>JARHVA010000570.1:4310000-4530000 GCA_037957365.1 Torreya grandis | reverse complement strand
TCTATCAATGTCCACTTATAATTAACATATCTTGGATGCATATAAAGAGATATATTGGATCCACCAATTCTTAGATAAATAAATGTTGAGAAATATATAAACCAAGCACCCCACTTGGCTATCTCGATAGAAGCTACAATTAACATCTTGGTGTTAAAAAGATCCTTCTCAAATAGCTAGATAATGAAGTGAATAAAGCAATCATTAACTCTTTTGAAGTGATGAATGCTTTCTTTCAGTGTCAACTAGGGATTGAAATCATACACCATTGTTTTCTTGAAATCACCCATTGTGTGTAACCCATCAAAATACCTTTGGCTTGCTATAGTGTAGACAAGATATGAAGTCATGTAGAATTTTGATGTTTTTTAAACTTCCAAGAGCTGCTTATGAATTGAATTGTTGATCAATTCACCCTAATTAATATACTAATTATTCTAAAATATGATCCAAATGGACTTGTACATCTAATTCTAAAACTTCTTAGCTATTTGATTTCCCACCACCCTGTGCAACAAAGTGATTATATCACTTATCTCATCTTTGAAGTCTGACCTAGGGAGATTCTTGGGAAGCCAAGTAGAAGAATGTAACTATTTGATCAACCATGCTTTATTAAATTTATTAGAACATGATGCAACATTCTCATCTTAGAAGCTCTAAGAGGACTCAGAAGTCAAATTCACAAAAGTTTCATGATCTGGATGATGGAGAACACTATCAATTTATTCAAGAGTGAAGCTCACTACCAACTCTCCTTGAGAATATCTTACCTCACATGTTTCTACATTATAATGATTTTTAATTATCAAAACCAACTCATGAGACTATATTGATACTAGAAATGCCACTGCTTGTGCCAACCCACTGTCATAGATACTCTAACCAAAGTCTATCTTGTGTACTGCATTCATTCTTTCCCATAACTCACCTAGGTTGATATGACCAATATTAGTATTAATGATATTTTCTATGTTGGCTTATAATGGTGAGAAAAGAGCCATTCCTTGATATTGATATTTTATGATAGCTTTATCTTTGCTTGAGATTTATGATTTTGGGATAGGTGATGAAGACGTTGAATTTTTTGAGGAAGTAAACAAGTGAATTTTTTTATAAATTGACTTTTACTTATTGAATTTGGTAAAAATGAATAACTCGATGTGCAAAAATCTATTTGAATGACTTGAAGAAGTTGTACTGATAGTTTTGATATGCAAATCACTCTTGAGTCTTTAAAATTCTCCTCAGCCAATAATCTTTTCTAACCTGATTACTTTGCCCAATTGAACTTTCCTAAAATCAAATCACTTTTTTAATTGTTATACAGCTTCTATTGATAGGTGTAAAAGTGATACATTGCAAATTTGTAATTTCTTGACTTTTAATTAAAAATCCTACTCTTTCAATTAAAAATTCTTGTTCTTTTTTGATTCTGATTCTAGAACAATGAAATGAATGGCCAACTTATCCTTTTCACAAACTTAAACTTTTATGAAATCCATGCGACTTGAATGAAATTTTTAGCGAGCCCACCACAAGAATTAAAAATTTAATTTTTTAATTTTGCAAATCTATGATGACGTCTTTTTTTAGCTCTTCTTAACAATTTATCAAAAAAAAATTGAGTATATTCTTTTATTTTTAATCTTTCCTGAGTATAGCATAGACTGTATGGCTCTTTATTTTTGCAAAATTAAAACAAGAATAAAAATTTTATTCACTTCCTCCAATATTTCCATTACCTTTCCTGAGCATGCTCATATGGTCCTTTTTTACTTGTATCCCTAGCCAAAAGAAATATAAAAGATATATTATTTATATTAAACCTTTCCATGAATGGCATTGCCCTTCCATCAAAATTACTTGGTAAATCATCAATTTCAAATATTGTCTTCATCTGTATGATGCTTCTCTTTGAGGTGAAAACAAACAAAATGAATTTAGTTTTTTTCTTAGATATATGGTGTGTTGTACAGCCTCTTTGGCTTACTTCTCCTTAGGCATCACTATACAATTCCAAATGGGCTAAGCATATTGTATTATCAATAGGTTTGCCTCTTTTTTTTTTACTTGCCTCATTCCATAGCTGGGCACAATTTTTAGGCTGTATGGTTGGAGATGGATGGCAAGAATATAAAGATTGCTCCTTTTTTAAAAAAAATTATATGCTTCTTCTGTTAAGTTGGGTGCAACTCTCAAACACACTTGTATGCCCTTATTTATCCTTTCAATGCTGGGTGTAACTCTTTATGAGGCTAGGCATTTTATATTCTTGCTTCTTTTATTCAATTTCTCATTTTCTCAATTACGTGAAATTTTCAAGCCATACAGCTCGAGGTCGCTGGAAAAAATACTAAAAATTGATTCTTTTTCTAATTTCTATATTTCTTTCCCAAGATGCTAGATCACTGAATAACCCCTTTTACAATTGAATGAATAAAAATAAAAAAATCAATTTAAATTTGCAATCAGTAAGTATTTCGAATGGTATTTTAGAAAATTGAAACTTCCCTTTAGTGCCCCTCGAAGAACATTTTGCAATTTGCATGGAAGAAAATGAATAACTGCCTCACGAGGAACTAGAGAGAAGAAGTTAATTTAGCACAATCCAATAAAAAAAGTCATTTACACGCTCATAGGAGGAAATTGTGGGAATTGCATGTGGGAAAAAGAAGCTTTGAATTCTCAATGGGAATTTGCACGAGATTGAAAAATAATTTGCAATCTACAATTTGCATGGGAGGAGTGGAAAATGAAATTTAACTAAAAACTCACAATGTCTTTGAAATTTTCATGGAACCAAAAAGATTCTGGCAACTTGCAACCAAAAAGCCCTTTTTTTTAATATATATTTGTAATTTACAACTTACAAATAGGAAAACATTTAATGTAATTTTTGAGGATTGAAAAGGTTTTAGTAAAATTTCTATTTTCGAAGAAGCAAGTAATTTTTAATGCACGAGAGGATTTAGGCAAGCTTTGAATGCTATTGGGGCAAAATGAGAAAGACATTAAAAATTTTAATTAATCAATATTTTTAAGTAATTGATTAATTATTTTTTGATTTTTTCTAGATTATTTAATTTCATGTAAAACTCAATTTTTGACTAACGATTTTCCTATAAAAATGATTTTTTATGATTTTTACCAAATTTTTAAAATTAGGGATAACAACTACTTACAGTCATGATCTTTGGTAAGAATTCACATAATTGTTTACTAGATTCATGTGCTTCTACTAATATCATGCCTAAAGTTATTTGTGAGAAACTAGGTTTGACTCCAATTAAATCTGATAGGGTTGTTACTCAATTAGATAAATCTAGGATGAAAGTAATTGGAGAATTATTGAATGTTCACATATATCTTGCAACTAAGCCAAGGATACAATAATTTATAAACATCCAAGTGGTGGATAACCTTGATGCTAATGGAATGTTTCTTAGTAGGGATTGGACCAAATCCTTAAATGGTTACATGTCTACTAATTTTTCACACATGTGGCTTCCTTGGAAGGGAGTTTCAAATCAGATTTGAAGTGAAAGAGAGCCCAAGATGAAACATATGATCACTAAGTACAATACTATAAATGAAAGGGTTAACATAGCCAATTTTGAGTTAGGAGTTTACACTCTTAACACTTCTAAGGTATGTGACTCAAAAGATACTCATGCTATGCCTGGGATATGGAAATTATATTTTGATGGCACAAGGTGTAAGTTTGGTTTTAGTGCAAGAATTGTCTTAATTAATCCTATTGGGAAAGAATTTAGTACTTGTTATAGACTCTAGTTTTCATGCACTAACAACTTAGTAGAATATGAGGCTCTAATCTTAGGTTTACAATTTTCCATCAGGCACAAATCCAAAGAACTACTAGTTTATGATGATTCAAAATTAGTAGTTAATCAAGTCAAAAGTAAGTACCAGTGCAAATTGTCTTACCTTAAGAAATATAAGTTTATATTTTGGGACTTGATAGAGTATTTTGATTCTTTTAACATTGTCTCAATTCCCAAGGAATAAAACAAGCTTTCTAATGAGCTAGCCTCAGCTGCAACTAATCTTATGTCCAACCAAGACTCTAAACTAGGAAACCTTAGTGTTGAATTGGTTTTTTATCCCTTAGTCCCTAATAATATCAACAATTTTCAGTTATTCAATGATGACCAATATATTTTAAACTTCATGAACAATTCAAAAATATTCAAGGCTCACATCATTGATGAAGCTAATGAAAATGCTCTTGATAAAGGCAATATTGATGATAAAATTGTGTAATTAAGTGACAATAAAATTCCCAAGGGCATGATTGCCCTAGAAAGATTATTTAAAATAGATAAACTAGCTAAAAATATAAAAGTTCCCAAGGTGAATGGGAAATATTATAAAGTAGTTGACTTAGGAACACAAGGTCAGACACAGCTAGTGAATATTGGTACAACCACTACTAATGAAGAGTTGAGAAAAACTAAAGAGTTGTTGATAAAGTATAAATATTTTATAGCATGGTAATATGATGACTTAAATATATTTTATATTAGATTCATAACTCATAACATACCATTAAAATAAGCCTACAAGGCTTTTAGGTAGAAATAAAGACCAATTAACCCTATCTTGAAACCCCTGATATACAAAGAGGTGAAGAAGTTGTTTGATGCCAAGATAGTTTTTTTATATTAGACAATCCACTTAGGTAGCTAACTTAATAATAGTCAAGAAGAAAAATGGGGAAATTAGATTGTATGTAGACTTTATAAATCTAAATAGATCTTCTAAAAAGGATAACTATCCTTTGCCTTCTCTTGATCAAGTTATTCAAATTATTAGTGGTTCTGTAATGATGTCTTTTCTTTATGGATTTTTAGGTTATAACCAAGTGATGGTGAACAAGGAAGATAGATTAAAGACTAAATTCAATACTAAGTGGGGCACTTTTTCCTACAAAAGTATGCCCTTTAGATTAATAAATATAGGTGCAACTTTCTAGAGAGATATAAACCACGCTTTCCAAGGGTTGATAGGTAAGTGCATTATCATTTACATGGATGATCTTACTATTTTTTCAAAAAATAGAGAGGACTACATCATGCACTTATAGAAAGTATTTAAAAGGTATAGAAGGTATTAAATTTATCTCAACCTTAAGAACAACATTTTTTGTGTCATTGAGGGAAAATTATTAGGACATGTTATAACTAAAGAGGGGATTTCTAGAGACCCTAATAGAGTAGATGTTATATCAAAGATAAAACCCCCTAATAGTAGAAAATAATTAAAATCATTCTTTAGGAAACTCAAATTTGTAAGAAAGTTTATTTATGGTTTTGTAGAGATTGTGAAATGATTTAGTGATATGTTTAAAAAATATTCCAAGATCACATGGAATGAAGAAACCAGAAAGGCCTTCAAAGATATAAAAGAAGAAATAATGCAAGCATCAGTATTGATAAGCCTAATTTTTCAAAATACTTCTATATTTATCCCTTTGCTTCTAACCATAAAATTGTAGCTATTTTGAATAAAAAAATAGATGGATGTGACCATCCTATTTCATCCATGAGTACTAATTAATAAATTCTGAGTTAAACTATTCTCTAATTGACAAGAAAGCATGTGATTTAGTTAAAGTAGTAAAGAATTTTAGGCGTTATATTCTTATAAATAAGGTATATGAAATCCTACCAGATTTGACCACTAAGCTCATGCTTAGCCAATGTGAAATATGGGAAAGAATATGATCTAGAAATTAAGACTACCAAACTGGCAAGTTGTCAGAGGCTAATTTAGTTAATTACCAATACTAATCCCAAGTTAAGTATCATGCAGTTAAAGTAGTAAATTTTTAAACCCAGTGATTGGTGTTATTCAATTATTCATTTAATAATCAATGACACTTGTCTTGTACGATTAAACATGGAGTAAAAGAGAGATTTAAAACTCAAAGTAGCTCATTTTTTGATTAAATATGGAGTACTTTTTAAGAATTATGAATAGATATACTTGAGATGTGTCTCCAAAGAGGAAGCTAATAATATCCTAAGTAATTTTCATTAAAATATGGGAAGTGGGCATCCATCTGAAAGGACAACAATACATAATATCCTTAGGGATGGTTATTATTGGCCTACTATCTTCAAAGATGCTCACAAACATGTGAGAGAGTGTCACCAATGCCAAATTTTCAATTTTAAAGATCCCAAAACAACCATGCCATTGAATCCAATCATGATTGATAAACCCTTTACTCAATGGGGATTATATTTTGTGGGGGTCATCAACCCAAATTCTTCATAAGGACATAAGTATGTGCTCATTGCTACTAAGTACTGCACTAAATGGATAGAAGTAGTGGCAACCAAGTAATGCAAGATAGAAGATGTGATTAAGTTCTTGGAAGAGAACATATGTACTAGATTTGGAACACTAATATCTCTAGTTTGTGATAATGGATCTAATTTTATATCCATTGAGATGACTAAATGTGCATATGATAATACCATTGTTATCAAGTTTTCATCAAACCATTATCCTCAAGGTAATGGGTTTTTTGAGTCAACAAATAAGAATTTGATGAAATCCATTAGGAATTATGTTGCTAACAAACCAAGAACATGTCACAATTTGCTCAAGTATGCCCTTTGGGATGATATAAAAAGAGTCAAGGAAGCTCTAAAGGCATCACCATTTTTGCTTGTATATGGCCAAGAACCTATATTCCCCATCAAACTCAAGCTTCCAACCTACAAGGTTAAGCAAGAGTACATGAAAGGAGAAGACCAAGAGTTTGCAAGATCAAAGTTACTAACATTATTCAAATGGAAGATGCAATAAAGGAAGCTTTTGCCAATTTTAGTAGACATCAAACCATTGTAAAGAGATGGTTTGATAAACATTCCAAAATTAAGGTGTTCAAATAAAGAGACTTGGTTCTTATTTGGGATAAAGAATCTGAACCTAAGGGAAAGCATGTAAACGTCACACCTTTATGGATTTTTCCCTATTAGATTGTTAAGATACTAGGAGACAACACCTTCAAGTTCAAGGACTTTAAAGGAGCTGTGATGAACCTCCTATAGCAGATTACCTCCTACAACAGATTTAATCAAAATATGTGAAAATAAAACAACTCTTACTAATAACAAAAACATAGAAAGTTTATATTGATCGTAGGCCACTTTGAGGGGGCAACCTCCTTTGAGCAAGCTCACTACAATGAATTTGTGGATGCCTTCATTGGGCCTCAACACTTACTTATATACTAACTCTATTCTAAAAACTACTACTTCCCTTGTATGTGGGACAATTCAAATAAGCTCTAAGGGATGACTTACAAAGCATATGCATCCATAGCAATTATTACACTAATACGGGTAAGGCAAGGGTTCTTAACATCCCCTCCCTCTTAAAAAAAGCTTTGCCCTCAAGTCTTCAGATGTGGGAATTGTTGTTGAATTTGGAAGAGTGGTTCCCATGTTGCATCTTTTGGTTACATCCTGTGCAATTGGATTAAGACCTCTGTGATGGAGCATGATCGAAGTTGGCGGGTGCACCTATCCAGGACTGATTTTGGCTTGAGAAGGATGGAGCCTTCATTATCAAGTGTTGGTAAAACTATCTACACTCAGATGTTGGATCTAAGAACTTATTTCAAATAGGAGACATGAAAGACAGGATGAACTTGGGATGAAGGTAGAAGCTCTAACTTGTAAGCAACTAACCCAATCTTTTGGAGAACCTTATATGGCCCATAAAACTTTGGAGCAAGCTTTTGGCACCATTTTAGTTTTAGTGATGATTACTTGTATGGTTTCAGATGAAGAAAGACCATATCACCAGGTTGAAAGGTACACTCAGAGTGGTGCTGATCAGCCTGCTGCTCCATTCGGTTCTGTGCCATGTGGAGATTGTCTCACAAGGTGCAGAGAATCTGATCCCAATTTTGGAGAGTAGTGTCAACTACCTGAACTAGTGAGCTGCCAAGATTATATGGAAGAAGTGGTGGTGGTGCTTAACCATAACTACTTCATAGGGATTCATTTTGGTGGAAGTGTGGTATGAGGTACTGTACCACCATTCAGCTAGGGGAAGCCACTTGGCCCATTGATGTTGTTGTTCTGAAGCAAAGCAATGAAGGATGGTCTCTAAGCATTTATTGACTATTTCTATCTAGCCATCTATTTATGGGTGGTACCCAGAGTTCATTCTCAACTGTGTGCCTGTGTAATGAAATAGTTCCATACAAAAATGGCTAGTGAAAGTGGCATCACGATTTGAGACAATTGAAGGAGGAATTCCATGAAGACAGAAGATCTAATCCAAGAAAACTTGTGCAACTGTGGAGGCTGTGTATGGGTGGTTGAGTGCACAAAAATGACTATATTTGGAGAGGCAATCGACTACGACTAAGATCACTGTCTTTCCCCTAGATTTAGGGAGGCCCTCAATGAAATCCATGGAAATATCTATCCAGATCCTAGTAGGAATGGGCAAGGGCATGAGCAAACTGGGAGTCAATGTGGTTTCACCTTTGTGTCATTGGTAGGTATCACATTCAGCCACCATCTATTTAATTTCGGCTTTCATGCCTTTCCAAAAGAAGTGTCAATGTGCCCGCTCATAGGTTTTGAGAAACCCTGAGTGCCCTACTGAGGGGGAAGCATGGATTTCATAGAAGACAGCCTGATGCAGGTCTGGAATTTGGGAAATCACCAAATGACCCTTGTATCACATAGAAGCACCGTCCCATGAGTAATGCAGTACTACAGAGGGGTTAGTGGCTAATTGATGAATGAGGTGGCATAAAGAGGGATCATTTGCATACCCTTGTTAGATAGATTCCAACAATTTAGGAATGGGAATGGAGATGGCAGAGAGGGAAGGCTAGTCCTCAAAGGTTCTTGAGAGAGCATCAGCCATAACATTGTCTTTTCCCTTCTTATAGGTGATCTCATAATCATAACCCATGAGTTTGCTGACCCACTTCTACTGAGTTGGGGATGAGACCCATTATTCCAAGAAATATTTCAAACTTTGATGATTAGTTTTGATGCAAAAATGGTTTCCCAGTAAGTAGGGTCTCCATTTTTGTACTGCATGTAAAATTGACATCATTTCCTTTTCATATGTAGACAAATCTAAATTGTGGCCAAAAAGGGCTTTGCTAGTGAAGGCAATTGGTCAGCCCTTTTGGAGAAGAAAAACACCCAAGTCGATGCCACTGGCATCACTTTTGATGGTGAAATTTTTGGTGAAGTTTGGCAGTGCCAAAATTGGTGTGCTACACATAGCCTATTTGAGTTGGACGAATGCTTGATCAGCTGTTGCACCCCAGGTGAAAGCATCCTTCTTCAATAAGGAAGTCAAAGGAGCCACGATCTTTCCATAATCTTTGATGAACTTGAGATAGTATCTTGTCAGGCCTAAGAAACCATGAAGGCTCTTGAGGGTGGTTGGTTGAGGCCAATTCTACATAGCACTATTTTTTTCAGGGTAGGTGTGAACCCCATTGGCTGAAACAATGTGCCCGAGATAGTTAATTTCCTCTTAACCGAATGAACACTTGGATTGCTTGGCACATAATTGATTGTCTGCTAATAATTGTAATGCCCTGTCAATATGTTGTAGATGCTCAGCCCATGTGTGGCTGTAGATCAAAATGTCATCAAAGAAAACTAAAATAAATTGATAGAGAAAAGGCCGAAATATTTTATTCATGAGTGCTTGAAAAGTGGAAGGGGCATTTGTAAGGCCAAATGGCATAACAAGGAACTCATAGTGACCTTCATGTGTATGAAAGGATATCTTGGGAATGTCATCAGGGTGCACTCAAATTTGATGATAGCTAGAATGTAGATCCAACTTGGAGAAGAATTGGCCCCATGGAGCTCATCAAGAAGTTCATCGATGATAGGAATTGGGAATTTATCCTTGATAGTGAGGTGGTTAAGGGATCAAAAGTCAATTTAAAGGCACCATGACCCATATTTTTTGTGGACAAGAAGCACTGGGGAGGAATATGGGCTGGTGTTGGGGCGAATAACTCTGGACTTGAGGAGTTCCCAGACTAAGTTCTCAATTTTAGTCTTTTGTAGATGGGGGTAACGGTATTGCCGGATGTTGGGTGGGATGCTTCTTGGAAGGAGAGGAATGTGGTGATCTTTAGGGTGTGAAGGGGGTAAACCTACTAGTTCTGAAAAAATGGTTGCATTCTTGTTGAGTATGGCTTTTAAATCTGTAGGGTGGTTAGTAGTAGCGGGGGGATGGAGTTGAATGGAATGCAGCTGTGTAATGACCCCATGTGAGCCTTTCTTCAAAAGTTTTTCCAGGCAATGAGAACTGATGATGCTAGCAGATCCTGGTAATAACCCTTTTAAGGTGTGTTTCTAACCATTATCTTTGAATTGCATCCAAAGTTCAAAGAAGTCCCATAAAATAGGTCCTAATGTGTGAAGCCACTGTGCCCCTAAAACCACATCACACCCTCCTAAGGGTAGGGCAAACATATCAAAGCGACAATTATAGTCATTGATTGTAATACACATATTTTGACACTTCCCTTTACATGGCAATGTGCCCCCATTAACAATCATGACTTCAAAGCTAGAACAATGGTATATAAATTATTTTACCACCTTAGCAATGCGAGGATCGATGAAATTGTCAGTACTACCCGAGTCAATGAGGATTGTGAGAGGGATATTTTTGAAGCACCCTTTAACCTTCATGGTTTGGGGAGTGGTGACACCTACTAGTACATGCATTGAGATCTTAGGTTGAGTCTCTTGAACCATTGGGTCCTCTTCAGTGCTGGGTTCTTCTTGAGCATCTTGAAATTTTGGAATATCAGGCTCGCTGTCCTGCTCTGTTGGTGACTCCACATCTAGAAAGTAAAGTTTTTGTTGGACACACTTGTGACCCTTAACCCATTTTTCATCACAGTTGTAACATAATCCTTTCTCTTTGTGAGCCCACATCTCTACCTTAGTCAGGTGCTTGATTGGTGTGGTTATGGTTATCTGCTAATTCACTATGTTCTTTGCTGGTAAAAAGGTGGGAGGTCGACGCTATGTGGATTGTTTATCTTCTACTAACTTAGCCAGACCCAAAGCATCCATCATATTTTTAGGTCAAAAAATTTTTACCTCTAAGCGGATTAGCTCTCTAAGGCCACTAACAAAGCAACTTTTGAAGAAGTCATCTGACAACCCTTCAGTGTGATTAGCGAGTTTTTCAAATTTAATCTGATATTCATGAACAATACCTATTTGACGGAGTTTGGTGAGAGCTCCTATGAAATCCTCAAATGTTGAGGGACCAAACCTCCCCAAAATTAAGGATGCAAAATTTGACCAATCAGGTTCATCATTTGTCTTGAGATACCAATGGTACCACTGAAGTGCTTCTTATTCTAGATGAAAGGAAGCAATTGGGACTTTGTTTGCAGAATAAGTATTGTGGAGGTTGAAGAATTGTTCAGCTCAATATATCCATCCTGTAGGATCTGCACCATTGAATCGTGGAAAATCTATCTTAGGTCCATAGGAGAAGTTGGAAGCAAAGGAGTGATGATCTGAAGAAGACTCCTTCTGCATTCTATTGAACAAGATGTTATTTTGTTGATTCAAGCCACACATCATATCAATTAACTTTGTAACCTAAGATTTCAATGTGGTGATTTCTTCCTCCATGATTTTTTTGCTTGCATGAGTGGTAACCATAACTATTTGTTAATATCTAGGGATCCTTCACATTCCCTGCCATGATGCAAGGTGGGGTTCGGGCAGCACCCCGAAATTTTTTTTTGGACTTTTTCAGCTGTTTTTTTGGACTTTTTCAGCTTTTTTTTTGTGGCTATTTTTTTATTTTATTTTTTTTACTGCTGCTTCAAAAATGGATTTTCTGTAACTGTGTGGTTGGAAATATCCTCAACTATGGATATGCTATTGTTTGCTCTCTGAACTTGATAAGTTGGATATGGACCCTAGGTTTGTTTGGCTGCCTAAAGGATTTTTAAATTCTCTCTGGCCACCAAAGCTATCTGATTGAGTATCACTCTCCAAAAAAATTTGGCTATGGGTTTACCCCTTAACAACAACTTTTGGTTTACCTCACGGGTGGAAACTAGTCAATCAGGATGGGGTCATTGCCCTTTTTGCTGGCAGGTCCTCTCAATGGGCCAGCTACTTTGGGGTTCTTGTGGTACTCCTCACAATGAGTTATAGGGCTTATGCCCAAGCACTTCCCATAGTTAATCAGATAGGTATTTACCCAATCTAAAATGATAGAACTTGCAATGAAAAAATTTCTTGCCAAAAATGGCGCAACTCCTAAAGAGCCTTGCTTCGAAAAAAAATTTGCTCTAAATCTACCCACAAAGCCAAGAAAGTGCTCTGATACCAGATGTGATGAACCTCCTATATCAGATTACCTCTTACAATAGATTTAATCAAAATATGTGAAAATAAAATAACTCTTACCAATAACAAAAACATAGAAAGCTTATATTGATCATAGGCCACTTCGAGGGGGCAACCTCCTTTGAGCAAGCTCAATACAATGAATTCATGGATGCCTTCATTAGGCCTCAACACTTACTTATATACTAAATCTATTCTAAGGGACAATTCAAATAAGCTCTAAGGGATGACTTACAAAGCATATGCATCCATAGCAATTATTACACTAATACGGGTAAGGCACAGGTTCTTAACAGGAGCAGATTTCACATTACCAATAAATGGGAAATATCTCAAGCACTACTTATTTTATTTCTCAACCACAAGTCTACATAGAGTGAGCTATAAGACTAGTTAGAGTTAGTGTAGGTAGGCTTATATTAGTTTATTTCTTCTTTCTTTCCTTACTATTCCTTATTTGTAAATAATGCATGTAAGTATTTGTTTGCTTACTATTTCTTTTACTTTTTGTCTATTTTATTTGTTTGTGGTCCATTTCCTTCCTTTTTGTTTATTCCCTACTTTCAATAAGTCCATTCAAGATAGTCCTCAATATCCAATGCATGTAATTTCTCAAAAGGTCCACAAATCAAGAATACAGGTATGACTTCTCCAAATGGTTAATCATGGATCTTGAAATGTGAGCTTGATGTTATAGTTTTAAGAAATTGGTAAGGACTGGTATCCAGATTATTTGTTCCTAAAATATTAAACCTTGTTGTTGATCTAAGTTGGATTCTGATAAGTATTACTCATGTAGGATGAAATTTTGAATTGTTAAGGCAAATTCATGTTTGCACTTAAAAAACATTGATTACCTAGGACAAAGTTTACAACCAAAGATGATTGTCTGAAAGCCAAAAATTTGACCAAATCCTAAAACCTAGCTAATTTGGTTCCCAACCTTTATTTGAAAACAAAATTATATCTAAAAAATACAAAATTAAGAGCTTTATTATAAAATTCATAATTTTCTAAATAAAGGTGATACTGGTAATCTCCATCGAGGCTATGGACATCTAGTTGGTAGTAGAGCAACACCTTGAATGGATCCAAAGGTATCTCTATTAGGGTTATGAATGCCTAGCTAGTAGTAGAGCAATGTACAAGCCTTCCCTAAGCTAAAGAATGATTCTTAATGAACATCTAAATATGCTATAAGTCAATGTTAATGGTCAAGGTCATGAATCTAGAAGTTGTTCTCTAAATCCCATGGAAATCAGTAAGTGAAATCAATGCACACACACAACATGACTATGTTTTGATGTTTGATCATAATTTTTCATGTGTGAGACTTGTCTTAATTATGGATTAGTCTTAATAATGGTATTTTATTATGTGGAACAAGTAGCCTAGTTATTAGTCTAAACTAGAGTTTATAAATTCTAACATATTGTTATGTTCCCCTAGAAGTCACCATTTGTTGAGGTCAACGTACCTCCATTTCTAAAAAAGGGGACCCTTGTTTTATTTTTTTTTGCAAATTTGTTCTTTGAGTTGAAAATTCCACTTGATGAGAGTTCTTTATTTGAAGATCATCCACACCTAGTTCTCATCTATCTTAGCTCACATGTCTCCATTTAATCCTTGTCTTATTTTGCCTATTATTGCTAATGGTTAATTTTGTGTTTCTAGGTTACATGTTTAATAGAATCTCAAAATTATGGACATTGTCTAGGATTTTGAGCTTTAATGATAAATTGACCCTTTACTTAGTCATTGGTTCTTAATTTTTCAATTGAATTCATGTTTGAGCATCTAGAAACCCTTAATCTAATTGTTTTGTCTTAATCCTTTTAAATTTGAATTCAAATTTATGTGGGGTCACTTTATTTGAAAATTACATGGGAACACTTTATATTTGTTTAAAACTTAGATTATATTTTATCCTAAGATATTGTTCATGTTTATTAACATGAATAATACCTTAGTGTAAATTTTAATCCTAAGTTCTTTATTCCCCAAAATCCTTAAGTATATTTTATCACCCACCTAGACTAATTAAATGTAAGGTCCAATTTGTTAAATTTTATTCTTAGTCTAGAGTGTATCCTAATATTTAGTTGTATTCATTAATAAAATTAAAACCTTAGTCAAAAAATTTATTATAAGTATTTTATATTCCCCAAACCCTAACTCAGTTATTTATATGGATCCACAGGATCAATGTAAGGATGCCAAATGGTGAGATCTTAGAGCTCAAGTAAAATATTTATGGTTCATAGGGACTCTTCAAAGTCAATAAGTCAAGCACCTATGTCAATGATGCACATTATATTAGGAAAAATATATCTAATGGTGTGTAATAGAGGTTGAAAATTCAAAATCCCTATGATCAAGCATGGATATGATAAGTGTTATGCCCATAATGGATAGTTAAAACTCAAACATTATCTCAAAGATCGATGGTGCATGACTGAGCATACACATTATAGTCAATGGTGAACACTTCAACAAAACTTTAATGAAGCCTTAGGAAGAGTGATAATGTGACAAGTGTCACCATCATGGAGATTGAGATATAAAATCAATGGCTTGTAGAGCAAAGGATAGAACCTAGAGGATCTATATCAATGGCATGCATTGATCTGTGTAACCATGATCCAATAGTGTGTATTGAAAGATAACTTTTCAAAGAGCCCAAGGATGAATGAGAAGCTTCCATGTGGTTAAAAGACATTATATCGAGAGGAAAATGATAATTAGAAGCATAGAGAAGGCTTGAAAAAGTGACACATGGCATAATCTTAGGTGCCAAGCACAAAATTTGACCAATAGAATTTGATCTCTCAGATCCAAATTGATGGTGCGAGGCAAGGTAGAGTTTCTAATAAGCTAGGACACAATGAGATGCTGACATGTGTCTTAAAGGACAAATGATCACTTTTTAAATATTAATGAGCTATGTGACATGATGGAGACATGTAAGCACCAAGTCAAATTAAGAGATTTCATGGAACTAAAAAGGCAAAAGTATAAATATGAGATCTAAATACAAATCTAAATCACAAATCTATCAATTCAAACTCTATTGCCACCATTAAATCTCTACAAAAACCTACTTGAACTCTAAAAAAACACTAACATGTATGAAATCCCTAATTTAACCTTATGATCATTATAATCAAGCTCAGGAGAGGTGAATTGTCATCTGTGCAAGTATAATTCAATTTAGTACTGAAGTATAGTCCAATAATGAGTAATTTAGAAAAAATAACAATAGTGGTAGCTCGGAGGGGTGTATCAAAGGAGAATGTGGAGCTGTACTTGACCATAGACATAGAAGGACATGTTTTCAAGGACATAGTATTCATTATTAATACTTTAAACACCAAAGATAACAATTGGTCAAATTTATTTTGGACCATTGAAAATAAACAAGCAATCACCTAGGAAGAGGAGAATAATTTATCTATAAAAAGTCTATACAAGGACATCATCACCATTCAAATAACTGGTTTTTACTACATAAAAGCAAAGCCCAAGGTAATCCATTGTATTGACATTTATGTTCCTATTTTCAAAGAGACTAAGATAGATAAGGGCATGATCATTAATGAGCACACTCATAGGAATGTTGCTTACATTTCTACTATAACATTTTAAAATTATTACAAGTTGCCTAAACCACAAATTGACCTGACTAAATCAATTCCTGGGCCAAGGAAAACAATTTGATGACCATCTTCGCCATATGGTTAGATGTTGGAAACAAAGTATTTTTAGACTTGAATAAGAGAATCCTTATTAGCCAATTTAGGTCTAAAATTAGGATGATTATGACCATGTTGACTAGATTATGTGGAAATGCCACCATATCCTATATTGATCTAGTATGGGTGCTAATTGTCTACTTCATGTTTGAGAAAGTAATGGCCCCTCTTTTTGATGAAATTATCTACATCTCTTTAAGTAGGCAAATTTTTGCAATAAAGAAGAAAAGTACTCAATTCTACATTATTTCATACCTTTTAAATGCTCTTTGTACAACAAAAATGATTCCCAACCTGAGGGAATGGTCACCTAGTGGAACTCAGACACTTCCATAATATTACTCTAAGTTAAAAATAATCAAGTATAGAGATCACATTAAATTCATTTGTGACTTCATCTATCTAGCCCTTAGTGAGGATATAACTAGTCATCCCATGGAGAGTGTTATCCCATTAGTCATGAATTATGTTGAGACTATGAGAGTTATCTGGTTGTATCTAGATTATATAATCATCATAATTTAAGGAACTCAGAGCCAACCACTCAATATACCCATCCATGTCCCTAATAAATAAGTAGAGCAAGAGGTTGCATATCAATTATTCCATGGCATTGATGGCTTATGTAGGACCAAGAAGAAAGGGCTCCTCCACAACCTCCCAATAACTATTAGGGGGACCATATTCAAACAATGGGATAATATTGAAGCATCATATAGAAATAGAACATACTTCAAACTAAAAATTGGTGAGATAAGGTAGTGGGACCCTTTTATAAGGGTTAAAGAGAATTTAAAGACCAACGGGATGCTTAATGTTCCTTATGATCATCAGCTTGGTGCTTTCAACCCTATTTACACCAAAGCATCATCATACTCCAAGGTCACCAAAAGGTTGAAAAAGCACAACATTAAACCTAAGTCTAGGTTTGAAACAAATCAAAAGGATGATGATAGATGGAAGCTAGGGCCCAAAAATTGCCATTTTTTAAGTAGTGAACCTTCTAAACCTCCATCAACTCAACCAAAAACATAACTTAGACCTAGGATGCAAATTGAACATAGTATTGAAGAAAAAAGGCTAGATGAGGTTGCTTCAAGTTCATTAGTTTTTGGACCTTCCATAGTAGAAGAATAAGAATTACCTTAGGAGGAGGTACACATGATAACATTGGACCCTAATGAGACTATAGAGGATTCATTTAAAATATTATCATTGGATTATGAATCAGATCATGAAGGAGCTCAAATTGAAGAGGCCAATGAGGAAAAGGGGAAGACAATATTTGACATAGTTCTTATGGATACCCCAAAGAGAAAGGCTAAACTGGCCATTGTTCTAGTAAAGACCAATAATCCCAAAGTGAATTTCCCTCTTCCTTTAATCAAATTAAATCTATTTAGTGGATATAAATTAATATATGGTCTAGCTATTTTAGAGTAGTTTGTTTATGGATCCAGATTATAGAAAATGCCTACTACACATCATCCTTGGGCTATGATGCAAGACATCAACATCCTTATACATGAAGAGATTACGTAATGGATTTTGGCTCTTGAAAATGAATATGAAGAAGATTGGCTACCTTAGTAGAACTAAGTGGAGCACAAATGGAGATACCTACATCACAAGTAACACAATCCTTAGTTGGTGTCAATTTTGACTTAAAGACAACTAGATTACATAGAGTAATAGAGAAAAAAGTCATGGTTAGTGGAGAGGAGATAATTTCATAGAAAGTAGAACCATTAACCAATTTGACTCTAGTGGTAAGATAAAAGCCTAGTGAAAATCCCATATTTGAGGAGAACATACTTGAATTGGCCCAAACATAGTCAACATAATTACAAGCTGCCCCCAAAGCCATGTAACAATAGAAGGATAATTTAGAAAAGTAGGATATCTTATTATTATATAAGGCCACTATAAATATGTTTTAAGCATCTTTGTTTGATAAGTTAAACTCTTTGAAAGCAATGAAATCTAGATAGAATGTGGTGAGCCAATAGAGAAATGTGGGTATGAATCTATTCTACCAATGGTAAAAATCAAGGAATAAAGTAAAGGATTTGATCAATGTCTCGATAGAGGATCAAACTCTTAGCTTTGAAACAATTATCTTGGATCATCTAAATATGCCCATGACAATTTTTGTAGATAAGATCAAGGGTTTGAGAAAATGGTCTAAGAACCTAGAAGACCTTAATGAAGATGGCAAGCAACTAATAAGCAAGATGGAGTAGATATTTGGGAGAATGATCATTGACCCAACTTCACTTATCCCTATGGGTCTAATCACTGATGAAGAATTTAAGTTAAGATCTTCTCAAGTCATACATGAAGTGAGAAACTAGATCCAAGGTAGGACTAGGGATGACAACAATAGGATCTTATACATGATCTTGAATGTTGAAGAAAGAATAAGGAATGCAAAGATTCTTAAAGAAGCCATCGAAAAAGATGAAAAATACTTCAAAGACCTAGTAAATCAAGAGGATGGATTCTTCATGGAGCCTATTGTCATTTTGAAGCTAATAGATAAGCAACATGTGAATGTAATGAAGATCTTATAACAACAACAACATGGCACTTCATCATTAAAAGGGATCTTAAGGCCAAACTAATTGATTTAGGAATATTTATTTTGTAACTTAATTTGTATAACATTTTGAAAAGATAATATTATTTTGTAAAGGCATGTGTGACTTATAAAGCACATTGTCTATAGGTCAATCTATTAGGAAGTGTCTAAAGTATTCTAAAAATATGTATAAGGGATAGTAGTCCTTGACACTTGTACTATTATAATTTGACTTGATGGACTAACATACCTCATGAATTATCTATATGAAGAGGTATTATCCATTTTTAAAAAGAGGGAGTTTTGAGAAAGAATACTTGTGCTAATTTTGAAGTAATTAATGTAAACATGGAATTTTGAAAATTTTGTCTTATTTATTTTTGTGAACTATATCATGGATTCTCTCTCAATTATCTGATTTGGAATACATATTTGAATGGTTCCTATTGATTCCTAATGTACACTTTCTAAATGTAGAGTTGTTAACTTGTTCTAATTCTTGGTTGACTAAAAGTTCTTGGTTTTATTTCATTTTCTACACTCTTCTTGTGGATGTGCTTATGCTATTTACCTGGAGGAGTAAATCTTCAAAGTACACCAAGTTCTTTGTATTCTTTCATTTTTTCAGATGCTTGCCTGATGTGTAGTAAGATTTGAGTTTATGTTGTTTCATATTGTACATTGGTTTTAAGTACATATTTAGATGATATTTGAGCTTTTTCATAATATCTATGTTTAATATCAACAAGATCAACATGTTCCTTACCCTACCATTCTTTTTGCTTATTTATTTGATAAATTAACTTTAGAATAGTTTCATTGTAAATATACACTTTAGATTAGTCTTTAGATTTAGTTCTTTGAACATAATTCACTTTACTTAGTCAAGTTTGCTTTTATTTTCATAAAGATTAGCTATTAGGCTATGGTTGCTTCCAACAACCAAACTTTGTAAATATTGTGAAATAATTCACTTGTTATTCTATTATTACACCAAAGATAACAATATTATCACAACATACAAATCATGCATTAGATTATCTAAATTCAAAAATGAGTAGTGTTTTTTAAACACTAAGAACCACTTATGATACAACTACATGCATCAACACAACACCTAAAAAACTAATCAAACTTGAAGGTGCCTAAGAGAGATTACTACATCATCCAATAGCTAAATATCCATACCAATCCATTCTGAGAACTTTAAAAAAGATCTTTCTTATGGGGTCACGTTTATGGTTCTTTGAGGGTTTAAACCATCTTTCAATCTTAACGATCATTCATAAAGCTTAACCACTTATTCCAAAAACCAATTCTTGAAAATTTGAGATAGATCCAAAAATCAGAAGTTTTGGTTGATAAATATCACAATAACATAGAAATAACATAGTAGCAATGAATTCTCTGAGAAGAGATGTAGTATTACTCAAGATTACAATACAAATATATGCTTATCTCTGGGAAGAGATGTCTGTCTTCACATTTCAGGTTACCTCTTCTTTTATACACAATTTGAAAGCATGGGAAGGATGTGGAAGGTCACCAATATCGAGGGAGATGAAGTGGTATGACTTCCAAAATTTAAAACAATACATAATTCGAGGAATTACTATTTTTAGAAACTTACTATTTTTAGACAGCACTATTAAAATTGAAATTTGAGGCACTTCCGTTGGGTTTTCGGGGGTCAAAATTCATCAATTAGAGCCCTATCCATTTCATGACATTCCCCTCATTCTTAGCTTTCCAATGGTTCAAACGGCGAGTCAATTGGAGCTATGGTGCAAAAGTTATGGTTCCCGGAAGTTCCATCATCAATTGGGGTGGAACTATCACCCGAATTGTCGCCTAAATTGATGCTTGGATCATTCATAAAGCTTAACCACTTATTCCAAAAACCAATTCTTGAAACTTTGAGATAGGACCACTCCCCATATACCATGAATGGATTAGGTTATCATGCATAGAATACACATGCCAGTGAATACTTGAATGTTCTTCTTGAGTTGATAACCCTTCATTTTGTGTACATGCGAGACCTTAAAACACTTTTTATTTCCTTAATATATGAAAAATGTGTTGATGATGGAAATTATACCATCAAGTAATCAACCCTTTTGGCTAACACTAAGGTCAAGTTAGAATCGTACTAGTCTAATCGTGGGGATTCTCAAAGTTCACCTAGGATCCTAAAGATGTGAGGGGGTTTTATTATAAATTCTAGAAAATAAACAAAAAATTATCAAAACAACTTATTCCATTATAACAATAAAAAATCCATTTATCAAAACATGAATTAGTTATAATAAGAATATGTAATTTATTCTAGTTGATAGAGAAAACCTATGAATTAGATAGTTTCTTGAAGAATAGAAATCTAATTCTATATTATATATGTATTCAAATAATATCTTTCATTTTACTTGTAATGTTATCCAAGTTAACTCTAAATAAAATTAGAAATAAAAGAAATAGATCAAATAAAGAGAAAGAGGCCAAACACATAAGTAAAAGAGCAAAACTAACAACAAACAAACTAATAAACAAGGCAAACAACTAATACTATAGCAAAGAGAGTAATAAACTAGAAAAATATAACAACCTAAAGAAATTATCTAATTAAGTAAAATAGATAATAAAATGTAAAAATTAACTAAGAAAACACTCAAAGGATAAAGACTAAAGAAACAACAAAGAAAATAACCAAGTAGAAAGCAATCTAAATTAAGATACCTAATTAAAATAATTAATCTAAACAAAGCTAACAAAATCTAAACAAGGAGTGAAAGATCAAAATAAAACTAAATAAGGGAAACTAATTAAGAAGCAACTATAAAACTGAGAAAGCAAAAATAAAAGAGATCTAATCTAAGGATTAAAATAGACCTATAGCCTATTTGAATTAAAACTAAAACAAGAAAACTAAAGGACTTAAACTATGAAGTAAAAATCAAATGATTAACTTAAAAGATATAAAAATTATTAAACTAATGACAAACTAAGATGAATATGGATCTAGATATTTAAAAATATCAACTTGTAGCAATCCAAAGGAAATAATAACTTTAAGAAAAATGTATAACTATCCAAAATAAATAAAAGAACTAATAAGGAGAACAAACTAAACTAAACTAATTAAAATAGAAAATAACAAAAGGATAAAACTATATCTAAGATAACTAAAATAAAAACAAAAGTAGATTTAGAATAAATTAGAAAGATCTATTTATATTAAAGCTAGACAAATAATTATAAAATGTGTACGAGTCTCAAAAGGAGAGTCATTTTATCAAAAACAGATAAGATTACTGAGAAAACCAAATCCTTTCTCTACAAAAACTTGAACAACAACTTTATAATCAAAATAGATCAATGAAATGTTGTAAAATAGAGAAATAAACTTCATTATTCAGGTTGAATACTTGAAATCTATGCATGTGACTACAAAATAATAATCATCAAAATATATTAAGCTTAGCAAACTTCATATAATCATTAATAAATGATAAATAAAACTAGATATACCTGTGTTGCATAAATAATTACTCAACCATTAGATAAAGTCCCATTGGGTCTATTTGTAAAAAATGTACTATCTCAAAAAAGTTACATAAAAAGAAGAGATAAATAATTGACTTCAAAAAATACTTAAGTCTTCAATAAATGCTGTGCCATTGTCTTCAAATGAATCATTGATCTCTTGGTATACCTTAAACTTAGTTGTAATATATATCATAACTAACTTTAGTTAGTTATTAGTTAATTTTAATTGAAGGACTTTTAACAAAGTCAATTAATTATAAACTAAAATTTGTTAACAACAAATTAATTAAGATTTAAAAAGTCTTAATTTGATTAAGATATTTAAAAATAATAGACCTGAGGTACTAATCTTAATGGGTTGGGACACATATTAATTAATAATATAATAGAATACATATCAATCATAAATAAATAAGTTAGAAATTGATAAATTCTATTCATATTTAAACTATAATGCATATTTATTTAAATTAAGCATATATAATTATATCAAACTCCAAAATTTGTTTTATTTACAAAAATTACCAAAATTTGTCAAAATCTAAAATTCAAAGTCTCAAACTAAAATATCAAATTTTACCATGAAAAACTTCAACATTTAATAGATATTATCCTTTAGATGACCAATAGTCATCCAATTTAGACAATTCTTTAGTAACATGTTTATCTTGACCTTGAAGATAAACGTTGTAATCCATTTTAATATAAGAAAATGGTACCAATTTAGTTTTTAAATCAGTCATGTTATCATCAACCTCCTATTTAATTCTTTTTAACAATCTAACTTCCCTTGGTATTTCAACTTTAGTTTGACTGGCAATCCTCTTTTCATTAGTCTAAGATAGAATATCCATGGTCTTCCTTCTGCTAGCATAACCTTGACTTCTTAAACTTAATCTCTTAGACCTCAAAAGGGATTCACTATAGGCACTAGATAGATTTAACTTTTTACATTTTCCAGGAAGACATACATGAGAAGGGGAAGGTGCATCAAAAGGAATGCTCATCTTTCTAAGATCTTTAGCATGGGTTGTTTCCAATTCAAGCTACATGGAATAATTAGCATGTAAAGGATCATCAATTGCTTCACCTCTTAAATTGGAGGGATGTATAGGCAAATGCCAAGGACCATGTTCTATATGGTGAGAAGATTTACTTTGGGAATGTGCATGATTTCCAAACTTATGGCCATGGAAACCCCTATAACCTCTATATCCTCTATTGGCAAGATTAAAAAGTAGATTACTCAGAATATCCTAGAACTAAAGATCATAAGAATCAAAATGAATGGACATTCTTATCCCTCTATGAAATCTAGGTCCAAAACATCCTGCATGAAATCTACCCCTATGAAAAATTCTGCTAAAATTTGATTGAATAATGCCTCTATTGGGAATTTATCCCTATCATCTATCATTATCACTTCCTGCTGGCTAGTCACAACTAGACATAATGAACAATCTAAAAGATAACAATCAAATCTAAGCTTAGAAAACAAAACAAATTGCAAACTGTAATAATCCATCAAATAAACTAAAACTAAATTATGACCAAAACATACTATATATGAATCAAAATCTTTATTGAACCTCATAAATTAAATATAATATTATGATATTAACTTCAAAATATCAAATAATTTTAATCTCAATGTCCATTTTCAAAGAATAACCTAAA
This sequence comes from Torreya grandis, assembly GCA_037957365.1. Taxonomy (NCBI): domain Eukaryota; kingdom Viridiplantae; phylum Streptophyta; class Pinopsida; order Cupressales; family Taxaceae; genus Torreya; species Torreya grandis. Next base: position 4,506,019 of record JARHVA010000570.1, on the reverse strand, counting down.
GCTTCAAATTTGAGACTAAACTTCAAATAAAATCTCATGTCTTTCACATTAGCTTTATATCCATTCAAAGTATCCACATACATATTAAAAGACTTATATCATTATCATTTTCAACACAATCGACTGATTCAATTTAGATTTCCACATAATGATTCCAATTCTCACATTGTCAATCCAATTTATAAACTAAAATTGACGTTTGATAATAAACTTCCTAGCAACATGTTTAAACCAAATTAAGACTAATACATTCTTTTGACTTCACTAACTCTAATATTTTTAGAATATACACTTATGAATCATGGTCAATTACCAACCTTTCAAAGCATAGAGCAACTTTGACTTGTTTATATGTCCAAACTTCTATGTATGTAATTCTCATACTTTCAAAAAAAAACCATTATTTATCGCTTTTTCAAAACCCAAAACATAAATGAATACCATATGATTAGGATGAAAATACTAACTTGTGCCACATCAAAACTCAGACAATTGTATACTGCAGCTGATCATATTTATATAAACAAACTAACCTCTTCATAGAAATATATTTTTGATAACTTTAACATATAGTTTAAAAATATCCATATATGTATCTATAACTACATGCACTAAAATTCCTCAATATTTTTTGGGTCTATATGAACACTATTTTTAAACTCACATATCTCTTCGACTAGAAAATCACTTAAGTATTCATCGTAAATTAAATTAAAACAAAATCCTAAGTCTGATATTAGCTTCAAATAGAAGATATCTTCATACAGATCTTTCCAACCATATTTCAAAATTAAGACAAATAGCTTTGTGTATTGTGACAGCCGAGAAAAACTTGAAAACCTCTCATTATTTATACAAATTTACATATAACTATCATCAAATTCAACTCAAATGAAAACAATGTGGCATTAAAAACATCTGCATACTGAAGAGTTACCCAAGCATGTGCCATACATAAAACCCTTGAAAAACTAGATCTCGACTATGATTTGAAAATGATCTAAATCCTTGAAATATCACATGTAACCAAGTTAAGAACTTATTAGTCTATTTTATACCTAGTTTTGAAAAAAAGATAGACTTATCTTTTCATTTACCCAAAATATGCAAGTGAATATTCACACTGAGATTAACAAACATGTACTAATGCCATAACTAAAAATTATTTTAAACAATTTTCTGAAAGAGTGATTCATAAATATACAAACCCTATGCCTTGTACTTCAACATTCAACTAAAACTAGAGATTATCATTTATTTATTTCTTAAAAATGTGTCATATTAAACTTAAAAAACCATAATATCTCCAAAACTTCAAAAACCATAAACCCAATCATATGTAGATAGCCTTTGAGTCATAAACTATAAAAGAAAAAATATCTATTTGCATGTAACCATCTAGAAGAGTTTTGAAGGCATTTCAACATATTTTATAAACTTTCCAAACAAATCTCACTTCTTTCCAAAACCATTTTAACTTGCATCCAGATGAAGTCACATACCATTTTCACTATAATCTTCATCTTATATAGAAAACCACACAAGAAATGTTGTGAATTGTCATTCACATGTACATAATTTCAATAGAACTATTCTTTAACTAAAATTGAATCTCTCATGAGTACCTCAAATATTTCCAAAAATTGATCATAACTTGTAAATAGTACTTGATATCACTTTCCAAAATCTCATGACTGTCAATTTTTCAAAATCTCCACAAGATTCCAAAGAGTTAGAGCTTCACTCCTATTGAAGAGCTTGTGCAAAATGACCAAAGATCAAGAAAAACAAGACTTATATCCACCAACCTTTTGGCATAACCATTCGAGTGGCATGCCTTAATTTGATTGGATTTTATTTACTAATCATGTACCTAGTAGCTCTACTAAATTATTTATCAAAAAAGCCAAAATTAGTGATAACCATCCTTCACACTAACTTTTAAGCTAAACATCAGCTAATCTTTATTATTTGAGGTAATATTCCCTCTCATTAACTCTCACACTACCAAATATTTGAACAATCCTGAAGCATCACAAACATACACTCAGACTCAAATGCATTTGCCAACTCACCTGCTTTGATGTTTAGTTTTCCAAGTGACCTATAACTCAATAGATATTTGCTTTGTGATAAATCAAAGGGTCTAAAGATTTATATGCATTTCACAATGATTTTCATAATTTTCAATTAAGTATCATGGTCAAAATCCCTTGAAATTATAGTTTATTTTTAACACAAAACATATATTTCATAAAGGGATCAAATATTAAACCTTAGTATTATGACTCTTAAAGTTCTAAATCAAATTATGTGATAAATAAAGTCTCTTTTACTAATTTTCAAGTGAAGTGAACCTCTCTGAAGAATTATATGATATTTTCAAAGCACTTGAATGTTACTAACCCACCTCATCAATTATTCCTCTTCTTACACATTGATCTTCAAGATATAAGGAGTGAAATACATGCTTTGGAAACTATGATCACTAAATTTGTCTATTTACTCATATCTTGAAACAACTAAACTTAGTATGCCAATTAGGTTTCCATTAATTGAACCATGTATTAGTTGTAGAATCAAAAAGAACTAGATTTTTAGTTATATAAATTAGGATATGAATATCACTAAACCAAAAAAAGCATATTGGTATTTTAAATAACCATCATATTAAGTAGTGAATGAAACTGAGCTATTCATCAAATGTAGACTTTCATAATAAGTTTCGAATGTATCAAATTTGATTGGAATATTTTACAAAGTATCATATCACCATTGTTATCTAAATCATAAATCAAATCAACTTGTGAAGATCAATATAATATCACAAATCAACTAAAATAACTAAAAACTTAAGTTCCATGTGTCAACTAAAACTGTCAAAGTGTACTGAATCTAAATAGTATAACAACTGATCACATCTATAACTATATATGAATATTTTATTCATTAATCCATCATGATTTTCAAAACCACTTGAAACATAAATAAAATTCTATTAATCAATCATTAATATTTCAAAATAAAAAATACTTCTAAAAGTACTATCAATAAATAGGGTCCCTAACATAGTTTTGAGTTTTTTTACAGGGTCATCTCTATGGTAGCAGGTATAGATTTTAAAAAAATAGTGGTGTAGAAAATAGGCATAATAATAGCGACCTTGCTAGTCAATTTTATGAATTAAATTTGAGTAAAAACAAATTGCCTATCATATGAAACACATTTTGCTTTGAGAGTGTGATCCAAAAAGTTATTTCTCAAGTAGCTAAGTATGAACCTATTAAATTATGAATTGAAGCAAGGGATGGATTGTTCAGCTAGCATGACATGAAGAAAGGGAAATGAATAACAAGGAAGTTTGGGTTGAATGTATAATCAATTACAAATTGCTTAAGCACAAAATATAAAAATTAATTAATATTTCTAAAACCAAATATAAGTCAACCATAATACTCATTTATTAGAAAAAACTAAATTTGTAAGAATAATTTCTAAAAATGAATGATACTTACAACACTTTCACAGATTATTTGCAATATTCCTTCATAATGAGATATTATTCACTCCACAACCTTTAATTATTCATTTTGAAAACAAAAAAAAATCAAAGTAAAATAGAAGACAAAAAAAAATAGTAAACAAAATTATGAAACAAAGGAAAGAAAAAACAAACCAAAACAAAAGCATAAAACAAAGCAGAAAAAACAATATAAAGATAAATAATCATAAAATAATTTCAAGTAATGGCCCTTTACTAAGTAATAAAACTAATTTTCTTCAAGATTTTTAAGATGAAATAATTTATTTTCAAGAACTTCGGCAATTTTGTAAAGTCCAAGTCATAATGTATGAAACTTATGATATTTTCCAAGGTCCTCATGAGTTTGTCCCAATATAAAACTAAGTCACCAACATTAAAATTTATAATATAAACCTTTTTTATCTAAAATTTACTTTACTTTTATTTAGCCTTTTCTAATTTTTATAATGTTTTTGCCTTGGATTCATCAAAAGCTACCAAATCATGTAACCTTTGTTCAATTAAATTTATATCTTCAACTACATATTGTAAAATAGTTCTAGATAAATAAATATAAAGTTCTATTGGTAAAGTAGCTTCAAACCCATATGCTAATATAAAAGGTGAATAATTAGTTTCTATCTTAACAATAGTAATATCATTCCATAAGGCTTTAAAAATTTTAAGATGTCAATTTATTTTGTTATCACAAACTCATTTTGTCATAATAGAAGTCAATTTTTTATTAGTGGACTCAGTTTATCCATTTCCTTGTGGATATTACTTAAATAAATGAATATAAATAATATAATATTTTCTTATAATTTTTAAGAATTAATTTGAAATGAATTGAGGTCCATTATCTAAAATAATCTCAAATAGAACTCCATATTTAGAGAAAATCTAATTTTCTAGAAAATAAATTACTTCACCTATTACTGAACTTTTAAGTGCTTTGGCCCCAAACCACTTGATAAAATAATCCATAGATGTAAAAATATATCTATGACCTAAAGATGAAGGTGGATGAATATCTGAAATAAAATCAATGCTCTATTTAGTAAAAGGTTTTTTTAAGAATAACTAGGTTTAAAGGCATTACAAGTAGTTTATCCTTTCCAATAAATAATCGACAAGGCTTACAAGAACAAAATAACTTATAAGCATCTTAAAACAAAGTATGCTAATAATAAATACCTCTCAAAATATTATAAGCTATCATTTTTTTCTCTTAGTGTCCACCGTAGTTTCTTTCATGATATCCCTTAAGAACTTTCTAAGTTTGATTATGTGTAAGACATCTTAACAATACTTCATCATTATTATGATAAAATATAAAATTTTCTAATAAATATAATTTTAATGATTTTAGTCTTAAGGAATGTCTTTCCTTTTTATTTAAGTTATTAGGATAAGATTGATTTTGAAAATAATAAACTAAGCCATGATACTAATCATTTTTAGCCAATAAATTTTCCATTCATTCATTTCAAGACTAAACTTAAATTTTTTAGAAAATTCATCAAATTTCATAGTTTTCAAGTTTGGTTTTGAATTTAATTATTTATCAAATAATAAAACTAAGACATTAATATTTGAGGCAACATTTTCAGCTAAGTGCTTTACTAGTTCATTACCTTTAATAGTTTTAGAAGTTTCAAATTCAAGATCAAAATTTTGAATGTGTAAGATCCACTTAGCAAGCTTTCTTTGAATAGTTAGATATTTTAAAAGATATGATAAAATAGGTATATTAGATCTCAAAAAAACTTTGTTTCCTATTAATAAATATTAAAATTTAATCAAAGAGAAAATAAGTGAGAAAACAAATTTCTCAATAAGGAGGTACCTAGTTTTTTAATCTTTTAATACTTGGCTCATACAACCGATAGGTTTCTCTTCATTATTTTCAAATTATTGAGTTATTATATCCCTTGTAGCCTTTTCAATAGCATTAACATAAAGAATAAAAAGCTAAATCATGATTTTCATCCTAAATATATATTTTATCTTTCTTAAGTAGTAATTGTAAAAGATTAGATTTGTTGGTAAAATTAGAAATGAATTTTATAAAAAATTAATCTTACTGAAGAAAGATCTTAAAATTGATTGATCCTTGGGAGGTGGTAATTCCTTTATATCTTTAACACATTCTAGATCAATAAAAATACCTTATTTAGAGATTATGTGTCCTAACAGCTTACCCTCAGTCATACCAAAAACAAACTTCTTTGAATTTTAAAAAATACCAAACTTTCTACATTTTGTGAATACTTCACAAAGATGGTCTAATTTTTTTTTATCTTTTTAAAATGAACAATGAGATCATCTAAATAAACTTGAATAACAATGCCTATAAAATCATTGAAGGCAACATACATAGTCCTTTAAAATGTGGCTCTAGTATTCATTAAACCAAAAGACATTATATTGTAAGTAAAATTACCTCTATGATTGGTAAAAGTAGTTTTATGTCTATCATCAAGATTCACAAAGATTTAATTATAACTTAAAAATCTATCTAATAGAGACATCATTTCAAATCCTGTAACTTATTGTAAAATTTGATGTATGCTAGGCAGAGGAAAGTTATCTTTTATACTCACTTTATTTAAATCTCTAAAATAAACACACATCCTAATATCACCATTTTTATTTGTAACCAGAACTAGATTAGCTACCCAATCTGAATATGTTATAGGAAAAATGACACCAACATCAATCATCTTATCCATTTCTTTGTTAATGGTGTCTTCTAACAAAGGGTTAATTTTTCATATCTTCTACCTAACAGGTTTGATACCAGGTTTAATTAGAATGTCATGTTTAATAATATTAGTATCATAACCTCTAAGGTCCTTATACGACCATGTAAGAACACCAATAAACTCCTTAAACAATTTAATGAACTTAACATTTTCATTTTCAGTCACTTCAATTCTAAAATAAACATACTTAGGATCTTCAGTGCCTAAATTTATGGGAATGGTTTCACCTATGACTCTTCTTGAAGGCTCTCTATTGTAGAAATTTTTGTCTGATTATTTGAGGAAAACATAGATTCTAAGCTTACTAAACCAACAGGCAATTTGTTAATACTTACCTATAAATAATCTCCATAATTAAGTACATAGTCATTATGATCAAAGTAATTGCCTTTAAGAAAACATCTATAGGTACATCACCACTAAATAAAAGCTAAGTACCATTCAAATCAATAATCTTAAGATGGAAAAGTTCAACTAAAGGAAAATCAATAGTGGGCTTAATTTCACTCAAAGTTGAATTAAAAGCATAGACTGCAAGGTTATTGGCTCTTACATTAAATTCTCTAAGAATATGTGTGATATTGAAATCTTCAAATTGATCAAGTACTGACCAAATTTCCTATGTATAGTGATGTAAATGATTTTGATTGGTCTTATAAATCTTATGAACTTGTCTTATTACTAACTCTGAATCTCAAATAACTTCTAAATATTTAACATTCAATTCTATGGCCTTTTCTAATCCTAGACATAATGTTTCAAATTATACTATATTATTAATATTTTCAAAATAAAATTTGAAAGCATAATGAAATATTTTACCAACAGGAGATATGAGACAAGTTCTAACACTACTACCTTTTTGAGAGCAAGCCCCATCAAAGTAAAGAGACCATAAAATATTTCTTTTAAATATTTCTTCGTGCTGATTTTTTGGTTCATCCACATTCACTAATTAATAAGTTCCAATACCAATTTAAATGTATTAAATGTTAGATAAATAAGGTGATTCAATTAGTATACCAAAAAATTCTTCCCTCTTAATAAAAATAGTCTCATTATTAATAGGAACCCAAGTTATATCTTTACCAATAAAAGCTCTAGTGGATTTAGACCAATCCATTCTTAATAGCATTGCATAATTACTAAGAATATCCAAGATTTAAATATTATTCATACATATAATATGTTCATCCTACATAATTTGAATAACTATATAATGAAACTTACCATAGCTCTTAGTTTTTCTAGCATCAAAACCAAAAAAAATCCTAATGTCTGCTTCATAAGATATACCAAATTGATTCGTAATGCATTTAGGCATGTTATTCTTTGAAGCACCTATGTATAAAATACAACTATGAATTATATTATTTCCAATTTTTACTATGACATAGAAAAGGGGAATATAATCAATAGGAAGATTAAAATGTTGAAATAAATATATTCAAAATTATTTTCTTCTTACATACTTACATCAACTCTTAGATTTTTTAGTACTTTATTAATCTTATCTAACTATCCTAGAAGACTAACAGCCTACAACAAAAAAATATAACTTTAATTATTGATAAGTCATCAATTATGTTATATGTTTTAGCATTGGTTTGCTAAAATTCTTTGATTTATAATGTTGATACTGGCTGTTATTATATCTAATTGTAAAAGGATTGCTTTGAGTAGCATTATTAGCATTATTCTGAGCTAATTTACCTTTATCATCTAAAAAGGATTTATCATTTATCATTTTATTATTTTTTTGAGGATTATAATATTTATTTATAGCATAAATATTTTCATTTTTTTAAGGATCATAAAGAGTATTATGTTATAAGTTAAATATTTAGTTATTTCATGTTTTCCTAGAAGAAGATACTTTTGAATTTAATAATAGCTTGACATGTTTCAGGATTATGATCAAGTTCACACACATTACAATAGTAAGTAATATCATCATATTTCATGATTTTATATGAATAATAAAATTTATCATTTAAATTATTTTTAACAATGACCAACTCATTACCTAGACTTTGCATTGCTTTTAATATATCTATATTTCTTAATTTAAACCTATAGTATATCTATCTTTGAAACCTATACACTTTAGTTTATTTTCATATTAAATACAAAGTTTTATAGTTTTTTCATATTTAACAATATATTTATCTTCTAAATCCATCTTATAGTTCAAAGGTAAACCATTGCAAAGATAAAGTCTTGATAATTTGTTTGGAGATCTAAGATCACTGGGATCTTTTGATGCAACTTGGTGAATCTAGAAATGAAATGATACATGGTTTCACTAAGATCTAATTAAATGTTTGAAAGATCATTAAATATATAAAAATATTCCTTGGCCTTACCAAAAGATAGCTCTAACTAGTCTTCTACATCTCTCTAATTATCAATAACTTTAGTAGGCAGATTAACAAATGCTTGATAAGCTTTTCCTTCTAATGTTTGGGGAAAAAATATTAAAAAAATATTTTCACTAGTAATTATAAGAGTAGTACAAAATAACCTAAAGGATTATAAGTGATCTTCCTAATATTCTTCAATAAAACTAAAAAACTTTGGTATATTCAATCACTTAAGAGAAGATAGCTTACCTAGACAATTTTTGATATTGATTGAATTAGCAAAAATCCATGGTACTATAACCATTTGAAATTCTTTCTAAGCTTCTTCTTCATCTTCACCTTTAGTGAGATCTTCTTTTTCTCTATTGTTCTGTAATCCATAAAGTAGATCCTCTAATCTCTATTCTAGTACTAGTGGTTCTCCCACTAACTGATTTCTTGTTAGTTGATTTCCCATCGATTTATTCCTTAGTAACTGATACTCCATTAGAATCTTTAGTAGTTTTTACCTAAAAAGAGTGATTATATTGAACTTGATTTTCTTGAACTAATTATATATTTATTAAAGTACTTTTAATAGGCATAATAAAATTATCAAATGGAAATGACTCTTAAATAAAATGAGTTCTAGGCCTAGGATTAGTAGCTAAAACTCTCTCTCTATCTTCTTGAATTCTCCTATTCAAGTTCAAAACATCACATTGAGTCTCACATGTAAAATTCAAATACCAATCAATTTTGAATTTAATAATCTCTTCTTCTTGATTTATGACTTCAATAATTTGATAAAGATTTTCATGATGATTATACCATACGTAACATATTAGATTAAAATCAAGATCAACATGATCATTTTCTAAAGATATTAAATGTTGAATAATTTGAGGTTGTTGACCTCCAACAACCATTATCAAAAAGAAAACAAAACTTTAATTAATTTAGATTTATAAATAATTTTTCCAATGGAGTTGCTAAATTTGTTGATGATATAAATTATACCATCAATGAATCAACCCTTTCACTTATCGTAAAGGTCAAGTTACAATCATAACAGTCTAATTGTGAGGGTTCTAAAGGTTCACCTAGGATCCTAAAGACATGAAGGGGTTTTTATTATAAATTTTGGGAAATAATCAACAAATTATCAAAAAAATGTATTCCATTATAACAATAAAACATCTATTTATCAAATCATGAATCAGTTAAAATAAAAATCTATAATCTATTCTATCTAACAGAGAAAACTTATGAGTTAGATAGTCTCTTAAAAGAATAAAAATTTGATTCTCTAATATATATGCATTTAGATAATATCTTGGGTTTTACTTGCAATGTTCTCCAAATTAACTTTAAAGAAAACTAGAAATAAAAGAGATAGATCAAAGAAAGAGAAAGAGACCAAACACATAAGCAAAAAATAAAAACTAACAACAAACAAACTAATAAAAAAAGGCAAAAAACTAATCCTAGAGCAAAGAGACTAATAAAATAGAAAAAGACAAAAAACTAAGGCAATGACCTAATTAAGCAAAATAGATAATAAAATGTAAAATTAACTAAGAAAACACACAAAGGATAAATACTAAAGAAGCAACAAAGAAAAGATTCTAGGTAGAAATTAATCTAGATTAAGAAACTTAATTAAGATAATTAATCTAAACAAAGATAAAAAAAGATAAATAAAGATTGAAAGATCAAAATGAAACTAAATAAGGGAAAATAATTAAGAAGCAACTATAAAACTAGGAAATCAAAGAGAAAAGAGAATTAATCTAAGGATTAAAATAGATCTATAGTCTATTTGAATTAAAACTAAAACAAGAAAACTAAAGGACTTAAACTATGGGGTAAAAATAAAATGATTAAATTAGAAGATATAAAAATTATTAAACTAATAACAATCTGAAATGAATATAGATCTAGATATTTTAAAATATCAACCTATATAAATCCAAAGAAAATAATAACTTTAAGAAAAATCTATAACAATCTAAAATAAAGAAAAGAACAAACCTAAACTAAGAACTAATAAGAAGAGGAACAAACTAAACTAAACTAATAAAAAAAAAATAACAAAAGATTAGAACTATATTTAAGATAACTAAAATAGAAATGAAACTAGATTTAGAAGAAATTTGAAAGATATATTTATATTAAAGTTAGACAAATAATTATAAAAAGTGTGTGATTCCCTAAAGGAGAGTCATCTTAGTATAAAGAGACAAGATTATTGAGAAAACCAACATCTTTTCTCTACAAAAACTCAATAATAACTTTGCAATCAAAATAGATCAATGAAATGTCATAGAATAGTAAAATGTTCATCATTATTTAGGTTCAATACTTGAAATCTGCACATAGGATTACAAAATAGTAATAATAAAAAAATATTAAGCTTAACAAACTTTAAATAATCAATAATAGATGATAAATAAAATTGGATATACATGTGTTTCATAAGTAATTACTCAACCATCAGATAAAGTACCATTGGGTCTATCTTCAAAAATTGTAATATCTTAGAGAAGTTGCATAGAAAGAAGAGATAAATGATTGAATTCAAAAAATACTCAAGTCTTCAATACATGTGCTTCTCTCTTCAAATGAGTCATTGAACTCTTCTTATACCTTCAATTTAGTTGTAAAATAAGTTGTACCTAACTTTAGTTAGTTATTAGTTAATGTTAACTAATTGATTTTTTAAAAATTTAATCAATTATAAACTAAAATTGGTTAAGGATAGATTAAATAAGACTTAAAAAGTCTTAAATTGATCAAGATATTTAAAAATAATAGACCTGAAGTACTAATCTTAACAGATGAGAACCCATATTAATTACTAATATAATAGAATACATATCAATAATAAAATAAATAAGTTATAAATTGATAAATTAAATTCATATTTAAATCATAACACACATTTAATTAACTTAAGCATATATAATTATATCAAACTTCAAATTTTTACGGTATTTACCAAAATTTGTCAAAGTCTCAAAATAAAATATCAAGTTATATCATGAAAAAGTTTAGCACTTAAACAAAAATTATACTTTGGATGACCAATATTCATTCCAATTAGAAAATACTTCAATCACATATTTATCTTGACCTTGAATACAAACATTCTACACCATTTTAGTAGCAAGAAATGGTACTAATTTAGTCCCTGAATCAGTAATGTTGTCATCAATCTCTAGCTTAATTTATTTCAATATTCTAACTTCCCTTGGTGTTTCAACTTTAGTTTGATTGGCAGTGCTCTTTTCAGTAGTCTAAGGTAGAATATCCATGGTCTTCCTTCTGCTAGCATAACCCTAACTTCCCAAACTTAATCTCTCAGAGCTCAAAAGGGTTTCACTATGGGCACCAGATAGATTTAATTTTTTACATTTTCTAGCAAGACCTACATGTAAAGGAGAAGGTGCATTAGAAGGAATGGAAATCTTTCTAAGATATTTAACATGGGTTATTTCTACTTCAAGTTGCATGGACTAATTAGCAGGCAAAATATCATTAATCAATTCACCTTTAAAATTAGGGGGATGGATAAACAAATGTTGAAGATCATGTTCCATATGGTGAGATGAACTGCTTTGAGAATATGCATAGTTTCCAAACCTACGGCCATGGAAACCTCTATAACCTTTATATCCTCTATAGGCTGGATTAATAAGAAGATTACTCAAAATATCCTAAAATTCAGGATCACATGCATTAAAATGAATGTACATTCTTGTCCCGCTATAAAATCTAGGTCTAAAACATCGTGCATAAAATCCACCCTTCTGAAAACCTCTACTAGAATTTGAATGACTAATAAATCTATTGTGATTCTATCTCTATCCTCTATCATCATTACTTTCTACTCAGTAGTCCCACCTAAAGGTAATGAACAATCTAAAAGATAAATATCAAATCTAAGCTCAAAAAACAAAATAAGCTACAAATTGTAATAATCCAACAAATAAACTAAAACTACATTATAAATTAAACATACTGTATATGAATCAAAATATATATTGAACCTCAGAAATTAAATATAAGATTCTAATATCAACTTCATAATATCAAATAATCTTAATCTCAATGTCCATTTTAAAAAGAAATCTTAAAACTTCGATTTTGAGATTAAACTTCAAATACAATCTCATGTCTTTCACATTAGATTTATATCCATTCAAAGTATCCACATACATATGTACAGAATTATATCATTCTCATTTTCAACACAACTGACTGATTCAATTCAAATTTCTAGATAATGATTCTAATTCTCACATTGTCTATACATTTTATATACTAAAACTGACATTTGACAATAAATTTCCTAGAAACATGTTTAAACCAAACTGAGAGTAAAACATCCTTATGACTTCACTAACTCTGATATTTTTAAAACACACACTCATGAATCATGATCAATTACTAATATTTCAAAGCATAGACCAGCTTTGACTTGTTTATGTCAAAACTTCCATATATGCAATTCTCATATTTTCAAAATAAATCCATTATTTATTATTTTTTCAAAACCCAAAACAAAATTGAATACCATATGATTAGGATGAAAAGCCTAACTTGTGCCACATCAAAACTCAAACAACTATATATTGTAGCTTATCATCTTTATATAAACAAACTGGCCTCTTCAAAGAAATATATTTTTGACAACTTTAACATACAATTTACAAATAACTATATATGTATCTAAAACCACATGCACTGAAATTCTCCAATATTTTTTGGATCCATACCAACACTATTTTTAGACTCACTCATGTCTTTGACTTGGAAATCACTTAAGTATTTATTACAAATTGAACTTATAAAAAACACTAAGTCTAATATTAGCTTCAAACAAAAGATATCTACATACAAATAGTTCCAACCATATTTCAAAATTAAGACAAATAACTTTGTGCATGGTGATGGCTGAGAAAAACTTGAAAACTTCTCATTATCTATACAAATTTGCATATATATATCATCAAATTTAACATAAATGAAAATAATAGGGCATTAAAAATATCTTCATACTGAAGAGTTACCCAAATGTGTTCCATAAACAAAACTCTTGAAAAACTAGGTCTCGACCATGATTCAAAAATCATCTAAATCCTTGAAATATCACATGCAACTAGGCTAAGAAACTTCTTAGTATATTTTATACTCATTTTCAAAAAAATATAGACTTATATTTTCATTTACCCAAAATATGAAATTAAATCTTCATACTAATATTAACAAAGATGCACCAGTGTCACAACTAAAAATTCTTTGAAACAATTTTCTGAAAGAGTCATTAAAAATATACAAAACCTACGGCTTGTACTTTGACATTTAACTAAAACCAGAGATTATCATTTATTTATTTCTCAAAAAGGTGTCATATTTCCATGCACATAACAATATTTTTCATGCATAGCAAAATAATATCCCTGAAACTCCAAAAACCATAAACCCAATTGTATGCAGATAACCTTTGAGTCATAAACTGTACAAGAAGAAATCTATGTTTGCATGTAACCATCTAGAAGAGTTTTGCAAGTATATCAACATATTTTCTAATTTTTTTTAAAACATCTCTCTTCTTTCCAAAACCATTTTAACTTGTATGCAGATGAAGTCACATACCCTTTTCACTATAATATTCATCTTATATAGAAAACCATATAAGAAATACCATGAGTTTTCATTCACATACCCATTGTTTAAACTAAACTATTGTTTAATTGAAATTGAATCTCTCATGAATACCTTGAATATTTCCAAAAATTGATAAGAACTTATAAAACTTACCTGGTATCACTTTCCAAAATCTCTTGACTATCAATTTTCCAAAATCTCCACAGGATTCCAAAGAGCTAGAGTTTTTCTCCCATTGAAGAGCTTGTGCAAAATAACCAAAGATCAAGAAAAATAAGAATTATATCTACCAAAATTCTATCATAACCATTCAATTTATGTGCCTCAATTTTCTATGATTTCATTTACTAATCACGTACCTATCACCTCCACCAATTTGTTTATCAGAAAAGCTAAAATTAGTGATAACCATCATTCACACTAACTCTTACACTAAACATCAACTAATCTCCATTTTTAAAGGTAATATTCCCTCTCATTAAATCTCACACTACCAAATCTTGGAACATCCCCAAAGCATCACAAATATACACTTAGGCTTAAATGTATTTACCAACTCACCTGCTTTGATGTTCATTTAGCCAAGTGACCTCTAGCTCGATGGATATTTTATTTGTCATTGATTGAAGGGTCTTAAGATTTATATAAATTTTATAATGAATTTCATAATTATTTATTAAGTATCATGGTTAAAGGCCTTATAAATAATAGTTTATTTTCAAAACAAAACATGTATTTCATAAAGGGATCAAATATTAAACCTTAGTATTATGACTCCTAAAGTTCTAAATAAAATTATGTGATAAATAAAGTCTCTTTTGTTCATTTTCAAGTGGAGTGAACCTCTCTAAAGAAGTATATGCTATTTTTAAATCACTTAAATTATATTAACCTACCTCATCAACCAGTCCTCTTCTTACACCTTGATCTTCAATATACAAGGAATGAAATATGTGCTTTGGGAACTATGATCACCAAATTTGACTATTTACTCAAATATTGAAAGAACTAAACTTAGTATGCCACTTAGGTTTCTATGAATTAAACCATGTATTATTTGTAAAATCAAAAAGAATAAAACTAATAGTTGTATAAATTAAGATATGAACATCAATAAACCACCCAAAGCATATTGGTATTTCAAATAACCATCATATCAAATAGTGAATGGAACTAAGCCATTCATCAAATGTAGACTTTCAAAATAAATTTTGAATGTATCAAATTTGATTGCAATGTTTTTCAAAGTATTATATCATCATTTTTATCTAAATCATAAATCAAATCCACTTATGAGGTCAAAACAACATCACAAATCAACTAAAATAACTGAAAACTAAAAGTCCATGTATCAATTGAAACTATCAAAGTGCATTGAATCTGAATAGTAGAATAACCGATCATATATATAATTATATATGTATATATTATTAATTAATCCACCATGCTTTTCAAAACTAATTGAAACATAAATAAAATTCTATCAATCCATCATTACTAGATCACAATAAAAAATGCATCTAAAAATACTATCAATCAATAAGGTCTCTCACACAATTTTAAGTTTTATGATAGGGTCATCTCTATGGTAGCAAGTATAGATTTGAAAAAAATAGGGGTATGTGTAGAAAATAGGCATAACACTAGAAACCTTACTAGTTGATTTTGTGAAATAAATTTGAGTAACAAAAAATTGCCTATCATATGAAACATATTTTGCCTTGCGAGTGTGATCTAGGAAAATCATTTCTCAAGTAGCTAAGTGTGAACCATTTAAATTATGAATTCAAGCAAGGGATGGATTGTTCAGCTAACATGACATAAAAAAAGAGAAATTAATAACAAGGAAGTTCAGGGTAAATATAAAATCAATTATAAATACCTTAAGCACAAAATCTGAAAATAAAGTAATACTTCTACAACCAATTATAAGTCAGCCATATTACTCATTTATTAGGAAAAACTAAATTTGTAAGAATAATTTTTGAAAATGAATGATACTTACAACACTTTCATAGATTCTTTGCATGTGATATTCTTCACTTAACCTTTCATTGATTATTTTGAAAAAAAAAAAAAAAAGCAAAGCAAAATAGAAGATGAAAAAAGAACAACAAAACAACAAAAAAAAAAATTAAAAATAAACTAAAAATAAAGCAGAAAACAAAGCAAAAAAAATAGAAAGATAACTAATCATATAATAATTTCAAGTGATGACCATTTACTGAGTAATGCAACCAATTTTCTTCAAGATATTTAAGATAAAAATGCATTATTTCTAAGAACTGTGACAATTTTGTAAGGTCAAAGCCATAATGTATCAAACTTATAATATTTTTTAAGGTCTTCATGAGCTTTGTCCTAATATTAAACGAAGTCACCAACATTAAATTTTTTACTAGAAACATTTTTATAAAAAAATAAAATAACTTTTATTTAGCTTTTTCTAATTTCTGTAATGTTGTTGCCTTGGATTCATCAAGAGCTATCAAATCATCCAACCTTTGTTCAATTAAATTTATATCTTCAACTACATATTGTAAAGCAGTCCTAGCTAAAAATATTTGAAGTTCTATTGATAAAGTAGCTTCAAACCCATATGCTAACATGAAATGTAAATAACTAATTACTACCTTAATAATAGTTCTATTAGCCCATAAGGCTTCAAAAAATTTAAGATGCCAATTTATTTTGTTATCACAAACTAATTTTTCATAATAAAAATTAAATTTTTATTAGTGGACTCAGCTTATCCATTTTCTTGTGGATAGTACTTAGACGAATGACTAGAAATAATAAAATATTTTTCTATAAATTTTAATAACTCATTTGAAATGATTTGAGGTCCATTATCTAAAATAATCTCATATGGAACTCTAAATATAGAAAAAATCTAATTTTCTAGAAAAGAAATTACTTCACCCGTTACTAAACTTTTAAGTGCTTTGACCTCAGGCCACTTGGTGAAATAAATCATGGCTATCAAAATATATCTATGACCTATAGATGAAGGTGGATGAATATCTGAAGTAAAGTCAATGCCTCATTTAGTAAAAGGCTTTTCAAGAATAACTGAGTTTAAAGGCATTGCAGGTAGTTTATCTCTTCCAACAAATAATTGACAAGACATACAAAAATAGACTAACTTATAAGCATCTTAAAACAAAGTAAGCCAATAATAACTAGTTCTTAAAATCTTATAAGTTATTGTTTTTATAATGTAGTGTCCACCATAGTTTCTTTCATGATAGCCCCTAAGAACTTCTAAGTTTAATTATGCGTAAGCCATCTTAACAATACTCCATCACGATTATGATAAAACAAAAAGTTTTCTAATAAATAAAAATGTAATGCTTTTAGTCTTAAGTAATGCCTTTTTTTTATTTAAGTTATTAAGACAAAACTAATTTTGAAAATAATAAATTAAGCCATGATACCAATCATCTTTAGCCAATAAATAGTCCCATTCATTCATTTCAAGACCAAACTTTTTTTTTGAAAATTTAGCAACTTTTATAGTTTTTAAGTGTGTTTTTGCATTTAATTTTTCATCAACTAATAAAACTAGGACATTAATAATTGAGGTAGCATTTTTAGCTATGTGCTTTTCTAGTTCGTTACCTTTAATAGTTTTAGAAGTTTCACATTCTTGAATGCATAAGATCCACTTTGCAAACCTTCCTTGAATAGTTCACTTTTTAAAAAGATATGACAAATTACTTACATTAGATTAGACAAAAACTTTATTTCTCATTAATACATATTAGAATTTAAACAAAGAAGAAATAAGTAAGAAAATAAATTTCTCAATAAGGGGGTACCTAGTTTCTCTATCTTTTAAGAATTGATTCATATAACTAATAGATTTTTATTCATTATTTTCAAATTCATGAGTTATTATAGCTCTTATAACCTTTTCAGTAGCATTAACATAAATAATAAATACTCTCTTTAAATCAAGTTTGGCAAGGATAGGAGTACTTGTAATTACGTTTTTAACAAAATTAAAACTAAATCAATATTTTCATCCCAAATATATATTTTATCTTTCTTAAGAAGCAATTGTAAAGAATTAGATTTATCAATAAAATCAGAAATATTTTTTTTAATAAAATTAATCTTACCAAAGAAATATCTTAAACTTTATTGATCCTTAGGAGGTGCTAATTCTTTTATAGCTTTAACACATTTTGGATCAATAAAAATACCTTCTTTAGAGATTGTGTCCTAAAAGTTTACCCTCAGTGACACTAAAAATAGACTTCTTTTAATTTAAATAAATGTTAAACTTTCTACATCTTGTGAATAATTCACGAAGATGGTCTAAATATTTTTTTCTCTTTTTAGAATGAATGGTGAGATCATCCAAATAAATTTAAATAATAATGCCTATCAAATCATCAAAGGAAACATGTATAGCCATTTGAAAAGTAATTTCTACATTCATTAAACTAAAAGACATTCTATTGTAAGTAAAAATACCTATAGAAGTGGTAAAAGTAGTTTTATGTCTATCATCAAGATTCACAAAGATCTAATTATAACTTGAAAATCTATCTAATAGAGACATCATTTTAAATCTTGTAACCTGCTGGAAAATCTGATCTATGCCAGGTAGAGGAATGTTATCTTTTATACTTACTTTATTTAAATCTCTAAAATAAAAAAAACCTAACATCATCATTTTTAATTCAAATCGAAACTAGATTAGCTACCCTTTTTTAATATGTTATAGGAAAAATGACATCAACATCAATCATTTTATCCAACTCTTTGTTAATGGTGTCTTCTAATAAAGAGATGATTTTTCATATCTTCTTTCTAATAGATTTGATACCAAAATTAATTGGAATTCCATGTTTAATAATATTAGTATCATAACCTTTAATTTTGTTGTACAACAATGAAAAGACATCAATAAAATCCTTAAATTTTTTAATCAACTTAACCTTTTCATTTTTAATCACTTGAATTATTAAATAAACATATTTAAAATCCTTTTTAGTGCCTAAATTTATGGGAGTGGTTTCACTTATGATTCTTCTTGATGGCTCATCTGTTCTAGAAAATTTTGATCGATCATTGGGTGAAGACATAGATTCTAAGCTTACCAAACTATCACACAATTTTTTAGTACTTATCTATAAATAATCTTCACAATTAAGTACATAGTCATCATGATAAAAGTAATTACCTTTAATAAAATAATATATATGTTCATCACGACTAAACACAAGCCAATTATCATTCAAATCAAGAATTTTTGGATGAAAAAGCTCAATTAAATAAAATCAATAGTGGGATTAATTTCACTCAAAGTTTCTCATTGAAAGCTTCAATAGTTTCTACCTAAAAAGAGTGATTATATTGAATATAATTTTTTTGACCTAATTATATATTTGTCAAAGTAGTTTCAACAAGCACAATAAAATTGTCAAATAGAAATGAATAAAAAAAATGAGTTCCAAGCCTAGGGTTAGCAGTTAAAACTCTATCTCTATCTTCTCAAATTATCCTATTCAAGTTAAAAATATCAGGTTGAGTCTCACGTGTAATATTTGAATATCAATTAATTTTAAATTTAGAAATCTCTTCTTCTTGATTTATGACTTCAATAGTCTGATAAAGACTTTTAGGATGATTAAACCATGCATAATGTGTTAGATTGAAAGCAACATCAACTTGATCATCTTCAAAATCTATTAAAGGTTAAATAATAAGAGGTTATTGACCTCCAATAATCATTAGCAAGAAGAAAACAAAATTTAAAATAATTTAGATTTCTTAATGATTTTCTTAGTAGAGTCACCAAATTTGTTGATGATAAAAATTATACCATTAATCAATCAATCTTTTTGCCTATCATGAAGTTCAAGTTAAAATTGTACCAACCTAATCATGGGAGTTATAAAAGTTCACCTAGGATCTTAAACATGTGAGGAGTCTTTTTATTATAAATTCTAGGAAATAATCAACAAGCTATCAAAATAACGTATTCTTGTGTAACAATCATAAATCTATTTATCGAATCATGAATCAGTTAAAATATGAATCTATATTCTATTCTATCTAATAGAGAACACTTATGAGTTAGATAGTCTCTTAATATATATATATATATATATATATATATATATATATATATATATATATATATATATATATATATATATATATAAAAATATATATATATCTTTCTTTTTACTTGCAATGTTCTCCAAGTTAACTCTAAAGAAAACTAGAAATAGAAGATATAGATCAAAGAAAAAGAAATAGGCTAAAAACATAAGCAAAAGAGAAAAACTAACAACAAACAAACTAATAAACAAGGCAAATAACTAATCCTAGAGTAAAGAGAGTAATAAACTAGAAGAAGACAAGAAACTAAGGCAATTATCTAATTAAGTAAAATAGATAATAAAATATAAAAAAAAACACTCAAAGGATAAAGACTAAAGAAACAACAAAGAAAATAACCTAGGTAGAAAGTAATCTAGATTAAGAAATATAATTCAGAAAATTAATCTAAACAAATCTAACAAAAGATAAATAGAGAGTGAAAGATCAAAATGAAACTAAATAAGGGAAACTAATTAAGAAATAACTATAAACTAGGAAAGCAAAGAGAGAAGAGAATTAATCTAAGGATTAAAACAAACTTATAGCCTATTTGAATTAAAACTAAAACAATAAAACTAAAGGACTTAAACTATGAAGTAAAAAAAAAATGATTAACTTAGAAAATAAAAAAATTATTAAACTAATGATAAACTAGAATGAATATAGATTTAGATATTTAAAAATATTAACCTGTAGCAATCCAAAGGAAATAATAACTTTAAGAAAAATCTATAACTATCCAAAATAAAGAAAAGAACAAACCTAAACTAAGAACTAATAAGAAGAGGAACAAACTAAACAAATTAAAATAAAAAATAATAAAAGATTAGAACTATATCTAAGATAACTAAAATAGAAACAAAACTAGATTTAGAAGAAATTTGAAAGTTCTATTTATATTAAAGTTAGATAAATAATTACAAAAGGTGTGGGAGTCTCCAAAAGAGTGTTGTCTTAGCAGAAAGAGATAAGCTTATTGAGACAACCAACATCCTTTCTCTATAAAAACTTGAAAAATAACTTTGCAATCAAAATAAATAATTGAAATGTCATGAAATAGTGAAATGATCATCATTATTCAGGTTGAATACTTAGAATCTATGCATAGGAATGTAAAATAGTAATCATCAAAAGATATTAAGTGTAGAAAAATTTAGATAATCAATAATAGATGATAAATAAAATTAGATATACATGTGTTGCATAAGTAATTACTCAACCATTAGATAAAGTACCATTAGATCTATTTACAAAAGTTATACTATCTTAGAGAAGTTACATAAAAATAAGAGATAAATAATTGAATTCAAAAATATGTAAGTATTTAATACCTGTTGTGCTTCTGTCTTCAAATGAGTCCTTAATCTCTTCTTATACCTTCAACTTAATTGTATAATAAGTTATAACTAACTTTAGTTAGTTATTAGTTAATGTTAACTCATTGACTTTTAAGAAATTCAATTAATTATAAACTAAAATTGGTGAAAGAAAGATTAATTAAGACTTTAAAAATATTAATTTGATCAGGATATTTAAAAATAATAGATGTGAGGTACTAATCTTAATGGGTGGGGACCCATATTAATTAATAATATAATAGAATAGATATCAATCATAAAATAAATAAGTCAAAAATTGATAAATTCTATTCATATTTAAACCATAATTCACATTTAATTAACTTAAGCATATATAATTATATCAAACTCCAAAATTTGTTGTATTGATCAAAATTTTCAAAAATTGTCAAAGTCTCAAAATGAAATATCAAGTTTTACCATGAAAAATTTTAGCACTTAAACAAAAATTATCTTTTTGGATGAACAATAATCATCCAAGTCAGATAATACTTCAATCACATGTTTGTCTTGATCTTGAAGACAAACATTGTACTCCATTTTAGTAGAAGAAAATGGTTCCAATTTGGTCCCCAAATTAGTCATGTTGTCATCAACTTCCAGCTTAATTCATTTTAGCAATCTGACTTCCCTTAGTGTTTCAGCTTCATTTTGATTAACAATATTTTTTCATCAATCTAAGGTGGAATATCCATGATATTTCTTCTTCTATCATAACCATGACTTCCCAAACTTAATCTATCAGACATCAAAAGGGGTTCAGTATGGGCACTAGATAGATTTAACTTTCTACATTTTCTAGCAAGACCTACAATAGAAGGGGAAGGTGCATCAGAAGGAATGACCATCATTTTAAAATATTTAGCATGGGTTGTTTCTAATTCAAGCTACATGTTTTGATTAGCAGGTAAAGGATCATCAATTGGTTCACCTCTTAAATAAGGGGGCTAGAAAGGAAAATGCTAAGGATCATGTGTTAGATGGTGAGATGAACTGCTTTGGGAATGTGTATGTTTTCCAAACCTATGGCCATAAAAACACCTATAACTTCTATATCCTCTATTGGTTAGATTAACAGGTAGATTACTTAGAATATCCCAAAATGAAAGATTATAGGCATCAAAATAAATGGGCATTCTTGTCCCTCTATAAAATCTAGGTCCAAAATGCCCTGCATGAAATCCACTCCTATGAAAAGGTCTACTAGAATTTGACTAATTAACACCTCTATTGAGATTATTCTCCTATTCTCTATCATTATTGCTTCCTGCTAGCTGGTCTCACTCAGAGATAATGAACAATTTGAAAGATAATAATCAATTCTAAGCTCATGTAATAAAACAAACTACAAACTTTAATAAACTAGCAAATAAATTAAAAGTGCAATATGACTGAAACATAATGTATATGAATCAAAATATATATTGAACCTCATAAATTAAATATAAGATTCTAATATAAACTTCAAAATATCAAATAATTTAAATCTCAATTTCCATTTTCAAAGAAAAATCTAAAATTTTAATTTTGAGATTAATCTTCAAATAAAATATCATGTAATTCACATTAGCTTTATATCCATTCTAAGTATTCATATATAAAGACTTATATCATTATAATTTTCAACATAATTAACTGAGTTAATTTAGATTTCCACATAATGATTCTAATTCTCACATTGTCAATCCATTTTATATGTTGAAACTGACGTCTAACAATAAACTTCTTAGAAACATGTTTAAACCAAACTGAGACTAATATATCCTTATGACTTCACTCACTCTATTATTTTTAGAACACACACTCATGAATCGTGATCAATTACCATTCTTTCAAAACATAGAGCAAATATGACTTATTTATGTCAAAACTTCCATTTATGCAATTCTCATATTTTCAAAATAAAGCCATTATTTATTGCTTTTTCAGAACTCAAAACAAAACTGAATACCATATGCTTAGGATGAAAACCCTAACTTGTGCCACATCAAAACTCAAACAATTATATATTGAATCTTATCAATTTAATATGAACAAACTGGCCTCTTCATAGAAATATATTTTTGACAACTTTAACATATAGTTTTTAAATAACCATATATGTATCTAAAATTGCATGCACTAAAATTTTCCAATATTTTATAGGTCCATACCAACACTATTTTCAGACTCACTCATCTCTTCGACTAGGAAATCACTTAAGTATTCATAAAAAATTGAACTAAAATAAAACCCTAAGTTTGACATTAGCTTCAAATAGAAGATATCTGCATATAGATATTTCCAACCATATTTCAAAACTAAGATAAATAGTTTTGTGCATGGTGATAACATAGAAAAAATTGAAAAAAATTCATTATTTATATAAATAAGCATATAATTGCCATCAACTTCAACTCAAATGAAAAAAATAGGGCATTAAAAACATCTACATATCAAAGATGTACCCAAGCATTTTCCATATACAAAACCCTTGAAACACCAAGTCTCAACCACGATTCAAAAATCATCTAAATACTTGAAATATCACATGTAACCAAGCTAAGAAACTACTTAGTCTATTTTATACCTAGTTTCAAAAAAGATATATACCTATCTTTTCATTTACCCAAAATATGCAAGTGACTCTTCATATTGAGATTAACAAATTTGCACCAATATCAAAACTAAAAATTATTTGAAACAATTTTCCAAAAGAGTCATTCAAAAATATACAAAACTTATTCCTTGTACTTTGACATTCAACTAGAAATAGAGATTATCATTTATTTATTTCTCAGAAAGGTGTTAGATTTTCATATGTAGAACCATATTATTCATGCATAGTAAAATAATATCCCCAAAACATTAAAAAGTAGAAAACCAACTGTATGCAAATAACCTTTGAGTCATAAACTATACAAGAAGAAAAATTTGTTTGCATGCAACCATTTATAAGAGTTTCAAAGGCATATACACATATTTTCAAAACTTTTCAAATAAATATCACTTATTTACAAAACCATTTTCACTTGCATCTAGACAAAGTCGCATACCCTTTTCACTATAATACTCATCTTATATAGAAAACCACACAAGAAATATAGTGAGCTTTCATTCACATGTACACAATTTAAACTAAACTATTCTTTAACTAAATTGAATCTCTCATGAATACCTCAAATATTTCCAAAAACTGATTAGAACTTGTAAAACTTACTTGGTATCACTTTTTAAAATCTCCTGCCTGTCAATTTTTCAAAATCACCTGACTATCAATTTTTCAAAATCTCTATAGGATTCCAAAGAGCTAGAGTTTTTCTCATACTGAATAGCTTGTTCAAAATGACCAAAGATCAAGAAAAACAAGACTTATATCTAGAAAACTTCTACCATAACCATTCGAGTGGTGTGCCTCAATTTTATTGGATTTCATTTACTAATCAT
The DNA here is from genome assembly GCA_037957365.1 of Torreya grandis. Taxonomy (NCBI): domain Eukaryota; kingdom Viridiplantae; phylum Streptophyta; class Pinopsida; order Cupressales; family Taxaceae; genus Torreya; species Torreya grandis. Next base: position 4,480,809 of record JARHVA010000570.1, on the reverse strand, counting down.
GTACCTAGCAACTATGTCAACTTGTTTATCAAAAAATCCAAAATTAGTGATAACCATCCTTCACTGTAACTCTTACACTAAACATCATCTAATCTCCATTATTCAAGGTAAAATTCCCTCCCAAACTTAAATGCATTTTCCAACTCACTTGCTTCAATGTTCATTTTTCCAAGTGACCTCCAGCTCAATGGATATTTTCTTTGTCATTGATCAAAGGGTCTTAAGATTTATATGCATTTCACAATGATTTTCATAATTGTTGATTAAGTATCATGGTCAAAGTCCATTGAAATATAGTTTATTTTTAAAACCAAACATGTATTTCACTAAAGGATTGAATATTAAACCTTAGTATTATGACTCTTAAAGTTCTGGAGTAAATTATGTGATAAATAAAGTCCTCTTTGCTCATTTTCAAGTGAAATGAACCTCTCTGAAGAAGTATATGACATTTTCAAAGCACTTAAATTATATTAAACTACCTCATCAACCGGTCCTCTTATTACACATTGATCTTCAAGATAAAAGGAATACAATATGTTCTTTGGGAACTATAATCACCAAATTTGACTATTTACTCAAATCTTGAAATAATTATACTTAGCATGTCCCTTAGGTTTCCATGAATTAAACCATGAATTAGTTGTAGAATAAAAAATAACAAGACTTATAGTTGTATAAATTTGGATATTAACATCACTAAACCAACCAAAGAATATTGGTATTTAAAATAACCATCATATCAAGTAGTGAATGAAACTGAGCCATTCATCAAATGTAAACTTTTAAAATAACTTTAAAATGTATCAAATTTGATTGTAATGTTTTTAAAAGTATCATATCACCATTGTTATCTAAGTCATAAATAAAATCCATTTATGAGGATAAAAAAACATCATAAATAAATTGAAATAACTAAAAACTAAAAGTTCATGTATCAACTGAAACTATCAAAGTGCACTGAATCTAAATAGTAGAACAACTAATCACATCTATAACTATATATGCATATTTTATTCATTAATCCACCATGATTTTAAAAAAAAATTGAAAAATAAATAAAATTATATAAATCAATCATTACTATTTCATAATAAGAAATGCATCTAAAAATACTAACAATCAATAGGTCCCTGACATAGTTTTTAGTTTTATGATAAGGTCATCTATATGGCAGCAAGTATATATTTGAAAAAAATAGGGGGGAGTGTGTAAAATAGGCATAACACCATGATCTAAAACTTAGTGAACATGATTAAAATAACGTAACAAACCTATGAAAACACTCACCTAATCTTGTGTGGCTTGGAAACTGATCTTGATACCTCATCTAGCCATCATCTCTCTCTTTACTTTCTAGGTCTTGACCTACAAGTCACATTAGGCCTTGAAACTAACCTTCTAGCCACTATCCAAGATGTAAATATCTCATATACATTTCATAAAACCTCTCACCATGCTCAATAAATACCATGTATTCTTTATATGCCTTGACAATACCTCATGACACCTTATTAGGTCAGGCAGGGTCTAGAACTAGTCGAGTTACATGCTAGGTCTGTAGGTCCTACCTCTATAGGCTTACTTTGAGACTCTCATGAGTGATCCAATGAATCATATACATTATCAAAAAAAAAAATCCTCTTATTCCTATATGCATCCATCTCACTAGGCCACCATGCTCCTTCATACACAAGACTAAGTATCCTATGCACAAGCCTTCTCAATTCTCTTGCTAGGTTCAAATACTTGAAAAATTTGGAAACTAATATTGAAATACTCTTTGATGATTCTAAACCTAATTCACATTTTTTTTATGTTCTTTATAAAATATCATACCTTTGTACATACCTCTCCATGCTCATCATGTTCATAATATGTGTATGCTTCTCAAGAACCTTGTACTCAAGGACTAGTACTCAAGCATGCTTACCTTGTATTAAACCTTGAAATAAACCTTAGAGAAGAATCATTAGGTTTCCTTAAAATTATCTCTCAATATAGAGACAATAACTTTACTTAAAATTATTTCTTGTCATATGGCTTCCTTATCACATATCACTTCACCATGCATCTTTATCAGATGTCTCTTGACATTAATGACATCAACCTTGACCTTGAAATCAATGATAACAATTCTAAACACTAATCCCCACATGGATAATGGAAAAGGAGATTATATGGTTTGAAACTTGGCTAGATGTGCATGAATTAGATCATGAAAGTGGCAAGGGGTACACTTTATAGTAAATTTGATGTCATCCTTTTCAATAGTGGGCCAAAAATATCTCATGCATAAAAATTTATGGGATGTAGCATGTCTAGTACAGTGGCCACTACAAATTCCCACATGTGCTTATTTTAAAGAGTAACCTCTTCTTTCATATGATGATAGAGCATGGTACCTTTAATATTATGATAATATAGTATGTTATATCAAAATATGTACTTAAAGATTATTCATGAATGTGAGTATTTTAATGGGAATCAAGGTTTGGAAGATAAGTTTGGTGTTTAAGAAATAAAATAATATCTTTATACCATGGGCTTTGTTTAACAGTGATGACTTCAAATTGGTAGATAAGTGAATCTTGTGGTTAAAGAGAAGATGTGGATTTTTTTATTTGTTTAAAAAAACTAGGATCAGTAAGAACCTAGTGTGGATGAAAAATAGATGTTGAAGAAGTGAGTGAATCAACAATAGAATTTTGATCTTTAAGGATAGGTTTGATGGTAAAATAAGTGAATTATTTGGTGACGGTAATTATTATTTGATGATAATAAATGAGATTCTCACTTTTGCATTGATAATAACCATTGACTTAGTGGAAAATGAGTTAGGATTCACCTAAAGTATGTAGATATGTGATATCTAGATCAAGGGATTCTATCATGCCTAAGATTAAAGATTCATACTCTATCATGTTGTTAGTGACATCAAATGTGAGGTGAAATGACAATGGGATAATTTTGACAAGAATGTTTGTAAGTATACAACCTGCCCTAGCTCTTTGAAGAAATTTAGCACAATCAAAATGAAGGGTCCAAGTATCTTTGTGTAAATTAACATTAATTTCAAGAAGTTATTTGATAACTACTTTGGGTTTAGTAGTGTTGAGTAAGATAGAGTAATCTTATAGATTACTTGTTTCAAGGTCAATATTGAAGTGATTGAAGTAATCTTTAAGAGACATGGCTTGGTTGAGATATTCAACATAGAGAATATTGTCATCAAGAAGGCTATCCTGAAGGTGGTTAGGAGTTGGATGGGAGTGATGTTAAGTTGATCAGCATTGATTTATCCTTTTAAAACTTTTTATATGAAAATTTAGGGATCAAATTCCATGAGAAGGACCATCCGCTTACCGATTTTATCCCTAGGAAGAAATAATTTAGAGAAAAAGTGATGACGGGGATCAAAATAAATGATAATGTAAGTGGTTTGATAAATCATATAATGTTAGAGTTTTTTAAAGATAAAATATATGGTGAGACAATCAAGTTTAACTTTTATATAATATCTCTCATAATCGATGAGGCCTTCTCTGATATAGTAAATGGCATATTCCCTTCTAGAATTATCTTGTGGGTAAGCATTGCCCCAACTAATATGGGTGTAGAAGAGGTATACAAGATTAATGATCGATAATTTATAGGTGGATGAAGAGTAGGTGGGTGAAGAAATGATTCTTTCATATTATCAAATGGATTTTGAGAGGTATTTATCCATTTTAGGTCATTGCCTTTCTTAAGAAGAGAATTGATAGAATAGATATGGTAAGCCATTTTAGGGATAAACCATCTAATTACCCCAAGTTTATCAAGGTAAGTGTGAATATATATAATGGATCAATGGATGGGCATGTTGATGATAACATTGATATTGGTAGGGTCGATATCGATACTACAAAGAGAGACTAAGAATCCTAAAAATTTCCTAGATATGACACAAAAAACACATTTATAGGGATTTAGTCTACCTTTATATTTACAGAGGTGATCAAAGATGATAGTAAGATCAGAGACATGAGTCTTATGGCTTTTGTATTTGTTAATGAGTTCATCCACATAGGTCTCTACAATATTGTGAATAAGATTATGAAATATGTGAGTCATCACCCGTTGATAGGTATCTCTAGAATTTTTTAGGCCAAAGGGAATTTTAACATAGTAATAGGTGTCACACTCTATTGTGAAAATTGTATTATGTTAGTCTTCAAGGCCAATGTCAATTTGGTTATAACTTGAGAAACTATCTATAAGAGACAACATTTCATAACTAGTAGTGAAATTGATGATGACATCGATAAAAGGTAGAGGGAAATTATTTCTGGGATAAGCAAGTTTAATATTGAGGAGATTAATGTAAATTTGAATAACAATGGTGACTTTATTCCAAATAGGGACTATGTTAGAGACCCATTTTTAATATTTTATGGGCTTGATAAACTTAGCATCAAGAATCTTGATAATTTCTTTATGGTATAAAGTTGAAACTTCTGGTGGAAATGTTTGTTGCTTTTATCACATGGGTTTAGCATTAGGGTAAGTGATAATATTGTGCACTATGATTCTAGGTTCAATACCATGCATGTCCTCATAGGAACAATACAAATTCTCATGATATTTTTCAAAGAATAAGCTAAATCTATCATGTTCTATTGGTCTGAGTTCATGAAAGATTATAATTGGTTGTGGGCATGATGGGGTACCATATTCGATTCAATTAGTTTATTAGATAATCATAACATTACCATCTTAGAATTGATATGGTGAATTAGGTAAAGAGGAAAGGGGATTTACTTTAGGGTCAATGCTAGTGATGAAGTTGATAAAATAAGGGGATTTGTTTTTGAAATTCTCAAGTTTGTGATGTTGCCAAAGGAGTTGAGGTTCTTGGGAATGAATTAATTAAAGAATGGATTTATCGCTAGGTAAAGTGATTGTAAGACCATAAAACTCAAGATCTACTTCTAGATTGAGAATTTTATTACCATGGCAATCATATTCATATTATATATAATGTACATCTATGGCCTTGACATCTATTGTAATCTCAGGAGTAGGGGGAGTAGGAGAAGATGGTTGATTGGATGTGATTGGTTTACCATTAATTTCATTGATTGGGGAAGAATTAGATGCAATGATTGAATATGTAGGTGGTATAGAAGAGGTAAAAAGTTCCAGAAGCTGATTATCTATATTGATCAAATGACATTATAATTTCATCATTTGAGAGGTGTTAGATTTTTGCATGATGTTCATTTGTTACACAAATTGTGAAATTAGTTAGGTTATATCAGTTGGTGGGTTGGTGTTTGTAGGAGAAATAGTTGAATTGGTATTAGGGGGATGGTTATTGGGAGGTGGATTACAAGTGTGATTTTTAGATAGACTCATGTCAATCACTCCCACATTATGTTGAAATGCTTGAAGATGAGAATGTCTTGATAGGTACAAAAAGGATCAAATCCACCCACTTCATCTTGAGGCATGATTTGAACCATGTTATGATCCATATATGAAGGAGGGGAAGAAGTACTCCAAGAGTGAGGGTTTTATTGAGAGGTAAATAAAGGGAGAAAAATTACCTCATATAGTTTTTAAATAGATTCAAGCTGTTAAAGAATAATATGATAGGGGATTACATGATGCTTGATGAAAGGAATAGGAATTTAAGTAAGAAGAAAATAGATCAAGGATAGAGAACTAAGTCAACCAGATAGGAGAGCAAGGTTAGTCAATAGGTATAGAGTTAAGTAGGTTGATAGAGTACTATGAAGACATAGGTGAGAAGAGTACAAAGTCAACTAGGTTAATTATGTATTATTGGACAGAGGGTAGAACATAAAGATAAGATACAAAGTTGTGTTGGTCGACTATGTATGATAAGCAAGAAGAAAGATACAGTCTATAATATATTGTATTAACTAGAATGATAGTTTTTTTAAATATTTTTTTTTTGTAGTATAAGTCTAGAAAGAATGAAAGCAAACACACAAATAATTGGATCAATGTGAGTGATCCAATTGGGGCATACAACACAAAATTTTTCACCAACATTGGCTAATTTAAGTTTTTTCAATATAACATGCAATGATCAGAGAGAAATCAATCAAATAAAAAATAAATGATAATTAAGTGGTCATCTCAAGTGATATTAGATTATTAGAAAGTATTTATTTAAGTGTGATAGGAGAGCTGATTGAAATAAGGAAATAGAAAATCAATCTATGGATGGTTTCAAGACCTTTGGGATAAAATGGATCTATGTTGGCAATGAATCTAGCTTGGTATTGGGAATTACCCCCTCACTTCACAATCTCATAGAAATAAGGGTGTTGGGTGCTTTTCCAATATTTAACATTAACCATACATTTATACTTGGCCAAAAAACCAAGTCAGCTTCCCCCTTGGTGATGAAATCAAAGTAGGTAGTTCTTGAGAATATAAGTATTTAAACTCATTTTGAATGTTATGTGATTTGGTAGTGTGTGAAAAATAATAAAATAGTGTAACTAAATGGTAATTTTAAAAACCATCTATTTAGACTTTGTGAGTTACTCTAAGCATGAAAATAACTAGAAATAAAATGTGACTTAATTAATAGCAAGTAGATGTTAATTCTTTGATTTAGAATAGGATATAGTTGAGTCATGTGAACTGTATGTAAGCAATACATGATAGAGTTGACTAGGTCATTGTTATTCTATAGAAGCAAGGTCTTTAAGAATAGAGTTGAATAGGTTGACTATGTCTCTTAGATAGAAGATAAACTATAGAAATATGTTGACCAGGTCGACCTAGTTGGTTATAGGGTTGTAGTTTTAAAGACTGTTAACTTGTGAAAAATAAAATTGAAGAAAGTAATAAAATGACATAGAAGAGAAAGAAAGGAACATTGGTGGTATTGAAGATGGTTAAGATTTCAAATTTTATGTTGAAGTGCCCTAATTGATGCTTTAAAATTTTGTAAACCAAGTCGACTAGTTCAACTTAGTTATATAAAACCTATGTGCTGAAGAAGAATAAGATGATAAAGCTGACGTGTTCAATAGTGTATGTTGACCTATATACTAGGAGAGAGAATAAGATGTCAAATTCAACCTATTCAATAATGTTTGTTGACCTATATGATGACATAAAGAATAAGATGACAAAGTTGACCTATTTGACTCTATATGTTTTTCTAGAACTGAAAAAGAGTACTATGTTGATCTATTTGATCCAGTAACCTATATCTGATGAATACATACACATACAAAATAAATTTATTTTTATGTGACTATGTGTTAAACCTACACACAAAAAGTTAAAACTATACTGATTGGTTTGATACATTATTGCAAATATATAAAAATATAATAAGATGATAAAAATGATGACATGTAAGAAAACTTGTAAGGGTTAGCTTCACATCGGGTTCACCATAATACATGTAATGGGAAATGTAGAAGATCTATAAATCAATCTTAACTCAGAGAAGATAAATCCTACTTATACTTATGATTTTGAATACATTATATATTTAGGGTAATGACCAAGATGGATCTATGAGACCTAGCCAAAAGATCTCTTACCAAAATAAATTCACTAGGGAGGGTTAACCCTAACTAGTTCCTTTGTTTTCATATTTATTAAACTAATAAAAAGTAAAGTAAAAGTATAATCTAGTGCTCACCAAAGCTTGTGACATAAAGTGGGGGTTATTAAACATAAAAGTAAACATGCATAAGAGAATCCTAATTAAGCGATGTATAGATAAAACCCTAATGCATGGAGAGAGAAATATATTTAAAATCCATTGCTTATGTTACTTATATCTACTAAAGAGATGAGAAAAGTTATAGATACTTACCTTAAAGATGAACCCATCGAGGCTCAATCTCTCCCTTGACCAAAGGTGCTTCACAAGAGGTAGTTTTGGTTTGTAAGGATCACAAAGAACTTACCAAAACATTCAAGACTTTTCCACAAAATAAGATTCTTCTTTGAGTATAAACCCTTATCTAAGACTCCTCATGTAGAATGGAAGAAGAGTAGATTGTAAACAAGCACAAATAAATAATTAACTCTTGTTGTCTCTCTAAGAATGGTGAAATGGATATGTTTATATAGGTGGATCTAACCCTAATCCTTTTTGAAATTTTAGGCCAACAAGGTTGACCCATTCAACCTAGTATCATTATTGACAAAATAAATTAGGTCATAGTCTAGGTTTTCCAGAGGTTGACCTAGACCTTAATAATTTTTATTAATTAGAGTACAAGGTTTATGAGGATGATAGTGTAATCAAAACCAAACAAAAATTGTTTTATGTTAGGGGAAGTGTTAATGAAGGTGGTAAATGACCTGAAGAGGGTGAAAAATAGGAGGCAAAGAATAGGAGAATGTTTTTAGGAGATAGGTCTGTATATAATAAGTGGTAATAAGGGATAACAATAATATGAAGCACTAATGGTCTTCTCACCCCTTAAGGCATGCACTTAGAGATATTGAGACTTGATGGGTTCTTCAAATATAGAAAGCATCAATAGTAATTGATAAAGTTTGAAAATACTATGTGTATAAAGATCTCAATATGGATAATATTATTTCAAGAATTCCAATTTAGAATCAATATAAATCTAGGCCAATATAATGTGGTACTGGATCATTTGAGCAGGGTCTAAAATGGATAAGAATAAGAGGAAACACAAGATGAATGTCTAGATGCACACTTATTTAGATCCTTGCAATCCTTGACAACTTGGAGGACATCACAAAATTATTATAATAAGTAACATTTCATACACACTATGTTGAAAGGGATAAAAAGTAAATGATTACATATTTCATTACTTATAGCCACATTAATGGATTTATGTATAATATTGGAAAGGATGATGTGTTGTGTAGAGTAGCCTTAAAACTTGAGTGACCATAAATTCTTTAGGAAGCAAATCAAAGAGTCATAGGAGGCCATTTCATAGGATAATCCATTATGAGAAATATACTATAGATCAATATTTGGTGGTCAAATTTATTTCAAGATGCACACAAAGTGGCAAAACACTATTTTGTTTACCAAAGAATGTGAAGATCTAATCACCGTGATGAGATGCCCTTGGTCACAAAGTTAGCAGAGTAATCATTTTAAAAATGGGGAATTAATTTTGTAGGGCCTATAAAAATCTAATAAAATGTAGACATGTGAGATATATCATTACTATGACTAAATATTTCATTAAATGGGTGGAAGCTACAATGACACCAAGCTACGGTGTGAAAGATGCCATTAAATTTTTGCATGAGAATATCATAACAAGGTTTGGATGTTTGATCAAATTTGTTAGTGACATAGGTACTCACTTATTGAATGACACAATCAAGACTCTTACTAAAGATTTTATGATATCAAACCACAAGATCATGACCTATCATCCACAAACAAATAATCAAGTTAAGGCTTCAAAGAAAGTATTTGGTAAAATGCTAATGAAGATATGCAATGTTCAAAGGGATGACTCGGAGGATCACATTCCTACAATTCTTTGAGCATATATAACAAAATATAAATGTGTGATAGGATTAATTACCTTTCAAATTATTTAACAAATTAAAAATGTGTGATAGGATTAACTACATTTCAAATTATTTATGGTTTGGAGGTAGTTATGCCTATGGAATTCATTATTCCTAGTTTTTGCATTGCTATGATTATGAGGTTAGGATATCAAGACTTGCTAAAAAAAATATTGATGGATTTGGTCAATATGGAATAAAATAGATAAAGAGTAAAGTGGACGTAAGAGATTAATAAGTTAAGTTAAAAAGCATGGCATGCTCACAAATTGTGATCTAAGTAATTATATCCTAAGAAAGTTGTATTACTCTATGCCAACATATTTAAAGTATTTCTGAGAAAGTTATGCATAAGATGGAAAGGACCTTATTGTTGGTGTATGCCTTTTTTCCCATAGGTTTTGGCTACATGGTTTCATATTGCTTGATTAAGGGATTTAGTGTCATGTTGGTTATTTGGAAATTTTAATACCACCTTCACTATAATGGGTTATATCTTTCCTCTTACAACCTATATATGTACATGTTCCCTTTTGTATTCTTAATGCAATATTGTGTGGATCATTTGTCTCATTTTTATTTGGATCATTCTTGTAGTTGTATGTTTGTGTTTTATTAGTATTGCCTTGTACACTATGCATCTCACATAGCATATTGAATCAGTGCATTCACTTAGATTAGTACTCCTAGAGCTCATTCTGATATGGTATCAGTGCAGATCTAGATCTAAGGATTGTTGGGTATATTTTGCAAATTTTTCATTGAATTTGTCTCCTTTTTCTATTTAGATTTGGGCATAAAAATTTTCTAAAATTTATTTTTATTAAAAAATTTTGGCATCATAATCTTTCTTAGCATTTAGATTTAATCTAATGCTTTACTTGATTTTCCAATAGCAATTTTCTTTGTGGAATTGTATAAATCAGATCCAGTTTTTTATTAATTCCTCTTTTATCAAAGATATATATATATATATATATATATATATATATATATATATATATATATATATATATATATATATATGAAATAGCTAGCTACATCTTGAGTCATTAAGGACCTTTCCATTGAGTTTGAAAGGCTTGAGAAAGTCAAGATAAAATTTTGTTTCATTAGATTTAGAGATTTGAAGCATTTTTATGAGGGTTTGAAGTTTGGAGAAGGTTCTGTCCAGGAGGTACCAAAATTTTTGGACCACTTTCAACCAAATCTGACCCCATTATCATGTTTAGAAGGCCCAAATCTATATAGATCAACTTTTATTTTGATAAATTTTGATATCTGAGGCACATTTGGCAAGGGTTTGAAGTTGGAGAAAATCAAATCATAATTGTGAGCCATTTGACCATCAAATCTAATCCACTAAAGTTTTCTAGAATATTCTCTACATATTCTACCAACTTTACCACCAAATTTGAAAGTTTTACATGATTTAGCATGGTTCTACATTTGGCTAGAGGTTCACTTGATTTGACATAATTTTTTTAGCAAAATTTTAGATTTGTCAGCGTCTCCAAATTTGGTGACATCATGCAAAATTTAGTAAAGGTTTATTTTTTTCAAATATTCCCCCCTCATGGATGAGTATTTTGTCCTGAATTAGTCAACTTCAAGGGACCATATCTTGGTCATACGACCTCCTTTTTCGTAGCATTTTTTCCTTTGGGATAGAATTTCATGCTCTTCATATTAGTGCAATTTGTTTTTGTTTTTGGTGTTTGGTTTTTCCATAAATTGTATATTTTCATAGATGTTGCTGAGTAATCCTCATTTTTTACCCTTCTGAGTCTTTGTTTGGGCACATACAGTAACATTTTTTTGTGATTTTTTTTGAAAGGGCTTTATTTTTATTTTAATTTTTAGTGCTATAATCTATTTGATCTATTTCTATAAAAAAATTATACTTTGTTTTCTATGAACTTTTTTGGCATCTGTATTCACTAAAATCATATCCACTTCATTGATAAGTGGTAATTGTAAAATGCATTGAGTTATAAAGTGCTGAAATTTGGTGGGGTACCTAACATAGTTTCAGGGGGTCATCTTGTGGTTGTGATTTTGTTGTGCAACTCTCTCTTTATTTGCACTTTTGATTTTATACAACAATAACAAACATATTAAATCTTAATTTTTAAATGTATCTTATCTATGTTAATGCACTCACACCTTTCAATTGTCAAGAATGGAAAAGTAATATCACTATGGTTCTTAGATGTAAAAGGGTGTTTCACATAACTACAGGGTTAGAACTTGAGCCAACAACTGAAGCAAATAAGATAAAATGGCTTAATAAATGTGATGAAGCTTTTGGGTTATTATATCTTTTAGTATCATCTGATCTCTTATTTCACATAGAGTTAAAAAATATCCCAAAGAAGCATGGGACATCCTAGAAAAATTATTTGGTAAAATTGACTCTATGAGGGCTCATGAGCTTGAGGTTGAGATAATTTCTTTAAGTCCTAACAACTTTAATTCACTAGAAGAATTATTCACAAATATTAAGTCACTTATATTTTAGTTAAAAGAGTGTAAAACTGAGAAGAAAGATGAGCAGTTAGTTGTTTCTATACTTGCAAAACTAGGACCTACTTACTCTATATTTGTCTCTACTTTTTATGTGACTAAAAGAGCCATGAAAGTCAACTAGTCAATGCCATCCTTAGATGAATTTATTGAAAATTTAACTAAGGAACATGATAGATTAATCTAGAAGGGAATGATCAAGACTTCCAAACCTTCAACCCTCATTTTTGGGAATGGGAAACAAAAAGATTTTCGTATCAAGGATAAGAAATAGAAGAGAAAGGATCTTGAGAAAAAGAAAGATCAGAAAACCACTACTAAAACTAAAAATAAAACTTCATCCTCTAAATGGAAACCTAAGAGGGAAAAGGTTAAGTGATCCTATTGCAAGAAGTCTAGGCATGATGATCATAAGTGTATGAAGAAATAGATTGATCACCTTACACATCTCTTAGAGTAAAATAATATATGAATCCCTGAGTCTATCAAACAATCATTATCAGCCAAAGAATCTTCTAAGGCAAAGAAAAAAGGGAAGGAAAAACCTAAGGGTAAATCTTTATTTTCAGTATCTTCCACATCTACTTCATCTTGGGTTATTGATTTTGGTACTTCACACCATATGGGTTCATTAAAGGTTGAGTTTCTTGACTTAGAGCCCTATAGCATGTCCTCCATCATTTTGGGTGATGACACTCTAGTAGAGGTTTCAAGAAGAGGGACTATTGAAGTTGAAGGTGGAATATTCACAAATGTTCTAAGTGTACCTTCACTATCAACTAATCTTATTTTAGTGTATCAGATTACCTACATAGGGCAAGGCATGAGAGTTGAGTTCACTCCAAATTTATTTGAGATTAGAGAGTTACACAGTAACTCTATAGTTGCATTGGGGAGGGCTAATCACCAATCTAGGCTATACACCTTCTCCCATTTTGATCTAGATGTTCCTCCTACCATATTTATTACCCATTCAAATAGAGTTAGCAAACTATGGCATGAGTAGTTTGGCCACTTTAACTACCACTATTTTGAGTAATTGAGTCAATAGGATATGGTTATAGGCTTGCTTAGAGTTAAATTATCTAAGGGACTATGTGATGGTTATATCCTTGGAAAACATCCTAAAGAAATTTTTTAAAAAGGCAAAGCTAAGAGAGCTACAATACCTCTTGAGTTGATTCATAGTGATGTCATGGGGAAGTTTCCCCATCCTTCTTTTACCAGGGCTAGATATGTCCTCACCTTTATTGATGATTTTTATAGATACACATGTGTCTACTTTCTTAGACAAAATTATGAAGTTTTCAATAATTTTCAAGACTTCAAGGCTTTATTTGAGAAGCAATCTAGAAAATGCATCAAAATTCTATGATTAGACAATGGGGGGAATACATAAACTATAGATTTGAGTAGTTTTGTACCACCAAGGGGATTGATCTTTATTAAAAATTACCATACACTCCTTAGTAGAATGGTGTAGTAGAGTGTAAGAACTAGTCATTGAAGGAGATGGCCAATTGTATGATTCACTCTAAATCATTAGCTCTATAGTTCTAGGCAGAAGCTATCAATTATACATGTTACATTCAAAACTAGGTTCCTAACAAATCTTTAAAGGGTATCACTCCTTATGAATCTTGGCATAATAAGAAACTGGAAGTGTATCATTTCAAGGTCTTTAAATCATTGGTTATGGCTCACATTTATAAAAAGAAATGTAAGGCAATAGAGATTCGATCCAAACCTTGCATCTTTATGGGGCATCTAGATGGGGTCAAGGGTTATAGAATTCTCCACCCTATGACTCATTAATTATTCATTGAGAAGAGTGTTAAGTTTTAGGATAGTTCCACTGACTCCTTACTTGACACCTCCCACTCTATATTAGTTTCACTTAGTTTGGATGAGCAATTCAAGGATTCAGATCATTCACATTAGGTTCCTAAATCAAAGGCCACTTCTTCTTCTTCTAGTTCGAACAGTGAGCAGAGTGATGGGGAGTCATCCTCATCCAATTCTATTCATACTTTAGAGGATGAGGATTTGGAACCTAACTCACCCATTTATATCCCTTTTTGGGCTCGATAGACACTTAAGAGTACAGATACTTGGGTAAGGAATCTAGATGATCACAGATGTACTCGAGCAAAAATTTAAAGTAGACCACATGCCTTTTTTGATTCCAGGTTAGATCTGTAGACTTTCAAAGAGGATTTAGGCATACTTGAGTGGGATAGAGCCATAGATGAGGAATATGATTCCTTGATTAGCAATCACACTTAGGATTTGAGTTCTCTTCTTAAGGGAAGAAATATGGTTTGATGTCATTGAATTTATCAGACCAAGTATACTATAGATGGGTTTATTGATAAGTATAAGGCTAGATTGGTAGCCAAGGGATTTTCAAAAGTATTCAACATCAACTACTTAGAGACATTTTCACCTATTTCCAAGATGACTTTGATTAGACTCATACTTGTTGTAGCCATAGCATATGGATGGAGTGTACATCAGATGGACATGATTAGTGAATTTCCTCATGAATACCTTGAGGAGGAGATCTACATGGATTAGACACCTAGTTTTTTTTAGGATTATTTTTTAGTGTGTATACTTAGAAAATCCATTTATGGATTCAAATAGGACCCTAGGGCTTGGTATGCCAAAATGGATTCCTTCCTTCTCACTTTAGGTTTCACTAGATTCCACTCAAATCCCAATGTGTACTTCTTATGGTAGGATGATTCATTATTGATACTATTTTTATATGTTGATGACATTTTGACCACAGGGAGTTCTTCTTTAACTATCTCACTAGTGAAGAAAACTCTTTAGGATAGATTTTTCATGATTGACTTGGGCATACTACACTACTTCCTTGGCATTGAGATCTCTTAGATAGATTCAAGGATTTCACTTTCACAACACAATTATTTTCTTGATCTTCTGACATGGTTTCATATGGTTGACTGTAAGTCATATCTAACTCCATTCATATCTAGAGTCAATCTTGAGGCAAATTGCTCCACTACATTGGTCGATGTTACCTTATATCGACAACTTGTTAGAAGCCTTATTTACATGACTCACACCTAACCAAACATCTCTTATGCTATTGGAATTATTTAAATATTCATGTAGGAACCCCATGAGTTACATTGAAAATAATCTAAGAGGATCTTCCACTACATTCAGGGTTCACATAGGCATGGGATACACTATAGGGTTGGACTAGATTTTGACTTGGTCGATTACATAGACTCAGATTGGGATGGTAACATTGGGAGTCATAATTCCACTTTAGGTTATTGTTTCTCATTGGTTTTTGGTCCCATTACTTGGTCAATCAAGAAGAAAAATGCTATTGCTCTATCTTCTATAGAGGTAAAGTACAGGGGAGCTATTAACTTAGCTACTGAGGCTATTTGGATTTAGGGGATTCTTTTCAAGCTTAGTATCTAGATCAGGTGGCCTATAGTCATATTTTTTGATAAATAGAATATTATTTAGATTTGAAATATTCTAGTCCTTCATTAAAGGACCAAACACATTGAGATTCAAATGAAATTTATTTAGGAGCTGATTCATGAGCAAAGCATTGACTTAGTATTTTTCCAATCTTTAAAGTAGGTTACTGATATCTTCACCAAAACTTTCAGTGAGAGAAAGTTCATTCATCTACAAGCTTTTATTGGGGTGTAGTCCAATTTGGTAGCTTCATCATCTTTAAAGGGACCTTCTAGCCTCTTCTCTTCTTCTTCTTCTTCTTCTTCTTCTTCTTCTTTTATCTCTCTTTTGGAGGGGAGTTTTTCCCACTGGGTTTTCTCCCATTCTCTACTTTATGAGAGATTGCATTGTACATGGGTACCTCATCAAGCCTTGTTACCAAGACTCATTATTTGATTTTTTTTATATCATCACCTACCTAAGCTGTGTTTATGGGGGGGTGTTGGTGTATGCCTTTTTTCCCATGGGTTTTAACTACATGGTTGCATATTACTTGCTTAGGGGCTTTAGTGTCATATTGGTTATTTGAAAAGTTTAATACCACATTCATTAGAATAGGTTATATCTTTCCTCCTAAAACCTATATATGTACCTATTCCATTTCATATTCTTAATGCAATATTGTTTGGATAATTTGTCTCTTTTCTCTTTGGATCATTCTTGTAGTTGTATGTTTATATTTGCTCAATATTGTCTTGTACAATACACTTCTCACATAGCATATTAAATTAGTGCATTCACTGGGATCAATATTCTTGGATCTCATTCAGATACTTATATTATTCTTAATGTTTCACAATATGGTATAATTATTTTAAAATATTTATAGTGAAGCATTTTACCAGGATGTATAAATATTTTTAGACTTAAGCCTTACCATCATTAATCTCTATCATGCATCACTATCAATGAGAGAGGGTGATAAGTAGCACCATGTAGTTAGTATTATTATTAAATGTTTTTTAATTTTGTATTTGTTTTTTTAAGGGATAGTGTGTTTGTATCATGTGATATTTATGTCACAACACATCAAAACAAAGTTTGGATAGTCAAGACCCTAGATTGTGATCTATATATGAAGTCATCCTAAATGAAATATAAATAGTAGTTGCAACATGGTGGTAATCAATTAAGTATAGGAATGAGGTACTAACAATTAAAATAAAGAGACATGATGATGAGTGGTCATTCAAAACTATTAATGATAATGCACTTAAGAGATTCCATCTTTCTTGAAGTAGACCATGTGGCAGAAAGATAAGATGAACTATAAAATAAATTGGATAGATGAAAGTGTGACACATAATGTCATATACCTACCAATATATGGATCAAATAATTTAGAATTAGAATAGTAATTGTCATATCAAATAATAGTTGATTAAAATAAATTTTAAATATAAATTTATTCACAACTAACTCAGTGCATTTAAACTTGAGGGCTTGATGGATTTTAGAGAAAAACACTATAAAATAGAGTATGCAAAAAACACAAAGATGTTACATAATTTTTAACCAAACATCTAAAACAACTTCTTGTGCATAAATTTCACACTAGTTCCAAACTAATCAAAGAAAGTGTTCAACACAGTTTATAATAGAAACCATGGATAGGGTAAAATTATTGATTCTACTCACCAATACTCAAAAAGAGGAAATGGGGATTGGTCTCAGAATTAGATAGACTAGATATCATTAACATAACCCTTTTATTTTATTGATGTAATCAAATCTACTCTATTTACCCATGACCCACAAGAAACAACACAATTAGGAACACTAACACTTCAACATCCATTGTGAGGAAACCATAACTCCACTAACATTTTTCATCACCATGTTTGATGCATAGGTAGAAATTTTTAGACAAAAATACCTATTAGATATATTGATGCAACTTTTTAATTCCATACCCCTAGGTGTATAAGAAACTATGCAACTAGGCACAAGCTCAACCCCAACCATAGGCAACACCACAACCACCACTATTTCCATCATAGACTGAAAAGTGAAAGATGAAGATAATAACATAATGAGCTTCACTACCACTATCTAAAAAGAGGAAATGCCACACAAAGTCATATCTCAACAAAAAACATGTTCTAAAGATAATTGTTGAATGTGAATTGGCACAACTAGGATTTGGAGAATATAAAGTTCTATAGTCTATGCTTGTAGATATTAGTAATGATTTTTGTGATCAAGAAGAGGATAAATAATTATTTTTTGGAAATCAATGCACACCTACTAGGTGTAGAATGAGGTAAGATAAGACCTATGGGTGAACATCACCTAACCTCCTACTTCTATTATATTTGAAATTATAGGTAAAGAAGTATCTTATAAATAGTTATAGGTAGACATTTTCAAGGTAGACCTAATTGCATGATCCTCTATTATATAAGAAGCATCCCTGATGACACAAAAAATCCCACCTCTAGCCTTACTACATAGACAAAGGACACATGATAAAACTCAATAATTTCAAAAAAATCAAAGACAAGATCGTGTCTTTTATAGACCCAACAAATAATATCATAACATGAAAAACATAAGAGTCTCATAAATAGTTGTAGGGATAGATTAAAAAGAGGATAAATAAGAGCCTCACTCCACCAAAAAATTCTAGAAAGAAGATGATTGCATGAAGGGGTACTATTCTAGAATCATCCTCTTCGAAGGATTAAGATTTAGTTACAATGCTAGATTTATACACCCCATGGAAGATCCTAAAGAGACCAATTT
This sequence comes from Torreya grandis, assembly GCA_037957365.1. Lineage (NCBI taxonomy): Eukaryota > Viridiplantae > Streptophyta > Pinopsida > Cupressales > Taxaceae > Torreya > Torreya grandis. The sequence continues at coordinate 4,462,464 of JARHVA010000570.1, read as the reverse complement.
ACCATAATCGGAACCACAACATGAAGCTACAAAGAAAAAAAGGATCCATCATAGATTCAAAATTTGACTATAAGGAAGGATAAGGAAGAGACGAATAAAAGGAATCAATAGGTAAAATACAAGTCTATTGAGGAAGAAGATTAGTGCAAATAATAGGCCATTGAAGAGGAACATAGGAAAAAGGCCAAAGAAAGAGAGGCTCAAAAAAAGATCTGAAGAAGTAGAGTTTAAAAATAAAAAAGGTTACAAAAGTAGAGAATCACAAAAAAAGAGATGAAATAATAGAGGCTAAGAATAAGTAACATGAAGAAGTAACAAGGAAACAAAAAAAACATATGCTACACAAAAAAATAAAGAAGAAGTAACATCAGTTGTAAAGGCTTAGGAGGAGAAAAATGATAAATCCAAATTAGACTTGGTTTATTTATTTATTTATTCATCTACATCCTTGGATTTGTCTTTGGATTCATTATTTATATCCTCTCATTTATCCTTTTCAGACCTTAACCATTAGAAGATGACCACCTACCTAATAGGTACTACACATTTCAAATTTTTTTGTTTTCATAAATTTTTGGCACAATTTTATAAGATGACCTTAACCATTAGAAGTGGGGATAGGATGGTTGAAAACCTATAAAAGGTGGCCACTTAGTTAAGGTAGTCTGTTGAAAACTTGAAAGGGTTATAAACTAGTATGCTACTTAGTTGAAAACCTTTAAGGGTAGCTAAGTAATGTGCAAAGGGTGAAAATTGGTAAACATCACTTGGAGTGATATCAACTCTTATTTCTATTTCAATTTATTAGCTTGAACTTTAGATTAAGATCATTTTCTATGACTTTGTCTTCGGATGAGATAACTATTTAAGTTTGGGAAAGTGTTGAGTGTAGAATAAGGCTATTAAAATCATAGAGTTTATCTGATAGACATATTAGTGACTTGAACTATATTTTATTTTTCATAATATTTTTGTATTTATTCAACATTTTTAAGCATAACAATAGACTTCAAAATGTGAAGAATCCTTCCTTTTGGGATAATGAATAGCTGAAATATGAATAGACAATGATTTGTAAAACTAATATATATATATATATATATATATATATATATATATATATATATATATATATATATATATATATATATATCACTCAATTATATTTGGATATGGTAATGATGTGATAGAGATTAATACATATTATTCTAAAATGGTTTTCTTGTGTATCTCTTATCATTGTTATGTGTGCAATGAGTACTCTATTTACTTTAATTTGTTAATAATATGAGTTTTACCAACTTTTCAAATTCTAATAAATCTACATTTATTTTTGCATCTATTTGTTTTGTTTGTTAATTAATATATCAAATATGAATTACCATTAAATGTTTAATTTTGTTACCTCATTCATAAGTGATCCCTGTGTTATCATATTCTAAAGGGTTTTCTAAGAACATTTTCTAACAAGTTTCAAATTTTAGTGGTCTACCTTCTTGTATGAGTACATCCTTGATGTGATACCCTGATGCATCACACTCCACAATTTTTTTTTAAAAAAATTAGGAGTAAAAATAATTAGAGTTGTGAACATAGTCATTTTCAACTATTCAAACTCCTTGGTATTTGAAATAGTCCTTAAAAAAAAGGTGAGTGGGGCTGAGATTCTACCATAATTTTTGAAAAATCTATGATAGTAACCAGTTAGCCTAAAAAATCCTTAGAGGTTGTTGAGCATCTTGGGAACCTACCACTCCATCTTTTCTTGGATCTTTTTAGGATCAAATTTAAATCCTTCATTTGAAATAATATGACCCAAGTACTCCAATTTTTGGTCACTAAAAACATATTTAAAAGGTTTGACATAAAGTTGATGTTGTTCCAAATTTGAAAGTATTTATTTCACATACTTCAAATGGTCTTCCCAATTTTTATGGTAGATGAGGATATCATCAAAAAATACTAATATAAAATTTATCAAAAATGACCTGAAAATATACTCTAAATTGTATATGGTGCATTTTTGAGGCCAAAATGCATGACCATAAATTCATAATGGCCTTCATGAGTTTTAAAATTGGTTTTAGGTATGTCCTCATCACAGATTTTAATCTGATGATACCTAAAGAAAATTTATAACTTGGTAAAATAAACAACACCATGCAATTAATCTATAAAATCATCAATTATCTTTGATCATTTGCTTTTTGAATTCCATGTAGTCTAGGAACATCATCCAAGTGTCATCCTTCTTATACACCATGACCATAGGGGAGGAATACTCATTTTGACTATGTTGCATGATTGTTGCCTCCAACATATCTTATACCATCTTTTCAATTTCACTCTTTAGGGAATATGGATACCTATAAGGTCTAATTTAGGTGGTGTACTTCTTGGAATGATCCCAATGGAAAGATAATGCATGTAACTTGGAGGATTCCTTTTGGAATTTCACCAAAAATAACATAATGGTCATCCAACATCTTTATAAATTAGGATGTGTATACTCCTTAGTTGGTTTAAACTCTGTGGAAAATAAATGTTCCACAAATCCTTTGGCACATTTTTTGAGAATCTTTGTCATCTGATAGGAACTAACTAGTTGTGGAGATTCAACCTGTAATCCATAAAATTCAAAAGTATTACCTTCTACATGAAACTTATTGAATAGTTACTATAAATTCAACTCAATAGTGCCCAAAGTGGTGAGCCACTTCACTCTGAAAACAATGTTAGCTTCTCCAAGGGGAATAGAAAACATAGGGTAATTTAACAAGTAGTCTCCCATAAAAAGATTATTGCTATGGCATTTTATAGAATAATTAATTATACCACCCTCTATAATCATGACCTAAAATTATGGAGATGGGTAAATGAAATAGTTCAGACAAGTATTCATCTTAATCTTGATGAGGTTATGTGTAATCTTAGATTTAATTAACATAGGCACCTTTTGTTTCTTCAATAAGCCCACCACCTTAATAATTTGAGAAGTAATAATTCCTAAAAGTACATGAAAGGAAATAATAGGTTGAGAATATTAATATTCATCCTCGATCTCTTCCAAACCTTCCCCTAACGCCTATCATCTTCTTCCTACTCATTGAAACTTCTATGTAAAACAAATTATTTTTATTGCATCGATGTCCTTTGCTCCATTTGATATCACAACCAAAATAAAAACCTTTTACATGCTTTAATTTGATTTACTGAGGGGTCAATCTAGTAGGCTACGAAAATGATGGTGCTAGGAAAATGTGTTCATGGATATTAGTGAAAGGTCTTCATCTAATTATCTCTTTTTTCTTAGCCATCTATGCCCTTGGTATGGATTTAGATACATTACTATTAATATGTGAACTTCTAATTAGATGCTATCTTTAAGGCCACCCAAAAATAAGTCAATTATATTTTCCTTAGTGATGTGTAAAACACATAAGGAGAGATTCTAAAACTGATGAATGTAATCCTTTATAGTTCTTATTTGGCACAACTTGGCTAGTTGGTTGAAGTAGTTTTTGGAGACATTATTATAATAATGGAGCTATAACTCCTCAAAAACTATCAACTATGAAAATATGACACCCTTATTTTTCTTTTCAGTATACAACCAATTATACTAAATGAAATACTTAGGTTCCAAATATAGAGAGGCCATGGCCACATTTTGAAAATAGGGATCCTGATGTAGATTAAATAAATTTTCAATTTGAGTAAGCCACATGAGTGGATCTTTACCATCAAACTTATGTAAGTCCACTTTTGGTAACATCACATTCAACCCCAGAGGACCACTAGAAATATTGAGATTGGGAGACCCAAACTAGAGTTGTGGAGATTTATTTTACAAATCACGAGATACAATATTACCCAATTTCCCATTTAGTTATTTCAATTGATCCCTCAAGCCATTCATCTCCTTGTCATCCCTATGAGTTCCCCTTGAACTTCATGGAGATCATCTTTCCACACCATGCCATGTAAATCTGATTGAAGGTGCTAAACTAGCATTAAAATACTTGGATTTGAAGTTCCAAATACCATGTCATCCTAGGGAGGACTTTTAGGCCTTTTTATCTATTTCCCATATCTATGAGTGTTAGGCCCAGCCATGTATAAATCCTAGGAGGGTCGTAGACATGAAAAAAATGTATTGACAGATTATGCCATTATGATCACCTCATCAAGGAAAATCCAATTATTGATAATGTGAAAAAGGATGAAAATTTTGGCCCAAAAAAGTGTATTGGTAGAATATACCATTGCAATCATCTCGTAGAGATGAATTCTACAACTTTTAATTTGTACAAGTTTAAAAAAATTCAATTTTTTTCAACAATATTTTTTATTTTTTCCTTTTTTGTAAAAAAATCACAAAAAAAAAACTATAGTGACAAAAAATTCAATTCTTCTCAGATTACAAGTTATGTTTTTTGACCTTCTAGTGCTTAGGATGCTAGATCTGGAAAAAAAATGTTGTGAAAACTTGACTGAATCAAAGATTTGATACCACTTGTATTGAAACTAATTAGATGATTCACAATAGTAGAATAATATATCATAGAATTAATAATAGAATATGTAGATATACAATAAAAATTGGTGAAAGAGAAAAATACTTGAATATTATGGCTGAGCCAATTCAATGGGGAAACCTCCATAATAATGTAATAAGAATAGAATGCACAATATGATTTGTTAAGACTATCTACTACCTCTTATATATAGTACATTTATCCATGGATAACCCATATGTTTGACCTAATAAGAACAAAGAGAAATGAGACAAGAATATAAAAGAGGTATATAGGCCACAAGTTGGCCACACATATCCATAGACATAACATAGGCTAAGGGTGTAGCATCAAGCTTGGCATTCCAAGTTCGGTTAAGCCATTTAAGCCGTGTACTAGACAAGTAATTTATGTTCTTTAGAGTATTGAACTTACCAATATTTAGTGATAAAGGGATCATTATTTGATAAATGAGGGATAGAGAATAGTTCTTGAAATGAGTATCATAGGTCCACCTCCAATATTTCCACTAAGAATGTGGAGATTGTAGATGCAATTTGTGGAGGATAAAATTTAGCATTAACTCTTAAATACAAAGAATAATTGGTAAGTTATAATTATTTAAATTAAAAATTTCCTTTAGAAAGGGATAAGAGGCCTAGTTATGAGTTAAATCCAAATCCTTTATAGTTTGAATTCTTTTTTAAAAAATTCTTAAATATTTCATACTAAGAAATTCAACAAGGAGGCTAGTATTAGCCATGATAAGAGACCATTATAGATTATGGTCATTAAAAGAAATATCAATATGAAATCCATCACAAACCCATTTTAAATGAGACTTAAATACTTCATAATATTTTGAAATTATTTTACTCACAAATTAACCTTCAATTTTGATACGAGTAAGATTGATTAGTAGAATGTGGAACCAATATTTTTCCAACTAGATTACCATAGGAATATCAATAGGAGATACAATGATGTAGTAAAATTTTCTAGGATTAATTATTGATAATGACTATGATAACCCACTTATCACAAAAGGAAATGCTCTGCTTGTATATGTCAATGATCCCCATATCTCATTTATCATGAGGAAGAAAACAAATATCCAAAACAACTATATAGAACCTTTTTTTTTGTATCTGACCAAATAAAGTCTTTGAGAATATTAGCTAATTATTCATAGGAAGAATTAGAGGGTGGTTAATAGGATGATTATTAGACTTGAGTAGTAGCCAAAATATTATTACACACTTAGAATTTCCCTACTAAAGAGAGGGGTTTGATAACCCTTTTCTCTACTTTATTTATGGCATATTGTCATAGCTCCATAGAGGAACTATTAAATGCAAAGGGAATGCCTAAGAACTTGAATTATTCCCCTTTATTAAATGATTTCCAATTATAGTGATGTAACCAATGTAGCATAGGCATCATACTTTCTCTAAAGCATTGGGGCTTACTCCACTACAAAATGGATCCAAAATATAGGTAAATGATGTCTAAGCACTACATAGCCTCCTTAAATTATTTTTATTTCTCTTCAAGAGTGAAGAAAGTATAATCAACAAAATTTCCATTGATGAGTTGAGATTATCTATTAGGAAAAACAATTACCCTGACAATATGTTACTCAACTCTATGAGCCAAAATATATCAAAGATGTTTAGTATAAAAAACATATAAGGTTGGCGCAAGAGTGAAACCTTGACCAATAAGTGAAAGAGCCAAAACTATCTGATTTTAGGCCATTGATAGTGAGACATGTTGATGCATCAAATAAGAGGGTTTGGATAACCACAAGAAAGAATTGATTGAAGCCAAGAGCTTGATCCATGGCCAAAATAAATGGCCACCCAATCCTATCATAATATTTCTCAAAATCAAGCTTAGAAAGATGGTTCTATGACTAGAGTCTATCATCCATTCCATACCCTCCCACATATAAATGAGGTTATTCAATATATAACTATTTTAATAAATCCTATTTGATCAAGTCTAAAAATAGTAGGTAAGATGAACTTAAAAAGGTTAGTACTATCTTTAGAAAGGATCCTATATGACACATTGATCAGGGTGATGGGTTGCCAATTGTTGATAAACTCTAGGTCACTAGATTTGTATATGAATTTGATATTGCCTTTATTAATAAAATAAACTATTTTTTTATAGAGCTTGTTTGTAGACTTATATCAAATCGAGTCTAAAAAAATTCCAAATGGATTTATAAAAATCACAAGGGAACCCATCAATGTTGTAGGTTCTATCATTACTCATGTAATGTAAGGCATGAGAGAGATCATTAAGAGACAATGGTGAATCACATAAATTTTAGTTATAAAAACTAAGTTTGAGATGAACCATATCAAGTCATTCCTAAAAATCTTGAGCTCACTTAATTATTTCCTCTTGGGCTTGAAACTATAATTTACAGTGGTCCAGAAAAGTATTGGAGATGTTAGGGAGATTAGTGATCCTCAGTTGGGATGAATTGATGGACATGATATAATATTGACTTTGTTTGGATTTGAGGGATTTGAATAATTAATTGGAAGCTTTGTCACCAATTTTAATCCAATGGAGGTGAGCACAAATTTTATCCTCTTTGGTCACATGATTTTTTGCCACTTTGATTGGATGTTTGAGATAAGTGGCCTAGGTTCGTATTTAAGAGTCAAAAGGATAATGCTCAAAGAGAGAAGAGTTTATTTGGTATTTTTTGAGAATAACCCCATTGGCCCATTTTTGAACATGGGTGGGGAAATTTAGTGGAGTGAAGGATGGATTCATTCCATCACTCTATCCAATTAGAAGCATAATATGGTTGTGGCCACATATTATAAACCCAAGTAATCAAATGTATGGTGTCCTCAAGGATGAGGAAGGAGTTATTTAAGAATAATTGATTATGTGGCACTTTGAAATGGTTCTTACTCCACTCTATTTTATAAGTTATGGGATTTTGGTTTGAGATAACATATTCATAGTGCATGATAATAGGCCATCCATCACTAATATAAAAAGAGAAGACATTTTTCTTTCAAATCATGAAAAAATGCAATCTCTTGAGGACCCTACTAATTTTGGCATGGTAGTTGGACTACATAAATATAGTGGAAGTTAATGTGAATTATTGGAAGAGAGGGTTCAATAGACCCCTACTTTTTTTTTAAGTAATACCAAGCTTTATTTTTTCCCACACACCATCACATAGGTAGGGAACCAACCTTGTTATAAGGACTCTCCACCATATTAAAATTCCCTCAAATAATGCATGTGGTGAGGGGTACATTGTCAGCCAAATATCATGATAAATTTAGTCTAACAAGACCATTATTAGGGGTTTAAATATTGATAACCTCTAATGAATTTCATTAATGTTAAGGAGAAGCCAAATATACTAGTGTGATGGATCACTCCTCATGGAAACAATTAAGGAATAAATTTTTAGGGAAACCAAAATATGGTTACCATCATGACCATCTTCATGAATGATGGAAAATTGAGTAGTGTCAAACCAAATGTATTTAAAAATAGTTTGTGGAATAAACCTTTAAATTTTAACTTCTTGTAGATAAACAAATCTAAAGTTCCACATTATTGATATATAGTTTTCTCAAATGATTTAAGAGAGGAATCTATGAAATATCAACCATTCCAATTTAAAACATTCATTAGGTATAATCCTCCATAAGGAGTTCCCCCCGACCATATTAAATGTCTTCAAGAGCCAAAAATGTTGCCCAAAATATTTTTTTGGTTTTGAAAAATGAAATCCCCAAGTGATGTGAAGTGAAATTTATCTCCATTGTCCTCTCAGGTAGAGCTGCCACCACCACAAGGTGGGTTGCATGATTGCCTAGAGTTTGGACCACTTGCTGAGAATTTACCAATAAGATATCACCTCATGTGAGGTTTATTAACTTATGAAACATCAATCTATAGGGATATCAACACACTTAGAGGTTTCAGCAGTAGGTTGACTTTATGCACTATAGAAGAGGGTTTAGGCATAGGGGTGTAGCAACAATTTGGTGACTTTTGTCATTAACTAATTAATTTTTATTGGTAACCATGGTCTAACTATTATTTTTCTTGACCACCTTGAGATTATGTAATTATGGTTATTTAGCCAAAGGTTTCAACCACCCTATGAGGGGGAATTATTTGATATAGTGGTTTGGGGACTGACAATAGAAGTACTAGGGATATTGAAATAAACAAATTTTTATGTTAGTGATTAGTGTCAAATTTAATATCAATGGATTATTTCAAATCCTTGGTGAAGTTAACTTCAGTGTAAAAAACATTGTTGGGGTGTATTGAATATAACTTAATTTGTTGGTGACATAATACAACCCTATGGGCATGACAATCTCCTCAAGAAATGACCATAGAGGAAGAGGCAGGTTAGGTAGATTAATATAAAACAACACTTGATGGGAATAATGGATATTGACCTTAAAATTATGGGTCCATGGAAATGAGATCAAGAGAGTTATCTTTAGAAACCAACAACTTGATTTATCTAGAAGAGCTTAGACCCAAGATGACCCCTTAAAGGATAAAATAAATAAACCCTTTGTGAGGTTTTAAACACCATTGAAATGGACACCTAAGGGCTCCCAATGGTGTAAAAACTAGGTATTAAGAGATTCTTCTGAGGAGATATTGTAAGCACCCTAATTATACCACTCTAATTAAATTAATAATTTATTTTCATCAAATCCATTTTTGACCTTAAGTAATCCATCTTAACACCTTAAAACCTTAATGTCTCCACATGAAACAATTGAATCATCATCATGACCTTATATCAAACAATTTTATTCAAAATGGATCTCTTCACAAATACCCTATATAATTTTTTTTTTGAATGCAACAATGTAATATTTAGATTTAGGTAATATAATATAATATTTGAAAATAAGTTCATTCAATCATGTGTAATAAATATAGAAATTATTATACAACTAAGGTTTGAGGGAAGCATATCTTATTTACTATTATTTTATAGACTGTCACTCTTATCTAGCTACATTTTAGTTACGTAACTCAAACCTGTATTCTATTTATTTAGGATTTTGACTAGTTTTATTCCCCAGACTCTACCATAAACTTGGACATTACCATCAACATTATCATCCTTATTATGGGAATTTCTATCTTGCCAAAAATATAGTCTTTTCAAAATCCATTACTTGTACTTGTATGGGATTTTTTTCACCTTTCTGATGATATCTTTGGCATACAAGTTGTTGATACCTTCTTATAGATAAAAACCCTATATCCTCATCCTTAGTCACCCTTGGAATGAGTTTTTCTAAAAATGGGTCAGTGGGCTCAAGTGGTGAGTTAACCCCAAAGATCCCTTTATTAGTGGGTGTTGCCTACATAGCCAATACTCTAAGGAGGACCTTAGAGTTATGTAGTTCATCCCTATGTGTGGGAAAGTGTGTGTACAAGGGTAAAATATACTATATGAATATGCGTGTAATGATCTAGCTTTTAATATGAGAAACATCACTCATGGGATACTCTTTGAATGCTTCAGACTTGTAATATGATTGTTCTTATTCTTGATATGAAAATAAGGATGAATAGGGTAGAATAGAGTGCTTGTGTATTTGAATGATTTATATTTAATATGTTTTTGTTTATTATTTTATAGATGAGTAATGAGAAGGCTTAAAATTATATTTATAACACACCTTTTTAAAATATCTCATGGTAGGGTTCAATAAGAAAAATAAGTTGACCCATAGGTTTTGAATCATTTGTAATTTGGATCACTTTTGGCAAATGGACACTAGATAAGGATCTAGACACTACCATTAATGGTAATGTCCCTATATAGTATTTAGTGTCTAGAAGGATAAAGAATAGGCATGGATCTAAAATTGATAGTGAAGGATGTTTACCAAGTTTCAAGATATTTATGCAGTATAAGAGATCTAGGTCATCAAAATGATATGAATCAGATTAAGAGATAAGAATTTAGGCACAATGAGATGGTGAATGTGATCTATTTAGTAATATGGAGGCCTAAAATTGAAGGGTATAACCATTATTGATATTTTTCAAATGTACAAGACTGAGATGATATAAATATTTAGTTTAATATTGACATTCCCCCTTTTAATCTAGTAATACATAAGATTGAAATTAATAGTTTAAAGGGAAGAAATGTGTACCTGGGTATGTATAACACACCTTAATTTTTTGGAGACCACTTTGAGTGTTTTGATGGTGTATGAACTACAACCAGCATAATTTTATAGTGTAAATAGGTATATATAATATAAAATTTAAAATAATTGAAATGCTTAAAAAGAAAGAGAGCAAGGAAGGAGTACATCTATGTGTAGATGCAACCATGTTGCATCTTGATGTTTTGACTTGGTAAAGATAATTCCTTATGAAGCATTGGATCTAGAAGAGGTTCATACTTGAACCTTAGATATTTGAATAGGGAGATTGGAAGGTATTATACCCCTAATCTGGTGTAAGGATGAGTTGTGACATGGCCATTGAGATCATTATGTCTCAAATATATATATGTATGTATGGTGAGGGTGAGTAATTTAATTAAATCATCTTATAAATCTAGTGATATTAAATTATTTAATCACTCCAATATATAAATATAGCGAGTTTAAATGATTTAATCACTTTAACCTATAAAATGAACCCACTACTACAATAGAAAAGGTTCAATAACAAAACATCCTAGTGTAATTAGAGTATCTTGGTGAGTATTATAATTTTTAAGTTTTGGTTAAATAACATGGCATATACACCTCTAATATATCTAAGATAGATTAAATGTGTCATAGATATGAAAAACTCTATTCAAATCTATGAAAAATTGGTGCAATGTATAGGATTCTGACCCAAGTGTATATCTGAATCATGGAACTAAACTGGAGTTTGAAATCTGGAGATACCAAAAAAGTGTATAAGTGTAGAGGTCATGTTATTATGACATTCCCCCATTGAAATATGAAAATTGAGAAGGTGTATAAGTGTGGATGTCATGTCTTAATGACATGAAACCATTGAAATATGGAAACTATGAAGATGTACATGTGTGGAGGTCATGTTTTAGATAAAGGTAAAAACAGGTTTTGATGGGATCCCAAAACCCAAGTACAAGGAATGAAAGATAAAGCTTCAACGCCCACAGGCAGAACCTAAAAGGTACTACAGAGAAGTAGTAAAAATAGGTTTTATATGGACCTGAAACCACTGGTCAAAACCCAAATTTAACATATATCTGGCTACACCATAGATAGAATATTACAAAAAGAAACCAGAGAACAGGACCAGAAAACATAACCAACAAGAAGAACCAGACTATTCTTCCAGTTCTAAAATCATTTTCACTGTTTGTGTGGAGGTCATGTTATTATGACATGAACTCAATGATATGCCCTCCTTTTTGAGGTGAGGGAGATGGAAAATATTATATACCTTACCTAAAAAACATAAGGTAGATTTACAATCTATGTATGAATCATGTAGCATATAGGGATATAATGTTGAAGTAGATATGTCACATAGGATAATAGTGTGTGATCACATAAAGTCATGAATATGAATGATATAGATCATATAAATGTCTATAGAGTAACCATAAAATCTCATCATATAATTTATCACACACACAAGAACACTTATGTTAATGAAAATTAATGGTCCAAGGAGATCTTATACAAGGGGCATGTTTAAATGTCACACAATTGATAGGGATCACATATTTAAATTTCCAATCAACATGGAATGACATATAAAATGTCCAAACAAAATACAATGGCACAAGGGACCAACATGAAAGGAACATATTCAAATATACCATAATCAATACAATATAAAGCAATGGAATACACTCAAGAAAGTGACATTGTGGATAAATAAAGTATTATCAACCAACATAAGCATATTATACTAGTCCCTACATATATGTGTTATAATTTTTTTATGTAGTATAGCATATCAAGTACATTGTAAAAGATATGAACATGAATTAATCATTATCAAAGTAAGCATATGTTCCCAATATACCATATGATGCAAGTAGAGGAAAGGTCCAACATCTAAAAGTGCATAGATAATGTGTCTAGGTATTCTTGTATCATACTAAAAGATGCATAAATCATATGGGTATATAGGAATGGAATGATTTGCTATTTATTAACATAAAGCAAACACATATATTCTAAGGAGGTATTAAAATATGGGAATGTTGAATATTTTGGTATATTTTTATTATTTAAATGTTTTTATTTTTATGGAATATTTGATAGGAAAAGGCTATCTTATGATCACATCCAAGGGATGCTCATAGGTAACCCCAAGCTTAGAATATTGCATGTGAAATTGGTGGTACTATCAAAGATCATGTATTAGTGTAATATATAAACACGTATAATTTGTGGTACTCTACATATGTGCAATAGGATTCCATGATCATGAATAAATAGTAGGAGGAGTAGGGATTCATGAAACCCATTATGGAGTGCTATATGGTTTATTTGGAGTAGTTATAATTGTAACCTATTTATTTTCTCTAGGTAACTAAGTATGGTGTGTAGGAATAGTTGAAGATTCTTGATGCATATACAAATGTCCTCTAAACTATAATTCATGTTCATACAAAATCAAAATTAAATCACAGAGTCCATAGTTTCTTAAAAGCTTTGAGCAATGGGGAATTTGAATGCTCTTGTTATCAGACTCGACCCCTGCCTAAAGAAACTGGCTATTGATTTTAATAGTAACAAACCCGCATAAGTCCTTTCAACACATCAGGACCTGTGTCTATTACATTATCCAATTTAAAAACAACGTAAATACTTTTTTTGATATGACCAAACAGTGTACAAACGAAAGCATTTACCGACCCTATTCTTCCTGCTCTATCTGATCTTTGCAGAACAGATGCTTTCGAAATTGGAGTCACGATCAAGGACTCCATGTCTTGTGTAGGAGGATTATATGATGTCTGATTTCAAAATCCCAAATCAAAAACATATTTTATTCCATCAATAGTCAAAGAGGTTTCTGCTACCTCAGTCGCATCTCACTACAATTCTGGCTATTTATGTCATTAGTGGATTCAATGTCACTTGATACCGGCAATATTTCTTCATAGTGATTTGGTGCACAATTCTGAGTTCTTCTTTTCATCAGGGTCTACAGAATCATCAATGACTATGTTTGGGTACTGAGCCAGAATATCAAGCATAACAAGAATATCCTGGACACATTGTTATTATTTTGTTTCCTGTCCTCAACACCTGTATTTCTTTCATTCGCCCACTTGACTTCTATTTTAACGCTTCTTTAGCAAGTTTCTTTCAGTTAACATTCGCTTCCTGCTCTTGTGCAATGATGGACTATCTTTTGAGTTTCACATTCCTCTTATCAACTGTCATAGTCTTACAACCTTTATTAGCTGAAATAATGGAATAGACTTCATTCGGTGGCATGTCTATACAGACCCTTCTGTGTCCTCAGTCCAAAACGCTGTATAAAAGGACATCTTGACCCTCTAGCCGAATATAATCCTACGCCAAATCTAATTGTAATTCTATTCAGAAAAGTCAAAACAGACTTCCAACGCATTTATTATGAATACCCAAATCTTTCAAAATAGATAGGCAAACTTATTTAAAATGGAAAACAGGGGTTCATCTAGTCATATTTGTTTTAGGACACATCAGCATCGAACAATTGTTTTGTTTCACACACTTAAAAGGAACGTCCAACGTAACATTGAGATGGCCAAAGTTGTAGTTAATGCGTTGGGTGGCCCAGCCAACATAGCCACACCCAAAATTAAAATCGATTAGAATTTCTATCAATTTGTTTAATATAAAACATGCCCAGCCAACAAGATATGTGGTGAATGATGAAAACAAGTATTTGTTCGGCTCTCTCATTGGGTGCCCAAGTTGTATTTAATATGTTGAAATGCTCAGAATAACATTAAGCAGCCCAGATTTCTATTAATTTCAACGCATGGCCAGAAATCATACGCCTAGCAACTTGAACAATCTCAAAAAGAACTCACATTCATTTATAAATCAAAATAAATACACACCTGTAATGACATATACCAGAGATTACATGCTTTGTGTCTTCTATACTGTTTGTCTTCTTTCTACACCTCTGTTCTTCTCTTTACATCCTTCTGTCCCCTCTCCTTCTCTTCTTCATTTCTACCTTCTTCTTTGATGTTATGAATGAGAGAGCCTTTTTCCTCTCTCTTCTACGTACTCCTCTTCCTCTCTCTTGCCCCCTTAATGACTGTTCTTTTTTTTCTTTTTATAAACCAAAAAAAAATCTCTTCTCTAACCTCTGCGCCCAACTTGGGCTTTTGACAAAACAAAATACAGTTTTCAATTTGTAACAATTTACCAAGGTTGAAAATATTTCAACCACTCCTCCATTATTCCCTCAACAGCCCCAACTATTTTCTTTTTACTTTTTATTTTATTTTTTTACTTTTATTTTTTTACATTTTCTCCTTAATTTCAACCTTTTAGAGGAAATACAATAATTTTGAAATTAGTTTATGATGCTCCTGCATCATACTCTCCCTCTAGAAACAATTTGAACCTTAGTTCAAATGAACTGCTGCTCCATGTTGTAGCCTTTACTGTATGCCTGGATCCCAAGGTCTTCTTGTCAATGATAATGCTTGCATTTGGCTTTGCTGGTCTTTGCCTTTCATCTGACTTTTCTTCCTCTTCTGGTATGTTCTTCTTCTTATTTCCTTCTTAGCTACAATCTCCCACTTCCATGTTTCATTTTCATATGTGTCTCCAAAGTTTTCATCTTCCATACCTGCATTCAAAACATCAAAAGCAACCTTAGTAGAAAAAGATTGAGGCCATGAAGCCTCTTGGCTGCCTTCACATTTTTGCTCTTGTTTCTTGACCAAAACTACCTTGGTCTCATTGCTTTGTTCTTGTCTTGTTCCACTCTTTCCAATGCTGCCTTCACCATAGCTTATACCTTCCTTCATTTCTCTTGAATTACCAAACAGCTCCTCTAACATTCTCAACTCTACCTTTAGTGAGATCTCATCTATCTCACAATCTTCATCAAACTTGGGCTTATCAACCTGTAGGATTACTTGTTCCTTACTAGCCTTACTCTTCCTTTCATCACTCAACACAAACTCATTCAAATCTTCATGTCATATGTCAAATTTAGGACTAGATTGTCTTTCATCCTCTATGATTATATTCATCCACTTTAGAGTTTCTTCATACAAATCAGCTTCTTCACCAATATCAACATAATTATCAAAAACAATTGCAGTATTCATACCTTCTGTCTTCTTGCTTTCTTCAATCTTTGCTTGAAGCCATCTTGTCTGTTCTGCTGCATATTCTTTCCTTTTCTCATCATCCATCCCTTTGGAAGTCTCTCCTTGCTGCATATTAGCTTTCATAGCCACTTTCCATTCTTCAGTTTTCATAACAATATCATTAAGTGATTCAAACAAATCATTATCCCTTTCATTGCAAACAATTGTCTTACCTTTCCATGTACTTGTGTCATCCTTTACCTTTCTCTATTGATTTCTTGGTGTTGCTGTCTCAACACTCACATCTTCATTCTTTGCCTTCTTAGGTACCCATACTAGATTCTCCTTCTTATCATTTGATGATCCCTTGAGCCATTTTGACACTTTGTAACCATGCTCTTGTGACAATACTGAAAAACCAATCTTATTTGTCCTTTTATTTTCTTGCACATCTACATTCATATGAGAAAAATCAATCTTATAAGGTAAACTTGCCTGCTTGCTTACTTGTTGCTTGCTTGTGTGCTTCACCATCCACTTAGGCATCACATATCCATGATTGACTGCTTTGTGTGAGGATTTCATCTTCCTCTTGCCTCTTCTAACCTGTGTATTAATATCTTCATGCTCACAATAACAATCAAAATCAGCACTTAACACTTCATTTACCTCTTTGTTAGCTTGTTCTCCGGAGTAATCTTTATCTTCCTTTGTGCTTGGCTGTCCTCTTTCCTCTTCCTGGCATTCAATGGCATCTTGGAATTCAGCTTCATCTTCCTTATCAATAGCAAACTTACTTCTCTCTTCTGCACATTCACTTGTGCACTTGGTATCTTCTCCTACACCAATTTCTTTACTCTCCAAGGCCCTTCCCTTGACCTTCAATAGGCTGCTCATACCTTCATTTACCCACTCAAAAATAGAATTAAATATAAAAACAAGAGACCATAATGTCTCCATGAGTGCTTTCTTCATCAACACTCTCATCTTCTCAAGTTCTCTTCCTGGCACTTCATCTTTTCTTTCTTCTTCTCTCTTGTTCTCCTCAATGAGAACCTTCTTCACAACTTCTTCTTCTTGCTGCCCACTTGGCAACCTTCTTACCTTCTTCAAGCCTCTATGGGCTTCTCTCTTCATGGCAATCTTCTTTTGCCTTCTTCTCCTCTTCCTTAGGAGATCTAGTGGCCACTTCAACCTTTTCTTTATTGGCCATACCCATGCTTGCTTATCCATCTGCATCCAAGACTCATATTCATCTTTAATCTTAGCTAACTCTCTCTTCAAATTAGCAATTTCTTTATCAAGTACAAAACTGTCCATACCTTTGATGCTTGCTTTCCTCTTGCTGCCCTCATGTGCCTTGCTGCTATGCAGTGCCTTCAACAATGCTTCCATCTCTGAGATCTTCACCCAAGTCTTTTCCACCTTGGTTTCTTGATCCCTTGTCTCACCCAAGCCTTTTCTCCTTGACTGGTCTTTTGACAATCCACGTGATCTCACCTAGGCCTTTTGCATCCTAGTCTTTTGATCCTCTTCTCTCAATCCTGTAGCAATTCTTTAGACAACACTTCATCAAACACAAATTACAAATCCAAGCTTACCTTGCTTTGGATCTTCTTCTTCTAGGCAGTCCCTCTATCACTCTTCTCAAAACTTCATCCTTTACCTCACTTAAGTCTGTTTCACCTTAGTCTTTTGGCAAACTATCCAAGCTTCCTCTTGGCTCTTCAATAAGCCTTCCTTGGCTTCTTCTCTTCTTAAGCCTCAATGGCTTGGCTGCCTTTCTCTTCACCTGTTGCTTTTTAAACAAAATAAACTCAAATCAAATAACATAGACTTCTCATACCTTTTCTCCAGCAGAGTCTTCTAGTGCTTGTCCTGCTGATCCTTGCCAATTCCTATCACAACTGTAACATCATTCACAAATACAACCATTCCAAATTCTGCAGCAACTTATAATCCATTCCTAAATCCCCAAGAGCTTCAAGCTCTGATACCAAATGATGCATATACAACTGTCCTCTAAACTATAATTCATGTTCATACAAAATCAAAATTAAATCACAGAGTCCATAGTTTCTTAAAAGCTTTGAGCAATGGGGAATTTGAATGCTCTTGTTATCAGACTCGACCCCTGCCTAAAGAAATTGGCTATTGATTTTAATAGTAGCAAACCTGCATA
This sequence comes from Torreya grandis, assembly GCA_037957365.1. NCBI lineage: Eukaryota > Viridiplantae > Streptophyta > Pinopsida > Cupressales > Taxaceae > Torreya > Torreya grandis. Next base: position 4,444,439 of record JARHVA010000570.1, on the reverse strand, counting down.
AGTCCTTTCAGCACATCAGGACCTGTGTCTATTACATTATCCAATTTAAAAACAACGTAAATACTTTTTTTGATATGACCAAACAGTGTACAAACGAAAGCATTTACCGACCCTGTTCTTCCTGCTCTATCTGATCTTTGCAGAACAGATGCTTTTGAAATTGGAGTCACGATCAAGGACTCCATGTCTTGTGTAGGAGGATTATATGATGTCTGATTTCAAAATCCCAAATCAAAAACATATTTTATTCCATCAATAGTCAAAGAGGTTTCTGCTACCTCAGTCGCATCTCACTACAATTTTGGCTATTTATGTCATTAGTGGATTCAATGTCACTTGATACCGGCAATATTTCTTCATAGTGATTTGGTGTGCAATTCTGAGTTCTTCTTTTCGTCAGGGTCTACAGAATCATCAATGACTATGTTTGGGTACTGAGCCAGAATATCAAGCATAACAAGAATATCTTGGACACATTGTTATTATTTTGTTTCTTGTCCTCAACACCCATATTTCTTTCATTCGCCCACTTGACTTCTATTTTAACGCTTCCTTAGCAAGTTTCTTTCAGTTAACATTCGCTTCCTGCTCTTGTGCAATGATGGACTATCTTTTGAGTTTCACATTCCTCTTATCAACTGTCATAGTCTTACAACCTTTATTAGCTGAAATAATGGAATAGACTTCATTCGGCGGCATGTCTATACATACCCTTCTGTGTCCTCAGTCCAAAAGGCTGTATAAAAGGACATCTCGACCCTCTAGCAGAATATAATCCTACGCCAAATCTAATTGTAATTCTATTCAGAAAAGTCAAAACAGACTTCCAACGCATTTATTACGAATACCCAAATCTTTCAAAATAGATAGGCAAACTTATTTAAAATGGCAAACAGGGGTTCATCTAGTCATATTTGTTTTAGGACACAGCAGCATCGAACAATTGTTTTGTTTCACACACTTAAAAGGAACGTCCAGCGTAACATTGAGATGGCCAAAGTTGTAGTTAATGCGTTGGGCGGCCCAGCCAACATAGCCACACCCAGAATTAAAATCAATCAAAATTTCTATCAATTTGTTTAATATAAAACATGCCCAGCCAACAAGATATGTGGCGAATGATGAAAACAAGTATTTGTTCGGCTCACTCATTGGGTGCCCAAGCTGTATTTAATATGTTGAAATGCTCAGAATAACATTAAGCAGCCCAAATTTCTATTAATTTCAACGCATGGCCAGAAATCATACGCCCAGCAACTTGAACAATCTCAAAAAGAACTCACATTCATTTATAAATCAAAATAAATACACACCTGTAATGACATATACCAGAGATTACATGCTTTATGTCTTCTATACTGTCTGTCTTCTTTCTACACCTCTGTTCTTCTCTTTACATCCTTCTATCCCCTCTCCTTCTCTTCTTCATTTCTACCTTCTTCTTTGATGTCTTGAATGAGAGAGCCTTTTTCCTCTCTCTTCTACGTACTCCTCTTCCTCTCTCTTGCCCCCTTAATGACTGTTCTTTTTTTTCTTTTTATAAACCAAAAAGAAATCTCTTCTCTAACCTCTGCGCCCAACTTGGGCTTTTGACAAAACAAAATACAGTTTTCAATTTGTAACAATTTACCAAGGTTGAAAATATTTCAACCACTCCTCCATTATTCCCTCAACAGCCCCAACTATTTTCTTTTTACTTTTTATTTTCTTTTTTTACTTTTATTTTTTTACATTTTCTCCTTAATTTCAGCCTTTTAGAGGAAATACAATAATTTTGAAATTCGTTTATGATGCTCCTGCATCAATTCTATGGAATCCATTGTGTCTTTAATGAAAATGTATTTCAAGTATGGGCCACCTAGGAAAGGGGATTGTTCATTTCTTACCATTTCATGGAGGATTAACCTTAGTAGGTTTTATATTTAGCTATCATGAAATACACTTATCTTGTTCAAGTGAATTTTCATGTGGATGCTCATATGGGATTCCATAAACTATGACTACTTTATTGGTATGAATGTATTTATTACACCCATGTAATGTGTAAGGTGTATATACACAATAGTTTTAAACTTTATCAATTATTGATGCTTTTTCTCTTGAAGGAACCTATCGAGACTCAATCTCTTTGAGTGCATACCTTAAAGGGTGCACTATGAAATGGGTGGGTAGACCATTGGTGTTTTGAAATATTGTTTTTAATTATACCACCATTTGAAACCAACACAAACATATCTTATATATTTCCTTAATATTTGACACCTTCCTTACACACTCCTATAAGAAATTCACCACCCCAAAAATCCCCTAACTAAGCCAAAATATATTTTTGTCATTTATCAAACATAATCACATGTGCCATCCTTGTTCTTAGAAATTAACAGGTTACAAGAATTAGCTAGCCTAGCTAACCTAGTATGGGATCTAACTAATTTATTTATTAAAGAACTAGGCCAACTGGGTTGATTATGTCTACTAAATTTTAAAAGGGTTTAGGGTTAGATCCAGATATATAAATACATCCTTTTCACCATTTTCATTAGAGAGAGATAGAGATAATCATTTATTTGTGCATCTTTAATCCACCATTCTACTTGAGGAGCCATTATTTAGGGTTTCATACTTCATTTGGAGAGAATAATATTATCTTATGGGAAAAGTATTTTTGATGCATAGGATAAGTCATGTAGCCTAGAGTTGACCTATCTTTGTCATCCTTATGAACCATATAAACCTTTAAAAAGCACCATTGGCTAAGAGAGAGATTGAGTATTGATAGGTTCATCTTCTAGGTAAGTATTTCTAACTCTTTATCCTCTTTATTAGTAGATAGGTTTGCATATGTTAGCTTATGAATATATTTATCTCTCCATGCATTGGGATTACCTCTACATTGACTTGAGTAGAGTTCTTATTTGCATATTTAATTTAATGTTTACTATTCCCATTTGTTCCAAAATCTTTGATGAGCACTAGATTAGTTTTACTTTACTTTGTTGGAAACCGTAGGACCTAGTTAGTTTTATTATGTGGTATTACTTGTCTATAGGATTTGAAACCCACTCTAGTGATATTATGTAGTAATATACCCCTAAATTAGGTCTACCAGATCCATATTGGTCATGACCTCAATTATCTAAATGTACTAACTAGAAGAAGGCCTAATGTTATTTATCTTCTCTAAGGTAGGATTGATTTGTAGATTAGCTTCACTTTCCCTTCTCACACATTATGATGAACTTTACTTTAACTAACCCTTGAAGGTTTTCTTTCACACCTTCATTTATTATCATTTATCATTTATTTCATTTTTACATCATTGGATCAAATCTATTAACTCAGTCTAACTGTATGTGCACATATTTAACACACAGTCGATTTGATCGACTATGTTTTTATTTATGTAGGTGATATTCAACCATAGGAAACTAGATCAATCCACTCAACTCAATTCACTTATTTACATATAGGTTTTCAAACTCAGTCAACCTAGTCAACTATATTAGCAGGTTAAAAATATTCATCTAGATGGTACTGTATAAAAACAACAAATTCAACATCTTTAAAATCATTAGTTCATTCTCTCCATATTAGTCATCTATTTTATTCATTACAGTCCTATTTCTCATAGTTTTCAATCTATAAAATTGTAACCTTATAGTGAATTAGGTTGATCAAATTGATTAAATTTTATAGCTTAATTTCTTACCTAGGAGACTTTGCTGACTCATTCAATTATGTTTCTCTATCCCTTGCTTCAATAGATAGAATCAACCCAATCATTTATGTCCTATACTATTTGCATACTTGGTCATCTAAACTGACCCTATAATCTTCAAGTAAATGAATTAACTCATATTGCTAGTAATTAACTCATCTTTCATTTTGCTACTTATTTACTTAGAGTAACACACAAATGAAATATGAAGTTTTAATTTATTGATTTAGTCACACTGTCTTTATTTTATTTACACACTTCCAAACCAAATAATATAAAAAATCATTAAATAATTTCTACCCAAGGTCTACCTTCTTGGATTTCATCACCAAGGGGGAAGCTGACTCGATTTTCTAGCTGAATATAAATACGTGTTTGGTGGTATATATTGGCAAAGCACCTAAAACCATTATCACTATGGGATTGTAAATTAGGGGGTAGACCCCAATACCAAGCCAATATCAACACCAATATAGATCCCTTCTATCCTTAACTACCTAAAACCATCCTTAGATTGCCTTTTTAGTTCATTTTTATAGCCAACTCCCTATCACATTTATTCCAAAAAGTTATAATTTAAAAAAAAAACAATATTGACTACATATATTAAAATTTATATTTTTTATAGTTTCTCTCTAATAATTTTATTTTATATTGCATAACTTGTATCAGCTAGAATTGGTACAAAGTTTGTGATATGTGCTATAATTAGATTAGTTGGTTTGACCTAGTTTCCTATGTGTTTATTTCAAGTAATATAAAAACTAACACTAGATCATCAAGAATAATAACTATAAAAACCTATATTTACCTTCAAAATATAGTTGATCTACTTGAATGTGTTTCCTATAGTCTCTATTTTCCCATAGAACATGGTCGATCTATTAGACCTAGTCTATTATAGACCACTTGTTATGTTTTCATTCAACACATAGTCGATCTATCTAATTGTGTGTCTTTCAAAATCCCTTAGTTTACCATTTGTATAACATATCTGACTAATTCAACTATGTCTTTTATAGCCTGTCCTATCTACTATCTTACAAGACAATGTGAACTAGTTTGACCCAATATCCTATTAGTTGATCCTCACTTCTAAAAAAGTTCTTAGCTATCCTCCTTCATCATGAATTTATGTTTTGATGATAAAATAAAGTTGAATAAAAAAACATGATGAGTTTCACCAATACCAATAAGTTTCCTAAGGCACATCTTTTGGCACCTATTATGATACAAAACAAAGTCCATGTTTCTACTCACACTAGCAACTATGGGACTCCTCCCCATTCTTCCTCAACACTTAATGTCTTGTTTTAGATACAATATGATTGTGACTTTGAGTACACAACTAAAATGATTATTTTCATTAACAAAAATCCTTAACATAGAGGAAAATATCCTACAACCATCTATAACCTAATTATGGGATCCTTTATAGGAGAACCCCATTCACCTTCCCCTTGCTTTCCTAAGGATTTGGGACAACTCCTTTATTTTCATCATAACCTTTCCCCTGTATTATGTCTCTTTCTAACACTATGATGTCATGCTCTATCTTATTATATCTCCATGACAAGTATTTATACAAACATGGTAGGTTCAACTTCTAGTGGGGATCTTCAAAATACACACATCCATTCCCATACTAATAGTGTATCTTATGCTACTAGTGTATCTCATGTTACCAATTATTATTTCACTACTAATTCCACTCATGTCACTAGTTTGACACATGCCAATACCTCATCCCATATTCATATTTCATCTTAATCTCTTAATACATCACATAATACTAACGCATCACATGCCACATCCACTAGACAAAGTACTGCTCAAACCAATCAACTTCCTATTACAAACACTTAACCAAATGCATACATTTAAAAATAATAACACAAATAAGATTATGAAAATGAAAATTCACTTACTACATATCCAAAACCAACCTCACCATGTTCCAAGGGGAGAGTCAAATCCTAATGCACCTGTATCCACATTAGGGATTCACATGGTAACCTTGTACAACAACCCCTAATTATCAACAAAACTATCAAAAATTTACAAAATAAACCTCTATTACCTCAAATTTCCAACATTGACATATGAGGTATCACTCCCACCATCAATTATAAAATATATATGGATCATACCTTACATCTAAAAATATTTAGCAACCTTTATAAAGATTGGGCTAACCTTAATAATTTCACTATCACTATACTTTTAGCTAAAATGATTTCAGGAGATGCTTTAGATTGGTACATAAATTTAAAACCCACTCTATTACTATCCTAGAAGACTTGGTCCAAGAATTACAAACTAGTGATCTTCCCAAAAACAACTTAGCTCATTTTATAAATTGTAAATAATTTGAAATTTAATTGACATAATTATTAATGAAATGATGGACAAATTTTTCTAACAAATATGAGCATAATATGATGGATGACAAGCACTTCCACCTATTTATTAATGCTCCCTACCCTAAATTACAATATAATGTTTGGACTCTTTCTCCAAAAACATTGGAAGAAGCTCTTGACCAACCCAAATACAAGATTTCCTTATGCACCAATTTGAACCATCTTAACCTATAGTTGGAACTCTCATGCTTATAAAAAAATAAAAATGATCACTCAATCAATTATTGTTTTATTGACACTTATGAAACAATACACAACATCCAAGCTATTTCTCCACATAACACCATAGATCATGTTCCTCCCCCTAACAATAATTCTAATAATAATCCCACATTATCTCAAAATAATCATACTAATGTACATAAACCATTGTCCTTGAAAAAAATTCAAAAACATCTTCCAAGACCTCTACCAAGAGATCTTGACCCCACTCATCTTATGAAATCATGGTATGATTCAAATTAATTTTGTTGGTTTCATGCAAGTTGGGGCCATTCTCATGATACTTGTAGATAATTAAGAAATCTTGATATGGATTTTATCTTTGGTCCTAAATTTAACCATGAATCCTTTATATGAAAGCATCAACAAGCTTATGACATAACACTTAAATTTCATGAGACTCAAATGAAAAATCAAGATTTAAACAAAGTTAATGCTCATTTATCTATCTAAGAAAATCCTCTTCTTAACCACCAAGACAAAATTAAACAACCTACCCCTACTACTAACAACATTAAAAGTCTTATAGACCTTAAACCCAATGATGAAAACATGGATAATATGACTAATATGAGAAGATTAGATTATTATATTGACTCAAACCCAACACCTACACATCACACCTCTTCAACATTTCACATTATTCAACACACTTCCCCATCTCATCTCATAGAATTGGGTCATGAATAACCAATACCCATACAAGAACCACCTCTAACAACACAAATTGATAATAACTCTCATACCATTGATATAAATTATACTCCTCTAAATTTTATACCTCAATAAAAATACCTCAAGCTTCCAATGATATTTCTTGTACTTAACCACAAGAAATACCTCAACAAATCATCACATCACCTAATGTCACTCAAGCCACTTACAACCAACATAAACCAACCATACCTTATCAATATAAGCTTCATTAAACATCTAACCCCCTTTACCAATAGCTATTAAGACACTATGCACCTCTATCTAACAATCCTCTCATGGGTTAATATGAATGGGATCCTATTGCATAACTTTCCCATCTACCATCTAAAATTCCCTTCTTAGATCTAATGAAAACTTCTCCCCTCCATCATAATCACCTAATGAAATTATTATTTGAAATGAACATCCCTCATCCTCTTCCTGTAGGGAAAGAGGTTACCTTATCTAGATTTGAAGATAACATACTTCAATATTGTGAAGATATGTCCATCCATGTTGATGAAATAGTGGACACTTCCCTCTCACTTAATTTTCCTATCTCTTCTATTATTCCCAAAAATATATTGCTTCATGTGGATGATCCACTTGTATTAATTATAATTAAAATAGGTGACATCTAAGTTAAGTGTGTTGTAATTGATTTAAGGGTTAGGCACTTATGTTTCCTCCCTTGACTTTATTAAAACACTTGGATGCTCTAAATGTGACCTTAAATCCACACCTAGTACATGGAAAGGCTATTACTAAAGATAAATGGCTCTTCTAGGATGAATTTGGATTCCCATTACCATTCTTACCATTAACATCTATGTGAAAGTCATGATATTTAACTTTCCACTCTCTTACAATATCTTACTCAGTTGACCTTCGACTCATTATATGAGAATAGTTACTTCATCTACATGCTAATGTGTCAATTTCCTTAGAATGGTTATATATACAAGATTCAAGGGAACATGAATCCTTAGAATTTTGAACAATTCTAAGAATGCAATTTTTTTTTAAATACCCACCCTTGGACCCTTGCCTAGTCTTCTATTTTGAGAATCCCAACACTTGAACTAACATGTTAACTCCATTATAGGTTATAATGGGCATCCATAGTTAATTGTGAATATTCCACCTAACCTCTTAAACTATGATGATGATGAGCTAAATGAGATAAGTCTAAAGATAAAAAATTTGATCTTTCCCCTCACATCAACATTCAACTTCTTCCTTCTCTTTAACCTTGATCTCAAAAGCAACCTTTTGATGACATACTAGTTAATTCAACCAAAACTATACATTCCATTCACCATGTTTCCTTGACCTATAAAATAGTTTTCATATATACTATCAACTTACATACACCTAATTATGATGATGGTTATGCTTTAGATGATCCATTTTTATTTGGATTCATCCAAAATAAAAACATCCAAATTCTTAGATACCATTCTTATTTATTTTAGTCTTTTCATTCTTCTTCTATCATTCCTTCTCTTATAATACCTATTTTTAGTTTTTCCACTACTATTCATAGGTTAGAGATGGAGCACTCATGTATTAAACCTCCAATCATAACATATCCACTCAAGAGTATGCTCATGGAACATGCCATGACAAGACTATCATTTTTCCAAATATCATGACCCTTCTAATATGCTTCCTCCATAGATGTTAACCACTTTTCTTAGACCCACTATGATGCCAACCTTACCTCTATATGAGCCTAGTATGATTTTTGCTCTATATTATCCCTTCCTTGGTGATGGCCTTCTTTCATTACCTCAAATTGATCCCTTACCTGCATAATGGGTAGAACAACCTTATTAAGATATTCATAGAGTTATTAGTTGTTGGACCAAATATTGTCATTTATATAAGCAACCCCATGATTCCTCTTCTACCCCTTCAAATAGTATAAATCCATAATATGTATTCAATGGAAAAAAATAATCATTCTTCTACCCACTACCAAAAACTTAGACAATACATCAACAATTTTCAACTAGCCATTGCCTAGCTCAAAGACAAGACTATCCCACCTCCCATGTTACTTATATAGTACATCCCTAAATATGGATAAGTATATTGTATTTGGAATCAGTGTCATACCCATCATACTAATAAATTTCAAGTGATTTAGAAGTACCTTTAATATTTCCCATAGTATACACTAACACCAGTTATTCCTCCTCCTACAGGTTACCCATGTACAAAGGCTCCTCCTTATTCATCAATTTCACATGCACCTAGATGCATAGATACCATTAAAATTGAGATATTGATTACTTTCATTTAGTATCCCACATAGGAGATACCATATGAACATTACTCTTCTTCCTCTACACCTACCTTTTCAATTAAGATGATACATAAGGAAGTCTTTTCACAACTTTTCACAAAGATTGATGAGACTTTGACTAACATCAAAATTCATTTGCATAGGGATGTGTCAAATGTTATGGATAGAATTTTTGGTCAGATCTATCAATATTTTTGAACATGACATGGTGTTCTCTCACATTATTTATTATCATGTTACATGATTTGATTAGATTGGTGATTCATTTATATATCTTATGTTTTTGACTATTTGTCAAATATGATTTCAATTATACTTTTGCATAAAACATTATATGATGGCTTGTCATTTACATGGTTTATTATCTTTCACTTTCTCTTATGGATTATTCTCACTTCTTTCATGAATGCAAAATCATGCTTATGGGTTCACTTCTTTCACATGAAGTTCTTTATTTTCTCTTTAATTATTTTTTGGTATATTTCAAACTCAAATAAATATAATTATTATTGTGACTCGTTTATACAATCCTCATTCCCTTAGTATTTTATATTTACCATATGGTCATTTAACAAACAAGACTTCTCATTATACTACTTCTATACACTCATATATTTGATCTCCTTTTTCCCCTTATTTCCCCTTCACATACTAAGCATAAATATGGTTGAAACTTGAGATTACATACTAGTTCATAGGTAAGCCTAAATTGTTTAGTTAATCATATATATAGCCTCATTAAACTAAAGTATAAATATCATTCATGTGTATCATTTTTATCACTCATGTTGGTTATTCAAAATCTGTATGGAGGAGGAATCACAAAAGCCATAAAAAAGTTAAAAGCTAAATCATTTAAAATAAAAGGCAATGATTGAAAAGGCAACATAAAATTCAAAAGTATATTCACATCAAAAGATGTGATTATTTAGTATAACTCCTATACTTAATTGAATCTCAAACTGCATAGTTGGCTTTATGATAGAGCCAAGGTACATTGGGGTGAGGTAGTCTAGTATATTGGTTTAAGAGAAACAAAAAATCTCTATAGTTCTACCTAATTTCTCACATAAGTACTTAATATTCACAGTAGACCGATGATTTTATAAGTGGTCCTGAGGAATGGGGAACATGTTGTCAGAAGGTAGGGCCATTTTACTTTCCTTGTTCATATAACATTCAAGAATTGATCTTAGTTTTCCACCTAGTTTCCTATACAAATTTGTGCTTATTGTGAGTAGGTATCCTTTGTATTTTTATGGTCATTAGCTTCTTAGTGTCTTTCTTTCTTACTTAGTATGCCTCATGTTTACAAAGGTTTTATCATAAATTCTTACACCATGCTTTTTACATCACCTATTTCATTACAACAACTTAATGTTTCCTCTTGATGAATATTATTTTGTTAATTGATCATACCCCATAGGGTTTTAATTTATGAGTTTCATTATAAGACCTTGGATAGGACCATGCATTCCTTAAAAAACACTCCCTTATTTTTTGCCTTATTACCATTAAACTCATCATCTTGTGAGTTACAGTGTAAGACCATGGATATGACCAGACATTCCTCATAAAATGCCACATTAAATCTCTTTAAATTTCTCCAACATTTGTCTCCACCTCATAGGTGTTCCCTTTGTGAATTGTAGTGTAAGACCATGGATAAGACTAGGATCTCCTCATAAAATATTATAATAAAAATTTCATACTATAACCAAGTCACAATAAAATTACATGGTTCAAATTTGAGATAATTGGTGTTACATTATGATTTACACATCATTTAGATACTTTCCATCTTGATTTAGTATGTTTTGTGATTACTTCATAAACACTTCACTTTTATCTTCTTAATTTATGATTGTGTGTATGTTTATAACGATTTTATTAAATTTATCATAATTCCCATTTTGATCTAGTATGGTCAATTTGATTTATACTTACATTTTTATTTTTTTTTCATACTTCCCATCTTGATTTATACTTACACTAGATGTGGTAAGTCTAGCTATCTAGGTACATGAGATATTAGATGTCACTCTACCGATGAATTATAATGAAATATGATGTAAACATGCACCAAACCCATAGAAATAGTATCCCAAATTGACCAAATGGCCATAACATCAATGAAGAGTTGCCACACTATCTACCCTCATGTCATAATCTATAAAGTGAGGGGATGGGGCACAATCCACACTTCATGATCCTACCTCCATTAGACCACCTAATGTAACCTATCATTAGTCACATGGGGTAATCCAACCAACCAACACAAAGGGAACTTCTCATAAATTGAATCACTCAACAAAATAATGAGGCCCATAGTCTTTTGACCCTAGGTCAACAAACCATACATATCATGCATGAGTTATACCCAAATGATAGATCCTAGATTATACATAGCACCTTGCTCTAGTATAGACTAACATAAGGCTACCACATACAATGATACCTTCTAATATAACATGTGACACAATACACATGCTATCACAAGTCCTATCATGATCATTTAGATGTATAGAATGACTAAAACATACACATCAAACAATCTAACTTGTAACTTAGGATAAATCCTATCTAAGCCTATCTCTCAAAGGGATAGGGATTGTTTCTAATCCTTTCTCTCTGGTGCATCATGTATTACATGAATCTTAATAATGATAAGTCCAAGCAAGGCATGGGCATCCTCTAAGGTGATGCCCACCTCTATGGTATCCCCCTCCACCTCTCATTAAAAAGTGTTGGTTAGTTCATCCCATGATTGCAGGAACATGATGATGAGATCAACACTAAGAAATATCATCCTCATCTCCATGACACATCTAAATAAAAAAAAACCAACTGAACTCGATCCACATCTGATAGTCACTAATATTTTTAGTATTCATGATGCATCAACCAGGTGTGAAAATCTTTGTTGTCGTTGTAAAATATTTTAAAAAAATATAATAGAGTTTGAGGTAATAATGATAAAATACATTATTAAAAAATTAAAAAAATAACTACTTCATCAACCTATTTCTCCTATTTTGTCATCTTTTTCCTACATAGTCAGCCCTTTTTATTGGATGGTGGAGCCTAATCTTATTTTAATGCCTAGTTCCAGATAGGTGGGTGTGTGTGGTGGGGAAGGGCGGGGGGGGGGGGGTAACACCCCCTTTATGGTTGTCATGGGGGTCTAGGGGGGAAGTGACATATTTTGGAGTCCCCCTACTATGGGTTTGGGGGCAGTACCCCTAAAGCAAAATTTTATGAAAAATACATTATAAAATATTGTAATTTCATAGTTAATCTAGACTATTTACTATTAGGTTTTAGATCTAATGGTAGTAAATAATTTAATGCATTTTCCCCCTAATTTGTAACCCTCCTTTGATATGAGAGAATTTTAATCAAGGGGAATAGTGTGAGAGTGAAGAGGATATTGTAGTGGATGTATTATAGGTTTTTCCCTTCATTTATTAGACTAAATAATAAGGACTGGCAGTTTTTATGTGGACGTAGCCCATATTGGGTGAACCATATTAAATATATGTCTCTATTCTATTATGTTTTTTGAATTTTAATTTTGTATTTATTTCATTATTATTTATTTACATTCTATATTCCTAACACTTTTGATATTAAATCAGCCATATGACCTCTTTGCCATAGTAAGTCAGATCTTTGCTACAAATTTGGACCATTCCTACATACAATCAACATTTTTAATTCTAAATTATTTTTTCCCATCCTTTTCACACTAAAACAACCCTTTTCCACAAAGTCAAACTCATTTAACATACTGCATCTACCACCTAATACATTATTCATTGGTTAGAATGCACTAAGTCATCCATGTTTTTCTTTCCAATTGAGTTGGTCCTCTACTACATAGTCATCCACCCAAATAATAATAAATCAACCCTCTACTACATAGTTAGTCTCCTTGACTCCTCTCACCTTTTCCAACAGATTCAATAGGATAACTCTATTTTATATTTGCTATGACTTTTCAACTATTTAACATAAATGCCTTAGGTATTTATTAGTCTAAATTTTTCCTACCCAATATTCTATTTTACCCCTAGTTTACCTAAAAATTTCCTAGGGTCATTTTAAACATCTATATTTCCTCTAAAATCTATTTTTATATATCTATCTTAATTTCAATTAAAATTACCAAAAATGTTGAAATTAATGTACCACTTACCTAAGCTACACTAGCTATAGCTTATAGGCATCCTCCACTTTGAATTTGTTATCTCCTTACCATGGTTGCTCTCAAGGCTCAAATGGTCTCTTTCAAGCAATATTTTCTTAGAATAGTAAAAATAACACATGAATTAGTTTTCACCCTATTTATATTTACTATTTAAAATTATTTTCATATTAATTATTTACCACTAGATTTTGTTTTTCAATCATAACTTTGTTTCCACCATATCATTTTCCAAACCAAAAGATGTTCTAGAATCATGACATCATATAAAATTTTAATGCATAATACATATATTTTTCAAAAAAATTATTTTTCACTTATTTTAGAGGCCTAATGTTCCCTAAATTAGAAACATTCACATTTATCTCACTTCAATCCTATTATACAACACTAAGGTAAGTAAAGGTATTTACTTTTCAATTCTATCTTTTTATTTATCTTATTCACTTATTATTGAAATTTACTTAGCTTAGTTTTGTGTTTTACTATGTTATTTTCCCAAAGCACCACCCCATATTATAGTTACATGACATGTGATGAGCTTCAAGTGGGGAATATGTCTACACACTATATTTTTAAACTTTATCAATTAATGATGCTTTTTCTCTTACAAGAACCTGTTGAGACTCAATCTTTTCTAGTGTACTCCTTAAAGGGTGTATTATGAAAGGGGTGGGTAGACCATTGGTGATTCAAAAGATTATTGTTCCCTATACCACCACTTGAAACCAACACAAAACTCTCCTATATGTTTCCCTAAGCTTTGACACCTCCCTTACACACTCTTCCAAGAAATTCACAACCGCAAATAGACCCTACTTAAGCCAAAATATCTTTTCATCATTTATCAAACATAGTCACATGGGCTGACCCTATTTTTAAAAATGAGGATTTTATGAGACTAGGATATCCCAACCAATCTAGTCTAGGAGCTAACTAATTTATTTATTAAATAACTAGTTTGACTGTGTCAACTAAAAATTTGATAGGTTTTAGGGTAGACATGTATATATAAACACATCATTTTTTCATTTTCATTAGAGAGAGATATAGATAATAATTTATTTACACATATAATTATCCACCATTCTATTTTAGGAACCATTGTTTAGGGTTTCATACTTCCTTTGGAGAGAATATTCTTATCTTATGGGAAAAGTGTTTTGGGTTCATAGGAGAAGTCATGTGGCATAGAGCTGACCTATCTTTGTTATCCTTATGAACCATGACAACCTCTTTTAAATCACCATTAGCCAAGGGAAATATTGAGTCTTGATGGGTTTATCTTTAAGGTAAGTATTCCTAACTCTTAATCCTCTTCATTAGTCGATATATTTACAAATGTTAGCTTATAAATATATTTTTCTCTTCAGGCATTAGGGTTACCTCTACATTGACTCAAGTAGATTTCTTCTTTGCATGTTTACTTTTATGTTTATTATCCCCATTTGTGCCATAATATTTGTTAAGCACTAGATTAGTTTTACTTTACTTTTTATTTATTTTATTAGAAATCATAAGACCTATCTAGGGTTATTGTTTGATATTTCTTTACTAGAGGCTTTAGAACCCTTTATAGTGATATTGTGTGATAAGAGACCCATTAGTTGGGCCTAGTAGATATATATTGGTCATAACCCTAATTGTGTAAATGTACCAACAAGTACAAGGGATAGTGTGATTTTTCTTCTCTAAGCTAGGATTAATTTGTATGTCAACTTCACTTTCCCTTGTCATAAAAAAGTATTGCACAAAGTTCATGTGTATTATTTCAAATACTTTAATTTTGTTCATGTAAAATGTTTGAAATATAATATTTTATCATGTGGTGAAGTATTGATAGTTGATCATTTATTTCAATGTAGTGAAAACTCAGGCAATCATTGTACATAATAGAATTTGGTTGGGAATAAAATTTGTCGATTATAATGATAAAGTGGTAACTAGTTTCTCACTCTTGGTTATAATATTGTAATGAGTGTATTTTTAGGAATGTATAGTGTATTATTCTGATCTTTATCTTTTCATGTTGGTTTTGGTACGCAAATTTGTTGTGTAGATATGCGAGTAGTATTTATCAAGTTTGGCTCAATGCCTTCTCCACATGTACCTCTAGTGAGAGATTGATCAACTAATGATTCCTTATTATGATCAATGTGGGAAAGATTATTCATAGTATAAGTTATATTAAGATAAAATATTCTTATATTAGTTTATTTATACAAAACTGGATAGACCACATGTTCTTAAAAAAGAGCAAAATTAGTGTCTCAAACCTCTTAGAATGAACTCTAGAAGAACTAAGGGAAATGGACCTCAATGTGTCTTTCCCAAATATAATGATCCCTTGATCAAAAATTTATGAAATATTTTGTCTTAATTCAAAATAATCATTTTCATGATGTTCATTAATACCATGGTAAGTGCAAAATGGTTGTCCTTTTACCTTTTCAAATCTGTGTGGTGGATGGTAATAATTTGGAGGAAGGGTAATCAACCATTTATCTAATGGTTTATTTAATATATCATGTGCTTTATACCTTCACTAATTAATCTGAATTAGTTACCTCTTATTAGAGGTATAGGTTTTAACTGTATGATGTATTTTTATGTATATTTCTTTCCTATATGTAAAATGTTTACTTCTTTTTCCTTAGTATGTATTGTTGGTTAGGAAGGAGGTATTTTAGGTAGCTCATAACCCTTCTTGGTTCTTTCTTCCCTTTTTTAGGAATTGCTTGTAACATGATTTCCTTTTAGTGAAGTGGTAGGTGATTCATTATTAGTATTTGTTAAGGAACATACTTATTTATGCACATCCTAATATAAATTATTAAAAGAAGTAAAGGGCTTATGCAATTTTATTTTATAAAGTGGTAAAAGAAGACCCCAACTAAATATGAATTTTAATTTTAAATAAGAGGGGTTATATTTCAAGGAATACAAGATATCCTTAAATATAATATCATAGTCTTGAATAGATTCATCCTCATTTTGAGTTAAAGCTTTAAAGTGATTTAATGGTAACTTTGGTAACTTATGCTTATGGATGTTAGATAAGAATATATCTTCATGTTTTTTAAAGATTGATAATGAACTATTTTTAAGGAATAGAACCAATCTAGGATTTCTCAAGTTAAGATTTTATGGAAATATTTAAGTAACAAGCATCCATATTTGGCCCAATGGTGAAAGAAGTGTATATATTGTCTCAAATTACTAGCAAGATCTCCTGGACCATTGAAGGAAGAAAACATAGGCATGATAAAATGTAAAGGATAAAGATGATTAAATATATCCTATGTAAGGGGTTGGTCCTCTAGGATATTATAATTAAGGCTAGACTCATGGGAGGACACTTTTGATTTAAAAATATTCATTTTACTTTGAAAGTTTCCTATATTAGTCATTAAAGATAGAATGTCACTAGGAGGAATTGGTAAAAAGGTTGAAAAGGTGCATATAGGTTGTCATTTACCATCCAAATAAAACATAGGAATAATACACTCTTTAGAATCATCCTTTCATTCTAAGATATTCTCATCACATGGTTTGGAAACACTAGCTAAATGAACATCCATGTTACGTTATGAGTCAAGAAAGGCCATGATATATTTTTGGATGTTACGAAGGTTAATACTATGATCTTGGAAAGGTGTGAGAATATCTATAATTTCATGACATAAAATAATAATAGGGGATGTGACTTCATTTTATTTAGTTAATATTGACACATGATTTTTAGAAATAAAATGTAAGAGATGGAGAAATAAAATCATGTTCAATGTTGTTTGAAATATCACCATAGGAAGGGAAAATGCAAGTTTCACTTTCATTTTTGAATTCAAAGGAAGAGGGGATATAATATGCAATATCACTTTATAATTTTCATACATTATTGTCATATCAGAAATCAATATTAACATTACTAAAATTTTCTTCTTGAATTGCATTATTTCTACTCGACTTAGGAAATTCTTTAATGAGGAAACCTTTGGTAAATGTGGTTAGATGTTTATCTTGAATTAGAATAAGGGTAGAATCACATGTATATAATTATTCTGAGTAACATTATAATTTTCATATTTCCCACCTAAAAGGATATGGGGAGAAGTAGTACATGAATTTGTATCATTTAGATCCATAGATAGAGAAATAAGTTCACTATTTGTATTTTCATGAACTAAAGAAGGAATGGAATCTTCAATAATATTTTCAATATTTGGTATGGTAAATATTAATTATTTCTAGTAATATTATCAATGAATAAATAAGATGTACATTAAAATATTGTTTCATATTTATTAGGATCAAATACTTCATCATTAGAATAAAAACACACAATGTAGGGGAGAAAGGAAAACTAGGCTCCTCACATCCTCTTCAAAATATGTGGAATAACAATCATATATCTAGACAAAAAAAGTATTTATGCCATAAATGTCAGCACATCCATCAATATTTTCATTTTAATTATATGTATTTTCATTATTATAATTTTAAAAAGTTTCTACAAAGGAAGACTATGTATTAGAAGTTTTCTTAGCCATAAAATCCTCATAAGTAATATATTGACCATCAAGAATATTAAACAAAAGATAAAAATGATGAGGTTTATTAATTTTGTCAATAAAATCATCTATGATGAGGGCTTTAAGTTTGGACACAACCACATATGAAAATAAGATAAGGCTTAGGGAAAAATTATAAAGAAGCATTCCTTAAGCTATGCCCATGAAAAATAAATTTGTATCTGAAAAATAAAATATGTAAATATGAAAATAAAATTTTGTGGAAGGATAAACCCTAGTGTAATTTAGGACTTGGTTCAAATATAGTGGAATCACCAAAAAAATTTATTAAAAATGGATCTTCACATAAATACCCTATAGAAATAAAATGTTTGAATGCAATATTGTAATATTTAGATATAGGTAATGTAATATATTATTTGATAATAAGTTCATTCAAACATGTGCAATAAATATAGAAATGATTGTACAACTAAGGGATAAGAGAAGCATATCTTGTTTACTATTGTGTTTTAGACTATCACTATTGTCTAGCTTCATTTCAGTGCTACAATTTAGATATATGTTTTGTTAATTCATTTTTTTGAATGATTTTCTTCCCCGAACATTGTTGTAAAACTCAAACACCACCATTGATGTTAGTGTCCTTATAGGTGTTTCCATCCTTAAAAAAATAAATAATATTTTTTGAATCCATCAGTTAAACTTTTTTGGGTTTTTTGTTGCCTTTTTTCTAATGTATTTAGATATTTTTCATAGGTTATCAATATGTACTTATATATCAAAACCTTGATCCTCATCATTATTCACCCTTGTAATGAATTTACTGAAAAATGGATTAATGAGATCATTGTGTCGATCTGACCCAAAAACCCCTCTATTAGTGGGTATTACCTACATAGATAATATTCCAATGAGGACCTCAAACTTATGTAGTTTCCCCTATGTGCAATAAAGTGTGTGTACAAGGGTGCAATGTACTATATGAAGATGCATATAGTGATATAACTTTTAATTTAACAATTATCACTCATGAACTGCTCTTTGAATGTTTCAAATTTATAATATGATTTATCCTATGTTTGATATGAAAATAGGGATGAATCTAGTAGAATAGATTGCTTATGAAATTGATTGATTTAGATTTAGTAGGTGTTTTCTTGCTATTTTCTAGATGAGGAATGAGAAGACATAGACTTGTATTTATACCACACCTTTTGAAAAAATCTCATGGTAGGGTTTAATATGACAAATAGGCTGACCCATAGGTTTTAAATCATTTTAAATTTGGATGAAATTTATAAATTAGACACTAAATAAGGTTTTGGACACTACTGTAGGTCGTAGTGTCCCTCTATGGCTAGTAGTGTCTAGAAAGCTAGAAAATAGGCATGTATCTAAATCTAATATTAAAGAATGTTTATCAAGTTTTAAGCTTTATATGTAGTACTTGAGACTTGGGTTATCAAAATGATATGTATTGGACTAAGAGATAAGAATTTAGGCATAATGATATGGTTAATGTGATCCTTTCAGTAGCTATGAGGTCTAGAATTGAAGTGTAAATCCTTGATTGATATTTGTCAAATGTAAAAGACTGATATGCTATAAATATTTACTTTTAGTATCTACACAATCTCATTAATATCATTCCATGGTTAATTAATTAATCACTATTATGGGCTTCTCAAAGTACAAATTTCACCAATGAAATAAACTATTAGGGAGATTTAAAAAAACAACTTTGTGTGTCCAGTATTTAGTGTTGACTTGAATATCAATGGATTATTTCAAATCCTTGGCCAAGTTAACTTTAACACAAATTATTATTTAGGCATGATGAATATAAATTTATTTTTTTATGACATAAGAAATCCTCTATGGGTTTGATAATCTCCTTAAGAAATTACCATAGAGGAAGAGGTAGGTTAGGTAGCTCAATCTAAATCAACACCTAAAGAGAAGACTGGTCAGTGAACTTAAAGTTATAGGTACATGGAAACAAGATCAAGAGAGTGTTGATTAGAAACCAACTTTAATTAACTAGAATATATTGGACCTAACATGACTCATTAAAGAAGAAAATAAAAAACCCCTTTGTGAAGTTTCAAGAACCAATGACATGGAAACCCAAGAGTTCCCACTGGTGTTAAAACCATGTACTGAGGGACTCCTCTAAGGGGATACTATATATTCCCTAATTATTCTACCCTAATTTCATTACTAATTTACTATCATCCAATCCATCATAAACCCTAGCTAATCCATCCTAAAATCATAAAACCCTAAAGTCACCATGCAAAATAATTGAATCATCATCATGACCTTATATCAAACCAATAATATCATTCTATGATTAATTAATTAATTAATCACTAAACTAATTTCATGCATAAATAATTCATGAAAATAAAAATAAATAAATTAATTAATTAACCAACCTCCTCAAATCCCTCAACCAATTCATTAATCATTTAATAAACTCATTAATCATTCAACCAACTCATTAAACCATTCAACCAAATCATTAATACTTTCAAATAACTCACTAAACCATATAAAAAATTCCATCAACTCCCTCACCCAATTTATCAATCATTCAACTCCCTCAACTTCCTCATTTAATGTATTTGATCCATGGAACAAATATCATCCATCCAAAATAAAATAATCTAAATAAATACATATTTATCCCAACCATCCATTCTCTATCTAATAGATATATAAATTAATACTTTTTTATTCTATTCAAAAGTCATAAAATAAAAGAAAAATCTAGATAAATATTTTTCATTAAATAAACGTAGGCACATGCTAGTGGAATTATTACACAAAAGTATTTGAGAAACCATAAATATATCAATCATTAGAAAATATAAATCAATGAAGGATAAATTTGCATGTTTAATAACTAAAGTTAAGTTTTTTGTCTCTTTAATTTAGCTTAATCAAAGGTTTTGTCAGATTTAGAATATTATTGTCATTTGAAATGTACACCTGTGGATGCTCTACGAAGTAGAAAGCTTTGCAATGGGGTGTTGAGCGTGAAAACCTTGCATGAGGTAAAAAATTCCAAGGAACTAGGCACAAAAGTATTATAATTAATCTACATGCATGAGCATCAGTTGTCTCATCATAATAATGGAAATGTCCCTAAGGTGTGGGACCCTTACACTCCTTGGGACTAGTCTCTAGAGTAGGCTAGATTCCTTCTATTCTAAATGCACTTGGTTTAAGATTAATGTGTAAAACTAAAGAGAATAAAGGTAATCTACATCTATTCTAAACTTAATGAATTATTGAGTAAAAGGGAGGGAGAAGGTAAGAATACATAAAATAAAATGGGTGATGTGCCTAGAATAGAGCGAGCACTATTATTATCATAACCACAATGCAAGTTCTCAAGGACAAGACAATATCATATAGTTTAGGTCAATTTGCTCTACATGCATGAGTATTTAACACAAAGGCACAAGGACATAATTCTACAATGAGAGGGATGACAAACGGTCCAAAAATAGTACCAACATAGACTCGAATGCACATAGAATGTGACCAACAAGTGAGATCTAAGTTTAATGAGGAGGTGCAAGGAATGAATGATTAAAGAGAGGGGAAAACATTATGCATAGAAAGGAATTAACAAACATAAAGAGCACATAGATCATTAGAATAAGGAAAAGAGGTGAACTTAAATCTCATTATCATATAAGGATTTAGCCAATAAAAGTGTTCATGGAGGGAAAATTTCTACAACGTGAGGATACTAAAAATGTGTTGACCTTTTTATAATGGAATAACTAGGATTTTATAGAAGGTAAAGCTATTTTTACAATAAATATACCACTTGGATGATGGATGAAAACATTTAATTCCGTTATAGTGCTTTGGTCATGCCTCTATCGAATGATTGGATATGGGTTGGTGGTAGGATCTCTTATGAGCACACATGTATGAGGAAACAGAAGATTTCTTGAGATCATTAGAATATGATGCATACTCAAATATTGATGTCAAATCATCACTTCTACATTAAATTATTTTTACAGTGCCTCAATATTTGATCAACTATGTTTAATGACCTTCATTAAATTTGAAAACCACCTAAAACATGACACTTCAATAGGCTTTTAGATAGTTCATTTAGATTTACTGGAAAAGAATATCATATAAATAACACATAAAGGGTTGGTGGGCAAACTATGAAGACTTTTATATTTAGTGAGTGTGGTGCCACCACTTGGAAGCTACAAACTAAGGTTGCATACTACACAATAATGAGGTACACATGTAAAACCTTACATGTAGGTGAAGAACTATATTCGATCGGAAAAATAAAATTCTTAAGATAGAGTGCATACCAAGATGAAGGTTTTAGATGTGATAGAGTATTATGTAACCACTTCCTGCATAATTCTCTTTGTTTATCCACTTTAGGACACAAGGCCTGCACTCTAAATCTTATGCACCTTTTGCCTTGAGAACTACCAATTTTTATACAAGGATATGTGTTTGGTTTTTTATGCTATCATGGATCATTACTACCTTATTACACATATTTTGTGCTCCTTCTACCTAAAGTTATTGGGATCTCACAATTATGTTAATCTCTTATATGATCTGGGGAGGCCTTGCACTGACCAGGGGGTGACTTAGAAATTCAACACTTCTAGTGACCTTTGTGGGTTTCTTACCTACTAAGTGGTGACCCAAAATCCTTTGAGTGATCCATTAAGCATGGATTATTCAAAACTTTTGGTTCTTCCTCTTGTAGATGTGTTGATTCCATATTTCTAGCTCTTAGAATGAAATAATATTCATCTAACAAGATAGGAACTATGCCAAGGGTGCTTAGAGCAAAATACCTAAGCTAAGAAAAGACTATGGAAAAACACTTGGAGAAATTCAAACTATTATAAGACAAGGGTATTCAAAGCATGCCTTTAGGGAAATAAAAATAACTACTCTACTTATTTATAATTGTATATAAAGAGTTGATAGAGATAGTGATTGAGATAAATCCCATTGACTGGGATAGGTAACTCTTCTCCATTCATTCTCATAATATAGAAGGCATTGGATGGTTTGCAACTGGTGGTGGTGTATTGACCACTCCATATTACATCAAACTTAGTGTGTCTTTCAAATTTTGCTCTATTCACATCCCATTCAACACTAGTCCCCTAATTTAAAACTTATAGTGCCATCCTTCTTATCAAAGATCCTCTTGGTCTCTACCTACTGAAATTCCATGATGTACATAGCTTGCACTCTAATTTATTTGATCTCCATGAGATATGCCATTATTGCTTCAAGGGAATCACTCTCAAGCAACTCCAATTGATGTGTGAGTTCTAAGGAAGGTAACTCAAGGGATATTAGTAACTTGGCTTCCCTTCCACAGGCTAGCATAAAGGATGAGTTTCCCAATAGTATCTTCAAAATGATCTTATCAGCTTAAAGAGTGGTTCTGAGCTTAGCATTCAAATCTCACTGATTGTCTTCCAAAGTCCTCTTTATGATGTTAATCATGTTCTTATTATTGGAATCAGCTAGACCATTACCCTAGGGGTAATAGTTTGATGAGGTGCTCAAGTAAATGTTGTGCTTGATGGCCCACTCACTAATATTAGTCCCAAGGAAATATAACACATTATTGGAGATAATGCTGATAAGAACATTAAATCTTGTTACAATACCATCATAAAAACTCATGATGGATATCTCATTAGCAATCTTTGAGTGCGACCACCTCTTTCTACCTTGTGAAATATTTGATGGCTATCAAGATCCACTTGTGTCCATCACTTGATGCTAGGTTTATCATGCCTATGAAAACTAAACCCCACTATTTAAAAGTTTGGTCATCTTGAATTGGGTATAGTGGTAAGACTATGAGCCTTTGTTTACTTATGAAGAAGGAACATTTAATTCAATTTTGCATGTATATGTTTACATATTTGAATATGGTTGACCAATAATAGCCTTCTTACTTGATATTCATGGTTGTGGTCCTAGGTAAATAATGGTCTCCTAAAAGGCCATCATGGAATTCTTTAAGGATTCTGCTCATTTGATCTGGCTTTATGCACCTCAAAAGGACCCTATTGATGTATTTAAAAAAAAGTGTACCTCCTATTAGAACATATGGAATGGATTGTAAATAGAAATTTTCACATTAAGATTTGTCAAGGTTGGGTAGTTATACATTATGTCAAAGGAAGGTCTTTATACCCTATGCCCAACTGGTCACAATTTCTATCATGGCACTCCCTTCTTCATGCAGTACTAAGATTGCATCATCTTTCAAATTTACTACCTCTACCAAATGCTCACATAGTCCCTTTCCTCACACCATCTTGGTGACTTTGATGTCTATGTCATACTCCATCACTTTCATGATCCAATTATCTCTTTTCTCATTGATGTCTTTATTGAGAAGGAATTATTTGATGCTTGTATGCATCACCATGAGCTAGATCTTATTGTTGGAGAGCATGTTGTAGACACTATAAAATTATAGACTTACAATTTTTAATGCCTAAATGCCTTGAGATACCTTAAAACTTATTAAACCTTCCTAAAAACCCTCTTAACCAACCAAATCACTATTTTCCTACTCACAAATATCATTCAAAATCACTATTTAAAAGTACTATTCACCATCATTATTCACTATGGGACCCACTATCACTATTTATGATGGCATGGTAAGTAACATGAAATGTGACATGTCAAGTGACATGAGAGGTGATATGGAAAGTGATGTGGCTTAGAAGTGATGTGGCTGCATGTGGGACATCATACCCCACTTGAGATCCTTCCCAAAGTGCTTGATGATCTCATTCAAGCATCACAAAGGCCCCCCCATGAAATGCTGAAAATTTTACCTTAAGGGATAATTATTCAACATGTAATTTTGTCTTCCCATATGTAATTAGACTTTAAAATAGATACCTACCTCTTTAAGACATTGGAAAAGACAAATAACATCCATTTGTGACTTTTTAGCTCAAATGAAGGCTCACCGACCCAAATGGGAGATTTTATAACCCACATGGGAATCCACACCAACTTACACTTAGAATTTTCATCCCCCACATGGAAAATGGTGTCACATTTTCTATGCCACCCCTTTAAGTGCTTGTGTGAAATCAAGAAATGATGGTAAAAATTCTTTAAGTTTCATTCAAACCCATCTGCATGATTTCCTTTCAAACTTGGAGACTCACCAACCCACATGGGAATATTCACCAACCTCACCTTGAATAAATCATGAGATCACTTGGAGAAATTAGAATTAATTTAATATTCCTCTATTTTGGCATGTTTCTTTGCACAAAAATGCTATAAATACCCCATCTCCTTCAACCAAGGTTAAGGGGCAAGTTAGTCTTTTGTTCTTAGCACATTGATGTAGGTTTTTGGAGAAGGTAATCATCATGGAGGTCATCATCATCTTGGAGAGAAGAGATTGAGTAATGAAACTCTACCAAAATCTTCAACAAGCATCCTCAACAAGCCATCCTCAATCTATCTTTAATAAACATCAAGGTAATTTGTATTGTTTTGCAAATTCAATTTCTTCTTTCTTAACCCCCTTTGGCCTCTTATTTCTTGACCTAAAAACCATAACCCATTTGGCCTAATTCTTCTCCTTTCACACCTTTTCCTCTTTACCCTTAACCTCTTCTTTCTCTTTATTCCATTTACCCATTAGCCTCCTCACCATTTATCCCTTTATCCCCTTTTTCCTCTTTTCTTTCTCATCCCTTTCATCCATTTACCTCTTCACAATTTATCCCTTTTTCCTTCTTTATTTATTACCATTTATACCAGTTTGACCGTTTACCAACCTTAACCAAAAATTTATCCCTTGTTACAAGACAAACAAAAACCATTTCCAAACCCAAAACCACAACCTTGCCTTCACCAATTTTCAACATTAGTATAATCAAACTAGTTGCTTCATTTTGATTAATTTAGCAAATAATTTAACTTCGTTATCTCAAATTTAGTTACTTGATGTTTTCAATATTATTAATTTACTATTTTTATGTAAAATATTTTTATTTCATCATTTCAACTTAAGAGTTTAAAGTAGGTCGATTGACAGCCTCCTAGAAAGTTGTTGCTTCTAGGATCTAGCTCAGGCTAGGCAATCTACCCATTTACTTGTTTAATAAACAAGTTTCTTTTAGTGTTTTATTATTTTTAGGTCATCCTCCCAAGATAAATAGGATATCTCCATAATCACTTGGATTTAATGTATTTATTTTTAACAGGTTTTTATACACACCCCTTATCACTAGTTTCTTTCTTTTCAAAGAATTAAGAAAAGCAAAAAAATTGATAGAAACATTTTGGCATACCCGATAGGACCCTTGAGTTTTATTGGGTACATTATTTGTTTTAATAAATTTATAAATGCATTAGTTAAAATTTCATTTAGTTGCATTAGTGAAAAAAAATTATTTAGTTGCATTAGTAAAAAAAATCATTTAGTTGCATTTTTAATTGCATGTCTAGTTGCATATTTACTTACATTCTTAGTTGCATAATTTATTGCATTATTAGTTGAATTTTTAGTTTCATTTTTAATAAAATTAAGTTTTATTTTCTTTATTAAAAAAAAAATTTAGTTGCATTTTTTAGTAAAGTTAAAGTTTATTTTCCTTGCATCTTTAAAAGAAAAAAAATAACAATCATCCTAGGATTAGGACTTGCATTTTCATATTTAATTTAGATTACATTTAGAGATTTTATATGCATTTAAATAAATCTATAATTTTATTTTTGGTTTAAAATAAACACTTTGCATCCATTTAATTACTTGTTGATCTTAGTTCATCTAGTAACTAGGAGGAACAATAATTTTATCCTAGCTTTCACTTGTATTCACACACCTAGCCAAACCACTGAATAATAAACACACCAAAAAAATAATTGAGACAAGGACCGACTAGGATTTCATCACCTGGTGGCAACCTTACCCCCTCTTGGCTATCCCACTTGGATTTTATCGCCAAGTGGAGAACCAACTTATCTCTCTAGTTGAGTATAAACTCTAGACTCGATATATCTTGGCTAAGCACCCAACACCCTTATCGGTGTAGGATTATGAAGTGAGGGGCTAGGCCCTAATACCAAGCCACATATCAAAGTTTAAAATAGATATTTCTTTTGATCACCTAAATAGATTGAAATCAACTATAGCTTGCATTTTTAGTACCCATATCAAACCAAATTCCCCTCCACACTCTTTAAGGCATAAGCCAGAAGTAATTGAAAAGTAATCCTAGGCTAAACATATTTATAATATTTGTGTTGATTGATTTGAAATATTTTTGGTTGCTTCTTGTTTGAGTTGAGATCTTCACCTTTTCATTCCTTATTTTCTCATATGGTCACTACTAGATAACAACTCAAAAATCAATTTAATAAGCCCCCATCTTCTTCAACACCTATGGAGTATGCCTCATACATTGAAAGTTCCCCTCCTCCCTCTCCTTCTAGGGTCCTAATCATATCTGAAGGGGATCTTAACTTTTATACCTTCTTTGATAATAATCAGGTGGATTTACATCACTACCTCAATACCATGCCGCACCACACCCCTTTTTCTTTAGTTTCCTCTATCGAACCCCCTATTTGCATGCCACCCCACCTTATGGTGGGTACCAATTCAACACAACCATTATTGAACCACACCTCTTCCATCATCCCATCAACTAAAACCCAAACCAACCTTCCACTTCCCAACTAAACACCTCCTATCACACCCCAAGTGGATTCAACCTTACCCTTAGTCCCCTACACCCCACCTACTATGGAATTATCCTCCACTCTTGCTTCCATCCTCTCTTCGGTAGAAGCTAATACCTCAACCACAAACCAATGTCAAAATATAGTGCTCTCCATATCACAAACACTTCCCCTTATAATCACTTTGGTCACTACCCACCTTCAACCAACTAACCCACTAATCACTTCGATGCCACACATAAATCCCCCAACCTCAACCTTCTAACACATACCCATGACATCTTATCAATATATTCCTAACACATAAATATAAATACTTTCACCTTCCACCCAACCTTTTGTGACCTCACACACACACACACAACATCATACAAACCATCCACTAGTTATTCCCATGTCACCTAGCCCCAATAAAACATGTTATATACCTATCCAACCCAACAACCCCAAATGGACTTGGTCAAGATGCTAATGAAGAAGATGACTACCCTTGAGTCATCCATCTTGGGGTCACATAACCTTATCTCTTATGACCAAATTTGTAATGAACCCATCCATCCATCTATCCCTCTCTAACCATATCCTCTACAATGGAAATTGCCAAAATTCTCTAAATTTCAAAGCAAGGAGGACACCCAACAACACTTAATAGTATTTAGACACACATGTTACTTGATTACCCATATTGATGCTCTCCTCCTCTATACCTTTCCTATGTCCTTATCTGGACTAGCATTGGATTGGTATAGCACCATCCCAAAATAGTCTATATTCTCCTTTTCCCAACTAGCCCAAACATTTTTGGATCACTTTTCGATCAATATAGCCAAGAAAGTTTCTATTATCAACCTCTACTCTATTCGGTAATTATAAGATAAATCTATTTTTGATTTCATGGCTCATTAGAGGATCCTAATCAACCAACTTTATTTTTCATTACCTCAGCTTGAGCTTATAAAACTCTTTGCCTAAGCATGTGCAAAACACATCTCATCCACATTATGTGTCCAAAGCTTCTAGACATTCGATGAAGCTTTTACCATGGATCAAAAACTAGAGAATAGATCCATTTATGAGGGAATATTACAGTTGAAAAATAAAACCCCAACTTAAAAAACCAATGATCCCTCTCCTTCCAAACTAAACAACACAACCAATACCAATTCCAAAAGCAAAGCCACTACCAACGCTATTATCCTTAAAGTTGCACCTCCACCATCATCAAACCAACAGAACCCAAGGAACCAAACCTTTGACCCCTTTAGCTATCCAAACCAAAACCAAAGGAACCAAACTTGGAGTAACCATAAGCCATTAACTCCACTTGGGGAGCCTTATCCTTTCATTTTGGAAAAGTTACTAAAAGACAAAATCATCCAACTTCCACAAATTAAACCACCCCAATTATTTGATACTTCTCACCCCATACCTAGTTGGTATAATGAGAATGACCATTGCACTTTTCACCAAGTCATAAGACATAACATCAATAGGTGAAATACCTTTAAATACCTTATCTAATCCCTCATTGACAAGGAGGAACTCACATTGGATAATCCTTATGCACCATCAAACCAAGCCCCTGACATATTCTATAAACCTTTACCTAATCATCCTCCTACCCCTCATCATGAAAATAAACCTGAATCATCTCATGAGGCACATACTATTAATGTGGTTACTAGTGAACCCATTGATGAAAAAATGTTACCTCAACCGCTTCTTTCCCCATTCCCCTATTAGAAGAAAAAAGACTACCTTTTATTCCTTTGGACACCCAAACAAAGGAAGTAATCATATCCTCACCTCCATTGGAGGATACCATACATGCCTCCCCTATCTCAGAACCATCCACCCCCTCTTTAGAAGCTATCTCACAAGAGAAGATGAATCCATCTATGCAACCTCTAATTTTGAAAACTTCTATCAAAGGTCAAGATAAAGGTAAAGGAACCAAACTAGAACTTCTAACCCCTTCTTTGATAGCTCAACCTAGTCCATCTAAAACAACTAAAACCTCCACCCAACTAGCCAAAACCCCTTCCAAATTGATTTACCATCAAACACCTAAACCCACCAAGATAACTAAAGTGACCAAATCCCCTCCAAAACCAATGACTAAAATAATCAAAGAGGTAAAATCACCAAAAGGCCCAAGACCCTGGATTTTACCTCCCTCAACCTTGCCCTCCATTCTGGGTCCCCATCCCTCTACCTTAAACACAAAATCCACCATTTTTACCAAAACCCTAGAACTTTTATTGTTCACACCTTCATACTTTCTCTTTAAAGCACCTTTCCCCACTACACCAATAATTATTAAGTTACTTACCTTACCCAAACCAAAACCATCAACCAAGTATACCACTTTACGCAAGACACATATCACCAAACCCATATCCCCACAACTTTCTACTTCAACACCCAAAACAAAAACCACTAAACCTTTACCAACTTTAGCTAAATCTTACTTGACCACCCTCTAGTGGTTATTGGAAACATATTCCTTAAACTTACCACCCATCAAACCCTTTGACCCTTCATGTACCAAACTCTCTTGGTTTACTGATAACTTGATATGTGCATATCATAGGGCATTGAGACATGACACTAAGAACTATAAATCTCTTCAAATGTTCGTTCAAAACTTATACAAAGATGATGATCTATTATAAGACAAACCTCCTTCATCCCCATTGTCAATCCAACCACCTACTCAACCCATCTAACCTTCGATCTCACCCAATAGTGAAGAGGAGGAACCAAAGCAACCATCTAGCCCAAAGAACCCCTTTATATTTTTGTTGGGCTTGAGATCAGGTAACCATCTAAATAATGTGGGTAAGGGGGTTATCTAAATGAATAGAAGGTATTTCTAAATTTTTAAAGGTGACAAGGTTGGAAGTCTGAAGGGTACCAACAAAAGTGGCTAAAGGCTAAGGATCATTGGTTTGGACCTTGATGGATTGTAGAGCCTCTATAAGTACTTAACAGTGATGGGGGAGGTAGAGAATAACTCATATAATCTCATCTTTGTTGGATTTTGGTGAATTTTCTGAAGGATAACTTTTTGGATGGATATTGCATATGGGTTAGGGCATGGAGGGTTAGATCGAGAGGCACCTAAGATAAACACATTGGGTTTGTTTAGAGATGGAGAACATTGGGTATTATTAGCTTGGGAGGTGGGAGTTTTATCTTTATCTTTGATCTCATTTTTTTCTCTTCATCCATCTCTTGGTCCACCTATACCTCATCCCTTGTTGGATCTCCCTTATGGTCTCCAATTTCACCTCCATAAATTTAGAGTGTAGTCACCAGTTTTATTGCTTATGTGTACATATCTTTATCTATTTCCTTGTATCCTCTATGACCTTTCATTAATACATGAAATTTGGTCAGGTTCCTTACTTTAGGATCACCCTTTCTTCCTTTAATGCCTCTGTATGTTGCACTTAGACTCTCTTTTTTATCCCTATCTAACTACTCCCTTCACCCTCCCTATCACATTTTTCCTTTTCAACCCTCTACCCCTTTTGAGCATGTTATGGACTCTAAGGTATTTCACTTGATTTTGGTTTACTATGAGATATATACCAATCCTACAACTATATAAAATAATTGGCCAGGATCATGGGCTCATATAATGAACTAGTAAACCTGAGCATCATTTAGCCATCATGATGAAAATCCCCACCTCTTCTCATCTTGCCTATTTTAAACCCCTTTTACTCTGACCTTTGAATATGTTATAATCAAAACTAAAAGCACCTTCAAATGGAAGATTTGGGATACCCACATGGGGATGATAGCTACACCCTCTCACACACCCTAACTTTCCATCCAATAATTTCCATTGATTATGACTTTCAGAGTACATCTTCTTATGACTTAAAATATCCCTCACTTTAATGCATGAAATCCACAACCTAATCCCTCATTTATTTAATATTATTTTTATTCACCCTACTCCATATTCTAATTCCCCTTAGTGTCTTTCTCTGAATTCCCTCAAAACTTGATGCTTACTTATTTTGGGTCCCTATTGACTCAAGGGTTAAGGGTTTGAATCTTCACCACTTCTCATTTACCTACTATAATACTTTACTTCCCTAAAATGTTGAATAATAACATTTCATACCTTGTTAACGACATTGTTGTGGAATGTGCACAATGTCAGATTATTTAGATGGTAATGAAAGAACCCATCAGATCACCATATCAATTCAAGTAGTTTTATATTTTCTAAATCTTGGTAAATCATATTTCTCATTTTTCCTTTTCTTTATGATGGTGGAAAAAACTTCATGCTTCAACCTACTTATCCATGGCTATAGATTCCTTTTACATAGTTGACACAATCATCTAAATTGCATCCTATCTCACCTCATCCACCATTTCTACCACACCCATTAGAAACTATTTTATAGCCATCTTTTCCACCCTTTAGTGCTTCCATTTTTCCAACATCCTTCACCTAGACCTACCTATATGATATCCAATTGGGAAAACCAAGTTAACCAACACCCTTTGCCTAAAAAAAACTACATTTGGCCTGACATTATTTTTGGATCCCTATCCATGGAACTATGTAGGTAACATCAGCTTGCTATATGCATCTAGAGTTAGCTCGACCACCCCCTTCCAAACCATACCCAATCTACCCATGCTTTCACCACGTCCACCTTGATGTTGGTTATTTTTGACCCTGAACATTAGTAATTTTTGCATTAACTTTTACCCATAATGACCAACCTTGCCATGTTAAACTTTTAAATGTTTGCACCACCTCATGTAAAACCAGACCATTTTTTTTTTCTCAAGATCACTTCTTACCCTAGATACCTAAGTCAACATCGAACCTATGTAGGAACCTTGATAAAACTAACCTAATCAACTATGACCAATGCTGGGGACTAGTTACCTTATCTTTATCTTATAACCCAGCCTTTGTTATCAACATTGGCACCTTTAGTCTCTATGTAATGTTGACTATTACACTTAGTCATATTTTGTGAAACCATTGGCATTTCACATACCTAGCTACCTTGTGGCACCACTTAGTGCCTCCCCATCAACTGCTTATCAAACCTATACCCGATTTGACATTTCCTCATCAAATCTCAGTTTTAGGGGGAACACCTCCTCCCATACTAAGGGTACCATGACCCTTGACCCAGTGATTAGTTTTTGTTTTGTAGCTTGTCAATTTAAGGTTACATAACAAAAAGTGGTAAAATGTAGACACTATAA
This sequence comes from Torreya grandis, assembly GCA_037957365.1. Classification (NCBI taxonomy): domain Eukaryota; kingdom Viridiplantae; phylum Streptophyta; class Pinopsida; order Cupressales; family Taxaceae; genus Torreya; species Torreya grandis. The sequence continues at coordinate 4,411,312 of JARHVA010000570.1, read as the reverse complement.
AATTACACACTTATAGTTTTTGATGCCTAAATGCCTTGTGATCCCTTAAAACTTCTTAAAACTTCTCAAAACCCCTCTTAAACAACCAAATAACTATTTTCTCAATCATAAATATCATTCAAAATCACTATTTAAAAGTACTATTCACCATCACTATTCACTATGGGACCCACTATCACTATTCATGATGACATGACAAGTAACCTAGCATGTGACATGTCAAGTGACATGGGAGGTGATTTGGGTAGTGACATGGCATGTGATGTGTCTTATAAGTGATGTGGCTTCATGTGGGACATCATACCCCACTTGGGACCCTTCCCAAACTACTTTTTGTCTTCCCCTTAAGGGATAAGTAATCTTAAAGAAGAGGTTTATAGTAACCTTTATAAAATGGTTGAATATGATTCATGAAAAGGTGTTAAAGGTGACAAGTTTTAAATTTTGGGATCCTTCCTAAAATTAGTTTTTACTATGGAAGTTATGGGTGGTGAGGTATTTTTGGTTTGTCAGTTAGGTTAGGATGGATTGGTTAAGGAAGGTTCATCTAATAACATATTATCCTTGTAGTAAAGCTAGTGGATACTGGTTTGAAGAGCCTTGTAATGTTTTGTATCATGGACAAATATCCTATGGTAAGAGCACACATGGTGGCTATTGTAACATGATGGTTTTGGGCATGAATGGTTGAAAGTTCTGATAACTAGCCACCCCCTCTTATATTTTTGGACGAGTCTATAACAACTCTTTTTCAAGAAGATGGCATAACCTACCAAATGACCATATTCTTAGATGGATCTAAATGCCAACAAGTTGGGGGTACCATATTTATTCTCATTCCTCTCAATGGTGAACCCCTTCCTCTCTCCTTCAAACTTGACTTTGAATGCACCAATAATATGGCTAAGTATAAAGCCCTAGTGATATGTCTCTGGACTGTTCAAAGCTTGGGAATTAAGACAATCCATGTCTTTGGTGATTCCTATCTTATGGTCAACTAGGTTAATGGGTCCTATGAATGTAAGAATGATGTCTTGCTAAAATATAGACTATTAGAAGACAAAATCTTAAAATCATTTGAGCCTTACGTAGTATAATCCATTCCTTGATCTACCAATAAATTTGTGGATATAATGGCCTACCTTACTTCTCATATCCCTTCTTAGCCTTCCAATTCCAAAATATTTATCACCATTCATCATTTTACCACACCCTCTTATGGCCAACCCAACCTCCATACCATTTATAATGTAGAGGAATCCCCATCTGACATTTGGTATGACCAAACTTTTAACTACCTCAACCTACGCATTGTTCCTCCCAACCTATCTAGGAATTCCCAAAGATATTTTATTTAGAGTACCCTTGTTACACCATACTATGGGTAATCCTTTACAAATGTGGTTTTAATGGTCTCCTTCTCCGTTACTTACGTATCCATGAAGCTTCTCATGCCATCAAGGAAACACATGATAGGATCTATGGGGGACACTTTAGTGGCATAATGGTCACTAAATGTATCCTTTGCCTTGGTTATTATTATCCCACCCTCAACCAAGATTATTTTGATTTTGTAAAAAAGTGTGTTAAATATCAACAACATGCTAATTTACATTATGCACTAGCCAATAGCCTCCAAGTATCTAAAGACTTTTGGCCTTTCTCTCAATGGGGGCTCAATCTCATTGGGGAAATTAACCCCCATTGTTCATAGTGGCATAGCTCCATCATCATAGCCATATAATACTTCACCAAGTGGGTGGAAGCTATTCCTCTAATCTCTTAAAAATTGGAAAAGATTATTGATTTTATCAACCACCATATCATTTGTCACTTTGGTGTTCCTCATAAGATCATCATCGATAATGGTAAATCCTTTAAGATTAAGAAAATCCAAGGTTTATGTGATGAATTTGGCATTGATTTAATATTTTTCTCACCTTACCAACCACAAACAAATTGACAAGAGAAATCCCCATCTGACATTTGGTATGACCAAACTTTCAACTACCTTAACCTAGGCATTGTTCCTCCCAACCTCTATAGGAATGCCCAAAGAGATTTTATTCAGAGTACCTCTCATTACACCATAATGGGGGGAATCCTTGACAAATGTGGTTTTAATGGTCTACTTCTTCATTTCCTACGTAGCCATGAAGCTTCACATGCCATCAAGGAAACACATGATGGGATCTGTGGGGGACACTTTAGTAGCCTAGCAATCACTAAATGCGTCCTTCACCTTGGAAACTATTGGCCCACCCTTAACCAAGACTATTGTGATTATGTAAAAAAGTGTGTTAAATGTTAAAATAATGATAATTTACATGATTCACTAGCCAATAGCCTCCAAGTATCTAAGGAATTTTGGCCTTTCTCTCAATGGGGGCTCGATTTCATTGGGAAAATTAACCCCCATTCTTCACAGTGACATAACTCCATCATCATAGCCACAAAATACTTCACCAAGTGGGTGGAAGCTATTCCTCTAATCTCTACCAAAGTAGAAAAGATTGTCAAATTTATCAACCACCATATCGTCTTCCACTTTGGTGTTCTTCATAAGATCATCATTGATAATGACAAATCCTTAAATAATAAGCAAGTCCAAGGTTTATGTTATGCAATTTGAATTGATTTAATATTTTCCTCACCTTATTAACCATAATCAAATGGACAAGTGAAAGCATATAATAAAACCCTCACTAAAATATTAACCAAAGTTATCAGTGCTTGAGGTCAGGATTGGCACTTGCACATCCCATTCACCTTATGGGCCTATCACACAAGCATTTGAACCTCCACTGGTGCTACTCCTTTCTCTCTAGTCTTTGAAATAGAGGCAATCATGCCTCTTAAAGTCCAAATCCCCTCTCTTCACATATCTTTGAAGGTGCTTAGTTTTGAAGAAGATTTTCATCAGCATCATTTAGCTCAACTTGAGCTACTTAATGAATATCATTTATAAATTCTCACCCACCTTCATATCTATCAAGAGCGTAACAAATGTGCTTATAACAAGCACCTCAAAAAATAGGAATTCAATATTAGAGATCTCATCCTTAAAGAAAACCAACATGTGACCAACATGGAGAAGAGTAAATGAGGCAAGTTTGTTTTCAGTTGGCTTAGACCCTACATAATCACCCATAAGTATGGATCGGGAGCTTATCATTTATCCTCTCTTGAAGGTAAACCAAAATTTGAGCTTTTCAATGCTTTGCATCTACACCCATTTTTATATTAAAGAAGGATAAACCTCACATGTTTGTCTAACTTAAGCTCATCCCTTGATTATTATATTTTCACCTTCACCCACCTTCCACCTCCCCTTTTAGGATAATTGATTACAACATATAACCATATGATTAACCATGATAGTCATGGTCTAATCCTAAATATGGGTACCATGGCTCTACCCATAGCATGGTTCTCATGGATACTTTTCATCTCTAACAAGATGGAATCACATGGTCATTGTCTCTTAAAACCACACCATTTCACATATCATGAACCTTCTTGTGTAAAGTTTTTCCCTCATAAGGGTAAACCTCTAAGCCTAATTAGACCTATCCATGTATAGACACATTTCATATTACAATAAATAATTGGGTTAATATCTTAAGCATTGTAGACTGCTCCCTTGAAGGATAGTTGCCTAAAAACAAAAAAAAAAGTGCCACATGTAAAGTAGACTCCTCCCTTAAAGGACAACTATCAATAACATTAAAACAAAGCCAATAAGCTTAAACCAATCCCTTGAAGGATGGCTGAGTTAAATTTGACAAAAGTAGATCAATTTCATGGAAGCTTCCCACATGGATCAGCTTCCCATATATAGTAGTAAATCAAAAGGCCCACTATCAAAACCAATTCTAAATATACAATCAGCTCTCAAGCAACATAATAAGTTGGAAGCCACAATTAGTTTTCCCATGTAGACTTCCCACATTGATCAGTCTACCTCTAGCATATGACATGGACTTGTCTAATACCATTATAAGGTTGCCTATAAAAGGGGTTAACTAATTCACATGAGGCTATCATACATATCACCCATTACCCTTCACACAACCTATCACCCATCTTCCCTTTTAACTATATGTAAATCAAGGGATTTAGAGCTTACTTGACATCCTATGATCATGAAACCTTTTTTTTATCAACTAACAACCACTCATGTTCAAAATTTTAAGGGCTTATATTCATTAAGCTGATCTCACTTTGGGCCTATTTTTAGTCCTTGTCAAAAATAAATCATTAGGCCCTATTCTTATCTTAGTGTGCATGGTCGATGTTTTCACCATGACTTATACCATCCAACATTGCAACAACAATATTCATTTTTTTTACATTAAGAAAGATTATAACAACCATAACCATACCAATCATAACCATAACCATAAAATTCATAAGTATCCACACAACCTCATACATAATAACATTTTACCTTTAATATCCAACATGTTACCCTCCTATTCCTATAAGCCCATTGCCATAAGCTCTAACAATCATAACCTAACCATTGGTAGTGTCTACTTGAACATGGTAATATTTTCTTTTGTACTAGATGAGAGTCCACCCATAGTAGGGGAATTACTAATTGATCTAATTGTATCACCAATATCCTAGACCACATAGCTCCCTGATACTAGGGCCTCTTCTAAATGGGTCCCCATGTCTATGGTTCGAAGAAACTAGCGCACATGATGCAAATGTGGCCACCATTTGTCTAGCCTACCCATGCAACTCTTGGGTTAGGCAACGTCCATCCTTTATCACTCACCACACTAATAACTTCCTTACTTGTAGAATTTATTTGACCATCAAAAAAATTCTTGGCAGGTCATCACTTCGCTACTACCCTTAAAAATCAACTCGTAGTGGTGATGAACCTTGGCCATAGTAACTTTGTAGATCTAGATAGACCCTCACCTCATAAAACTCATCTCATAGTGGTAGACATTATCTCCAACTCCTAACCTTAGACAATTTTAGAAGGTACAACCTCCTCACAAAAACACCTCTTCTTTAGATTAGCTCCATTGAAGATTATTTGTGGTACTTTGCATTATGTTCCCTTCTAATTTATCATACCTTGACCATACATATTTCCCATCCTACTAGATGTGGGATCATTTTGGTAACTCTTTACCAACCTACCCCATTCACTTTCACTGACACCTTCACTAAAACCCAAAACTATTATTTCACCAAACCTTCTCCCTCAGCCCAAACCAACCCATGTGGTCCATCAAATTAGGGTAGCTAGCCAATTTTAACACCACTCATCCAAATCTTGTTGAACTACATTGGCTTGATGTCCATGGACAATGTAGGCACTACTCTAGGGGCATCTTGGCCACTAAAAACTAATTTCCACCCCTTTTTTTTTCTTTTCACTCATTTTTGTTGCTAACAACACCCTCTTGCTTAGGGCATCCTACATCAAGGAAGCTTTGAATTCTTTCTTCAATGTCTTTAAGTTTTAACACTATATAATACTTCCTCTTAATTATTTCCCCCATTAATGGGAGAAATACATTGCCTTGATATAATTTTGGAATATGTAGGCAATGCTCAATTACTGAGGTCAGTGCGACCACTTTATTTACTTTATTTTCCCTTCACATCTAGAATATCTTCCTCCACTTCTCTATCTATCTCCTACCCATCTTTCTACCTCTAGCTTGTCAATCTCTTTTAAAAAAAGGGTTGAAATTATTCCCCATTGGCCCACCTTACCTCCCATAAATCCACCTCTTACTCTACTTCATTGGCCTCCCCATCATCTTTCCTTGAGCATGATTTGTGGCCCACTTCCCCACCCACATTTTGCATTTTTTGCCTTTTTCTCACCTTATTACCAACCTTGCCCTTTATCCCCTTCAACTTCTTTCTCCATACTCATCATATCCCATCACCCTTGGCTATTTCTCATACCCCTTTTATCACTCTCTTTTCCTCACCCATTCTACTTCATACTATGCATCTTGCAAGCTTTCTATTTCTTCTATTTTTGCAGTTTTTCTTTATGTGTACCACCACTCTCTACCATTATGCCACTCTTCCCATCGTACCCATTTTCCATTATTCTTGTTTTATTTTTTTCTATCCTTTCATCCTTTTTATCTTCCCCCTTTTCCTCCACAACTAGTTTCTCCCTGGGTATTTATCCTTTGAGAACCTTCCATAATTCCCCTTTTTACATTCCCCTTTTCTTCTTTCCATCTCAGTACTCACTTATCTTTTACATCTATGTGAGTATTTGTGCTTTGTATCCCTACTTCAATTCTTCCTTTTTGTTCTTATAATCTCTGATATTCATCCCTTAGTTTCATCTCACTCCCTTTCATTGCGTCCCCTTGATTTTTCACCACCTCACCATTTTTTTAGCTTGTAAATCTCTTCTAATCACCCATTGATCTTTTCAATCTCTTCTAATAATATTATTAACACCTACCTTTTCTTTTCACCTTCTTATCTACCCATCCTTTGCTTCCCCTTATTCTTCACCCCTTTCCCATTTTCCATCCCATTCTCATCTCAAAAGCAACCATTTGCTTTGCTTTGTTATTCCTCTCCTTGCTTATCATCACCCATGATTACTTGGTCAAGATACCACCTACTTCATCCATCTCCCCTCATCCTCTTTGTGTCCTCATTTCACTCATTTTTTCCTCATGTTTCCATTTCTTCCATTTATTTCCTTGTTTTTCATATTCATCACCAAACTATTTTCTCTTTTATCTTTTTTAGACTTGTTTTCAAAGATTTCATGGCCTCTCATATCCCTCATTCTCCCCTTACCCTTCATTATTGTTACACTTCTCTCCCCATCCTTTTCAATTCTTCAATCCATCGTTCTTTAGTGCATCTTTCACCCCCAATATTTTACCTTTTATTTTTTTTCTCTTTTCTCTATTTCATTTCATTTTTTTTGTCTCCCTTGATGCCCTTCCTTACTCTTCCCAACCTATATGACCATTCCTAGATTCTTCCATCCTTCCCCACCTTTGTACTTATTTATGACCTCAATTTTTTCTCCTCATTCATCTCTTGGTATACCTTTACCTCATCCCTTGATGGATCTCCCCTATGTTCTCCAATTTCACCTCCACCTCTTTAGAGTGCAGTCACTAGTTGTACTACTTTTTTGTACATCTCCTTGTCTAATTCCATGTATCCTCCATTCCCTTACCTTAATACAAAAAATCTAGTCAGGTTCCTTACTTTAGGATCATCCTTTTCTTCCTTTAATGCCTTTTTATGTTATGCTTAGACTCTTTTTTTTTCCCTATCCAACTACTCCCTTCACCCTCCCTATCACCTTTTTCCTTTTCAACCCTCTACCCATTTTGAGAATGTTATGGCCTCTAAGGTCTTCCACTTAATTTTGGTTTATTGTGAGATATATACCAATCTTATAGCTCCATAACACAATTGGCCAAGATCATGGGTTCATACAACCAACTAGTAAATCTGAGCATCATTTAGCCATCAAGATGGAAATCCCCACCTCTTCTCATCTTGCCTATTTTAAACCCCTTTTACTCCAACTTTTAAATATATTAGAATCAAAACTAAAACCACCTTCAAATGGAATATTTAGGATACCCACGTGGGGATGATAGATGCACCCTCTCACATGCCCTAACCTTCCAACCAATAATTTCCCTTAATTCTCCCTTTCAGACTACATCTTATTACACCATAAAATAGCCCTTGCTTTAATGTATAAAATCCATAACCTGATCCCTCATTTAATTAATATTATTGTTATTCACCTCACTCCATATTCTAATACCCCTCAACATTTTTCTTTGAATTCCCTCAAAACTTAGTACTTACTTATTTTGGGGCTCTATTGAATCAAGGCTTTAGGGTTCAAATCTTCACTACTTTTCATTTACCTACTCTACTACTTTGCTTCCCCGAACTATTGAATAATAACATTCTGTAGCCTGTTAATGACATTATTATGGAATGTGCACAATGTCAACTTGTTTAGATGGTAATGAAAGAACCCACCAGATCACCATGTCAATTTGAGTTGTTTTATATTTTCTAAAGCCTTGCAAAGCATATTTCTCCTTTTTCCTTTTCTTTACGATGGTGGCAAAAACTTCATGCTTCAACCTACTTAACCATGGCTACATATTCCTTTTACATAGTTGACACAATCATCTCAATTACATCCTAGCTCACCTCATCCACCTTTTCTACCACGCCCATTAGAAACTATTTGATAGCCATATTTTACAACCTTTGGTACTTCCCTTTTTCCAACATCCTTCACCTAGACCTACCTATATGATATCCAATTGGGACAACCAAGTTAACCAACACCCTTTGCCTCAAAAGAAATATATTTGGCCTAACATTCTTTTTGGATCCATATCCATGGAACTATGTAGGTAGTATCCACTTGTTATGCGCATCTGGAGTTAGCTCAGCCATCTCCTTCTAACCCATACCTAATCCACCCATGTTTTCACCATGTCCACCTCAATGTTGGTTATTTTTGACCCAGAACATTAGCACCTTTTTCAATAGCTTTTGCCCATATTGACCAACCTTGCCTTGTTGAAATTTTAAATGTTTGCACCACATCCTACAAAACTAAACCATTTTTTTCTCAAGATCACTTCCTACCCTAGATACCTGAGTCAACATCGACCGTATCTAGGAACCTTGATAAAACTAACATGATCAACTATGACTAATGCTAAAGACTGATTACCTTGTCTTTATCTTAGAACCCAACATTTGTTATCAACATTGGCACCTTTAGTCTCTATTTAATCTTGACTATTACACTTAGGCATATTTTATGAACCCGTTGGCATTTCACATACCCAACTACCTTATGGCACCACCTAGTGCCTCCCCATCAACTACTTACCAAACCTACACTTGATTTGACCTTTCCTCATCAACTCTTAGTTTGAGGAGGAACACCTCCTTCCATACTCAAGGTACCTTGACCTTCGACCAAGAGATTAGTATTTATTTTGCATCTTGTCAGTTTAAGGTTACATAATAAAAAGGGGGAAAATGTAGACACTAGAAAATTTCACACTTATAGTTTTGATGCCTAAATGCCTCTTAAACCCCTAAAACTTATTAAACCTTCCCAAAACCCCTCTTAACCAACTAAATCACTATTTTCCTAGTCACAAATATCATTCAAAATCACTATTTGAAATTAATATTCACTATTACTATTCATTATGGGACCCACTATCACTATTCGTGATGACATCCTAAGTGGCATTGCATGTGACATGATAAGTGACATGGCATGTGACATGTTAAGTGACATGGGAGGTGATTTGGGAGGTGATATGGTAAGTGATGTAGCTTCATGTGGGACTTCATACCCAACTTGGGGCCCTTCCCAAAGTGTTTTTTGTCTTCACAAGTGCCCCCCCCCATGAAATTTTATGAATTTTCCCTTAACGGATCATTATTCAACATGTATTTTTGTATTCCCACATGAAATTAGACTTTAAAAGAGATACCTACCTCTTTAAGACTTTAGAAAAGATAAAGAACATCTAAAATTGACTTTTTAGCTCAAATGGAGGATCACCAACCCAAATGGGATATCTTTCAACTCACATGGGAATACCCACCAACCTCACCTTAGAATTTTCATCCTACAATAAAAAATGGTGTAACATTTGGTGTGCCGTGCCTATAAGTTCTTGTGTGAAAGCAAGAAAGGATGGTAAAAAGTCTTTAATTTTCATTCAAACCCATGGGCATGATTTCCATTCAAACTTGGAGACTCACCAACCCACATGGGAATCTTCACTAGACTCACCTTGACTAAATCATGGGCCAACTTGGAGAAATTTGAATTTCTTCCATATTCCTCTATTTTGGCATGTTTCTTCACATAAAAATGCTATAAGTACCCCCTCTCCTTCACCTAAGGTTAAGGGGCAAGTTACTCTTTTATTCTTAGCATATTGCTATATGTTTTTGGAGAAGATAATCATCTTGGATGTTATCATCATCTTGGAGAGAAGAGATCAAACAATGAAACTCTGCTAAAATCTTCAACAAGCATCCTCAACAAGCCATCCTCAATACATCTTCAACAAATATTAAGGTAATTTGTATTATTTTGCAAATTTAATTTCTTCTTTCTTAACCTCCTTTGGCCTCTTATTTCTTGACCTCAAAACCATAACCCATTTGGCCTTATTATTCTCCTTTCACCCTTTTTCTTCCTTACCCTTAACCTCTTCTTTTTCTTTATTCTATTTACCCATTAGCCTCCGCACCATTTATCCCTTTATCACCTTTTACCTCCTTTTTTTCTCATCCCTTTCATCCATGTACCTGTTCACAATTTATCCCTTTTTCCTTCTTTCTTTCTTACCCTTTTTACCAATTTGACCATATACCAACCTTAACCAAAAATTTATCCCTTATCACAAGATAAAGCAAAACCATTTCCAAACCCAAAACCATAACTTTGCCTTCACCAATTTTCAACATTAGTATAATCAAACTAGTTTCTTCATTTTGATTAATTTAGCAAAGCATTTAACTTCATTGTCTCAAATTTAGTTACTTGATATTTTCAATATTATTAATTTTATATCTTTATGTAGAATAATTTTATTTCATCATTTCAACTTAAGTGTTTAAATCAAGTGGATTGACAACCTCCTAGAAAGTTATTGCTTATAGGATCTAGCTCATGTTAGGCAATCCACCCATTTACTTGTCTAAAAAATAAGTTTATTTTAGTGTTTTCTTATTTACATGTCATTCTCCCAAGCCAAAGAGGAGCTCTCCATAATCACTTGGATTTAATGCATGCATTTTAATAGGTTTTTCTATGCACCCCTTATCACTAGTTTCTTTCTTTTTAAAGAATTAAGAAGAAAAAATTGAGAGAAACACATGTGATTAACTTTATTTAGTGTTCTCACATTTTAAAGTGTATGATTTTCAATAAAGCTATAGATTAAATCATAATCCTTTATCACCTAGTTAAAGAATACAATTGGCTAGTCCAGTTGGTTTTTATTTTATTATGTTAGAATAGTTGAGATACGTTTAGCTCCATTAAATACATAAAGGATAAAGTCCCTATTATAATCTAGGTTAATCAAGGTGGGAGCTTACATGATTATGCACTTGATGGCCTTAAAACATTTTTTTTCTCAACCTATTCATCTCAATGCAACATTCTTCTTCAACATCGTATTGAGGGGTTTAACCAGGATAACAAAACTAGGCACAAACCTTCTCACAAAGTTAATTCTCCCTAAGAAGCTCTAAAGATTCTTCTTGTGTCTTAGAAGGGGAAGAAATGAGATACCCTTAAATCACTCTACATCAATTATGAGCCCATATTTAGAAACAATATACCCAAGGAGGGCACCTTTATGCATTGTGAAGATACATTTGCTTGGGTTTAGAGATATCTTGAACTTGTGACACTTCTAAAAGACTAGCTTTAGATGGTGCAAATGATCATTTGTGAATTTAGAGAAAAAATATTGTCATCATGGTAAACCAAGATGATCTTATTGATGAGATCCTTGAATTCCATATCCATGGATATTTTAAAGGTGACACCTACAATTATTAGGCTGAAAGGTATGTGTTAATATGAATAAGTCTCTAAATTAGTGGTGAACATGGTCTTGTAATAGTCACACTCTTGCACCTAGATCTACTTATAGCTAGAATAACCATCTAGTAATGAAAACCTCTCCGTACTTATGACCATTTTCAATATTTGCTCCATGGGTAGAAGAGGATAGTGGTCTTTGAGGGAAGCCTTATTTAGGTCCCTAAAATCCATATAGAAATGTATTTCCCCATTCTTCTTTTGTACTGGTACCAAATTAGCCACCCATGAAGAGTGTTTGATTGGAAGTATTATACTAGCCTCAATGAGCTTGGAGAACTCTTTATGCATTAATGGATCCAACTTCAAATTAATAGGTCTCTAATTTTGGTGTACAAGTTGCATGTCAGGGTTTATCTCGATTGTATGTTGCATGATACCCAGATTAGAACCTCTAAGATATTTATAGCTCCATGCAAAAATGTTATCATACCTCCTACTGAATTAAATGAAGCTTTCAATTTTTAACATAGAATACACCTTTTCATCTTTAATATCTTTTCCATTTGAAATGTCTATAGGCACAAAGATGTCTTCCTTGGTTGTCATGTTGTGCATCTCTCCTCTGAATTAGTCTTCAGAGTCAAAGATACTCTCTATGGTGACTAACCCCTTTGGCAACTTATTCCCCTTTAATTAGATGACTTGATCTTCATATTGGGATTTCATCCACACCTAGTTCATGGTGTAAAACTCCACCTCATCCTAAAGGAAATTGGTGATTTTCTCATCACTCTTGACTACTTGCCAATTTTATGTATTATCAAGAACTATTTGTCTTACCACTAGTATGACAAGTTACTTGTACTATTTCATTATATCTCAAGGAATGTCATATTGTGCCACTATAGTTGTGAGCCTATTTGTATCAAAATTTTATGCTCTTGGTATGGAGATTATATTGAAAGCATCAAATCCTTCAATTATATCCCATACTCCATGTTTATAGGCTTCCATCTAGACATTATTAGTCATGCTCTGTGCCTTGACTTGATTCATGACCAGTTCGTTATCACCTAGCACTTGCATTACCTTGATTCCTTTCTTATACATGAGTTGAAATCCCTGGAATAGTGTCTCATACTCATCAACATTGTTTATGAAAACTAACTATAGTCTATAGGCATGGAATTACTTTTCCTTTTATGGGGAGACTAGCATAACACCAGTTCTTACATCGATCTTACTTCAGGAGCCATTAAAGTATAGTTACAATAATCCTTCAAGGTTGTTACATGCCTTCATGAACTTTATCAAAGCTATATTTTCCTCCATTATACAATAAGTGTCTAGGGTAGTCTCTACATTCTCATATGGGTTACACTAAAAGAGTTCATCTGCTCATTCCTCTAGTATGTCATCTAGGACCTCTTTCAATAGTGTTGTGCTTTCATGGAGTATTAAATTCTCCTCTTAGTCTAACATCACATAATTTTGCTCAATTGGGCTAGGACTGTATGGCTTGACATGGATTTTGAATATTATCTCTACCTTGATGGTCACATTCATCCTATACCTAGTTCTTAGTAGCATATGTGACCAATATGAAGAAAAGTATCCACCCATATTTTCTATAAAATATTGAGAGAGATAAATAGTGAAGTAAGGTAGAAAGTCAATGATTATGGTGTCTTATATAATAGAAAGGATTGGGCACGCATGCAATGTTATATTTAAATCCTTGATTATACCTTTGGCTTTGAACATTGTGCCATCAAGTTAGATTACTCCTTTTGAAATAGGGGAATATATAATTCTAAGTGTGTCTAAATATTCTTTGGCATTATCGGGTTGCTTGCACTGGAGTTGATCATGAAATTATGCACCAAGTGCTACCTGATGATTAAAGAGATATATAATGTGAGTAGTTTATTGATAGTGTATTGCACATGCACTTATTCCTTTGGTTAGCACAAGATTGTGTAAGTGGTGGGCATCTATTGAGGGGCATGGCATTCTTGGAAGCCTTTTAGTGCATCCTATAATAAATATTGTTGAGACAAAATTATGAGTGCATCCCACATTATGATGTTGAGGCTCATCTTCTTCATTTGCTCGTATATATTGAAGGGAAACTGAGATCTCTTCAACTATGACTTTGGAGTAACAACCTATCTTAATGTTGGCATACTAATTTGAGGTGTTTCCTTCTTTTGTATATATGTTTTCAATCATAGGGCTTGTGTGGGTGCCTTGTCTTACATACCTACATGGGTAACCTATGGTGTTAATGATGTGGGCACTAAATGAGGTAAAACCTTCTCTATAGACCTTATTTTGAACCTTGTGTTGAAAATGACTAGGGTGCTTCCTTCACTAGGTGTGTTACTCTGATTGATGTAATTAAAATCTTCCTCTTACCAATTGATAAAGGTTGACCCATCTTGTAGCTGAGATGATGCTTGGATCTCCCCTATTTACTAGGGTGCATCACTTGATTATTCTTAAACCTAATGTATGTTTTTCACCATAAGTTCTTGGTTTAGAATTCCATTTGTACATGTATCTTGATCATGCAATTAGTTACATGAAAAACACCACTTAAAATCCTATGCCAGGTTGTTCTGTATTAGAACAAGGGCTTTGGAGGTGATAGTAGCATTAACCTTTTACATATAAGGTGCTTTATTATATGTGAGATGATTTTGTATTTATGCATGATCCTGGTAAGGAGTATTATTTTATTAGTTTTTCTAAGTGAAGGGATGATGATATATAAGGTGTTGTGCTTGTTATCTCTTGAGGGCAACCAACTTGTTCCCAAAACTTTACAATAGCACTTTTACCTCATGTCATTCATTGGAAGGGGAATAAAACAAATTAGGTGTGATTACTATAGTAGGGATATGTGCTAACATAGGTGGTGTAGTTTTTTTATTAGGGGGAGGTTCTATGAATATAGGCATAGGGGGCTTAGGTGCAATTTTTCTTGCTTGGATCAAATAATTCTCCATGTGCACTACTACTTCATAAGCATCGAGGAGAACCATGATTCTCATAGATTGAAACATCACTACAATATCACTATTAAGATATTTTAGGAAAGACAAGAATGAAGTGTTAGTAGATGGATTACATAGTACTACGACTCTATTCTAGGTCCTTTGGAATCTAAAGTTAAAATTAACCATTATTTCATGTGATGCTAGCTTTATGGTGGTGATCTACTCTATTAGGGATAGATTATCACTCTGGTCCTCAAAATTCTTACATAACTCCTCACCAATCTCATCCCAATTGTGAATGGAGTTTAGTTGTAAGCCTTGGTACTATTGAAGAGCTTTTCCTTTCAAGGAAGAAGCTAGTAACCTGACTACAACATTGTCTTGGGTGACATAGTGAACTATATAGATATTCAAAATATCCTAGATATACTCTATAGGGGAGATTGAATTATCACCCATGAAATAAGGTAGGCTATTGAGAGTGGACATTGTAATGTCATCATACTATTCTAGTACTAATGGAGTGGCACTATTAAAGGGCATAAATACCTGATTTCTTGACATAACCATGAATGGGATAGGGAATAGGCCCCTCCTAAAATATAACCTTCCAAATAGTAGTGTAGATTAAGCTCTAGAAGGAGCCTGGCTTGCATTTCACCTTATAATATGGGATGAAGATGCTCTAACTCTTCTTCTTCTAGATGGCACTAGAAGCTCAGTGAAATGGAAATCAACACCTCTTGTAGATGATCTTGTTATTCTTGGCATGTAAATAGGGGACTAGTATTTATGAACTAGAGATGTTGGGAGTCATCAAGTGCCTTTATAGAGTGCCTAATATAATTGATAGCTAAAGAAGTCACTATTTATTTAGCTTCTTCAATCAATCCAATAGGCATGCTAAAAACTATTACCATTTGAAATGTGCACTCATGGATGCTTTGTGGCATGGGAAGCTTTATGGTAGGGTGCTAAGTATAAAAGCCCTACGTGAGGCATAAGATTCCAAGGCACTAGGCATGGAAGTATTATGACACAACTACATATGTGAGCATCATATGCCTTGACACAACAATGGAAATTTCCCTAAGGTGTGGGACCATTGTACTCCTTGGGATGAGTCTCTAGAGTAGGATATATTCCTTCGATTCTAAACACACTTAGTTTAAGACTAGTGCAAAAACCTAAAGAATAGAAAGGTAATATATCTCTAGTCTAAACCTAATGATTTATTGATGAAAAGGGAGGGAGAATGTAAGAGTGCATAAAATAAAAGGGGTGATGCACCTATAATCGAGCAAGTGTTTTTACTGCCATAACCACAATGCAAGTACTCAAGAATAAGACAAAATCACATAACTTACATCAAGTTACTCTACATGCATGATTACTTCACATAGAGGCACATGAACATAGTGTTATGATGAGAGGGATGAAAAATGGTCCAAAAATAGTGTCAACATAGATCTAAGTATGCACATAATGTGACTAACAAGTGAGATCTAAGTTTAATGAGTAGGTATAGGGAATGAATGATTAAAGAGAGGGGAAAAAATTACCCACAAATAGGAATCAACAAATACAAAGAGAACATAGATAATCAAAATTACAAAAAGAGGTGAAATTAATTTTCATTAGCATGCAAGAATTTACCTAATATAAGTGCTCATGGAGGGAAAATTTATGCAGCATGAGGCTACTAAAAATGTGTCAACCATTTTACAATGGAAGAACTAGGATTTTATAGGAGGTCAAGCCAATTTTATAATAAATGTGCCCCTTGGGTGATGGATGAAATTTTTTTATTCCTTTATAGTATCGTGATCATGCCTCTATCATATGATTAGATATGGGTTGGTGGTAGGATCACTTCTAGGCAAATGTATATAGGGAATTGGAAAATTTATTGACATCATCAAAGGATGACATACACTCAAATCTTGATGCCAAATCACCACTTCTACATTAAATTATTCTAAGAGTGCCTTGAGCTTTACTCAACTACCTCTAAAAACCTTCATTAAATCTTACAACCACCTAACACATGGTGATTTGATGGGCTCTTAAATATCTCCTTTGGATTTTTTAGAAAAGAGGAGTGCATGCATGACACATAGAGGGGTGGCACTTCCCTTGGTCAAACTATGAAGACTTCTCTATTGAGTTAGTATTATTCTACCACTTGGCAGTTCTGAAAGAAGGTTGCATATTGTGTAATGATGAGGCACAAATGTAGAACCCTATACATGGGTATGAAGTTGTATTGGATGGGAGAAAGAAAGATCTTATGGTAGAATGCACACCAAGATGAAGGTTATAGGTAGGCTAGAATATTTTTTAACCACTCCTGTGCCATGCTCTTTATTTATCTTTTTTGAGACACAAGGCCTGCACTCTAAAGCTTATGTACTTTTGGTCTTGAACACTAGCAATTCTTGAGAAAGGATATGTGTTGAGTTTCTTATCCTGGTATAGATCATTAGTACCTTAATATGTAGATTTTATGCCTCTAATTTGGGCTCAAGTGTAGATAGAAAGCATCTATGCTTCTTCTACCTAAAGTGCTTGGGATCTCACAACTATGCTAACCTCTTGTATGATCCTAGGAGGCCTTGTATAGACTAGGGGGTGACTTAAAAAGTTAAAAAATATGAACATAGATAGTTATTAATTTCTATTCAAGTTTTAAATCTTAACATATTACATTTTGGAATACCCCATGGGAATCATTCAATTTTCAATTTATCATACTTTTTAAAAATGTTTTAAAAATGTTTTATGACTATATGAATGTTTACCAAGTATTAACATAGATTGAACTCAAGTTGTTGACATTTTGGCTTAGAATCCTAACTGATTTTTTAATTTTTTGACCTTCATTATCAATTTATGTGAACTAACATTTACGCTATAAGTTTTAACATTCCTATTCTTGATAATGATGTTTTCATATCACCTTTTGGAATTTCTATGTCTTTTATAGGTCTCGGATTGATTAGTGAAATTTTTGTACTAAGAGTGCCATTATTGTTTTAAAGAATGATTTTTTATACGTGATAATGACATTTTTGTATTGAGTGGCATTTATGTACTAAAAGTGGCATTTTTACACTATAGAATGGAATCTCTACATTAAATTTTAGCATTTCTATTTAATATCTTAGCATATTTTTGACATTATTATATATGTACTATTCATTAAAGTTTGTGTTTTAACTATTAGCATTTGTTTCCTATGTTTCATTGTTTCTTTTTGATATTTCTATTTGATATTAGTTGTAGGAAATATACAATGAAGATCTAAATTACTAAAATACTAACATGTGTTATGCAAGCTCACTAAAATAGGAATATAAACTAGGAAAATTTCATCACATAATAGTAACTAAATAACTAGAGAATATTTATTTTCTTATTCTCTCTATGTGTAACTAAAATATATGAATGAATTTTTCTTGCACCAAAAGGTGATATTGAGAATCATAAAAGATTTAGTTACTTTTGTCTCCTAATTCAACCACATATACTCTTTCTTCACACCATGAGTCAATCTTGGAAATCACAAATAGTGCTAAATTTTTATTTTTATTTTTCTTAGGGGTTTAATGACTTATATTTCATCACCAAGTGCTAACCAAAGTCTATGTTCCAGATAACTATAAACATGACTTGGTGTGTATGTCTTTAAGGGATAAACTTGATTAACCATTAAGTGTTGTGAGATGGGTTTGACCACAAATACCCAAGCTTTATATGACACCCTTGTTTTAAGGACTTGGGCCTCACGTACTGAAAGGTATAATGAGGACTTACCTAGATAAGGATATGTAAACCTATCATAAGAACCATTCAATTGTAATTGCATAATGGTGTTATTAAAATAACATTCCTTAATATTACCCAAAACATACCTT
This sequence comes from Torreya grandis, assembly GCA_037957365.1. Classification (NCBI taxonomy): domain Eukaryota; kingdom Viridiplantae; phylum Streptophyta; class Pinopsida; order Cupressales; family Taxaceae; genus Torreya; species Torreya grandis. The sequence goes on along the minus strand of JARHVA010000570.1, from coordinate 4,392,791 downwards.
CAAGGTATTATTGTTGTGCCACTATTCAGTTACACTTTGTTGATGATGAAAAATTTCATGCTAATGAATCAACCCTTTCACCTATTATGAAGGTTAAGATGTAATCATACCAGTTTATATGTAAGGGTCTAAAGAATAAAAATTGATTCCAAAGATGCATATAAGAATTTTTATAATAATTCTAGGAAATAAAGAGCAAGTCAAATATTGAACAATGCATAATTATAATTCAAAAATCAAATATATGTAAATATTAAAAAATAATTAGATCACAACTATTCAATCTAACCTATCTAATAGAGAAAATAAATTGAAGGAAATATCTCTGATCATTTATAATTATATTACATCAAATTTATTTATAATCTCTTGATATCTCATAAACTCAAAATAGATTAAAAGAAAAGAAATTAAATAAGACAAAGGATAAATAAAACAAATGAAAATGGAAATCAAACAATGAAACAAAAATAAACATTAACATATTAATCTAATAGAAAACAAGAATAATACTAAACTAACTAACTAAAAATATGAAATAAACAAGTAAATTTCTATCTATCGATCTTATGAAATTAAAGAGAAACAAGACTAAATGAAAGAACAATAATAAAAGGAGTTAAATATTAATCTAAGACATAACAAAAAATCAATCTAATAATATTAATACTTTCTATAAATAATAACTAAGTTAAATAGAAACAAACTAATAAAAGAAAATAATGTAAAAACCTAACTTAAGAAGAATTTATCAAACTATGACAATTTAAGAAAATAATAATCAAATGAAAGAATCTAAATTTAAAAAGAAATAAAGATGAAACTAAAGAATGAATAACTAAGATAAAAAAAATAGAAAAGATAACTAAATCTAAACTAATTGTCTAAGTTAATCTAATCTAAAACTAAGCTAATATAAAAAGAAAAATAAATTAAATAAACATAATTAAATAGAATTGTGTGTCTTGAGACAAGAGTCATCTTAGAATAAAGTGAAATAATATTTATTGAGAAATAAAATATTTGAGTAGAAAACAAAGTTTAAAAAGACAAAAAATTATATTCAAAAAATCAAAAAATGTCATAAGATGTGATGCATTCATCATTATTCAGGTCAAATGCATGGAGTTATAGTCATATGATTTCATATCTATAATCATCAAAATATATTAATCCTAATAGACTTTAGATAATTTATTAATGAAATAAATATGAAACCTAGATATACTTATGCTAAAAAAGTAGATTACTTCACTGTCATAAAATATATTATTTCATCTATCTTCAAGTAGTCATTTCATCTTAGAGATGTTTACACATAAAAGAAGATAAGGATAGATAACTTTCAAACTTCAAAATAAATCTCTTCACCTATATGTGTTTCTCACTCTATCATGTCTCTTTTATTTGTTTATAAAGAAATCTCCTGTAGAGATAATTAGAAAATAAGTTACAATTTGTTGGCAATATGATTGTCATTGATGTCAAAAGGGAGATCATTGGCATTTTAGATGTCATTGATGCTCAAGGCTAAATATGGTGATTAGAGAATACGTAAGGGATCCTATCAAATGTTAAGGATGATTAGAGTGCTTCTGTATATGAGTGGAATTCATTTGGTTCTTCATATTTATCATCTATACATTTTGGGTCTATGATAGGAAAATATAAAATGTAATTTGATGATATCACCATTACCATGTGTAGATGAGTCTAGGGGAGTTGGTCATATGGTTGTGATCACATTAGTCCCTAGTTATTATGCACCACATTTGAAGTCATGCAATGAAACATAGTAGAAGATATGAGGATGCAAATTTGGTTACTCAAATAGAATTTAGCGAGTTTCTATACTTAGCCAAAATTTCAAAATAGTTCAATAAAATCCAAGTAAGCATGTTATTAAGGTCAAAATTTACACATATGGAGGTGTTAGGACAAAAATATCATATGGGTTTGTTCATTTTTGTGCTCATTTTCTATGGAGTGAATCTTAGGTCACATAATTTAGCACGATAAAAGATATGCATGAGCAAATTTATGCTCCTAAGAATTTTTATAGTTTTTTCATATAGTATAATTTATAGATGACAATAAAAAGCTAAGTAGGCATATTTATGATGTCATTTCTTACACATATGAAATTTTATAGAATAGATGAATATATGGATAAAATCCCCTATGTGAGAGGATCTTATGCACTAAATATCAAGTCATGTGACTAAGCAAAACAAAATTTATGGAAGAATAAAGTTGGCCTTCCAAGTAGTTTTATGCATAGTTAGCACCATGGTAAAATAATTTGAGTGATAAGATTAATGGTGTTATATATCACATGCATAAAGGGTTTGAGAAGAAATGAGCATATGGGTTTGTTCATTATCATGCCTAGTTTATATGGTCTAAATTTTAGAATGGGTAGATGAGTGAACTAAAAGATATGAAGTTGTAAAGATAGCCTTCCAGGCATATTGAGATGGTCCCCATACTTAGTCAAATCTACTCAAGTTAAAGTTTGAGCTTGATAGAAGATCTAACATTTAGCACTTAATTAGATGTTGAAGATATAATAACATGCATCAAAGGCAAAATGTCAAAGGCACGTATGAGTGAACATGTTAGTGACAAGTGTCACAATCTTGAGAGTTCATTAGAGATAAAGATCGAGCTTATCAAAAGATTAAATGATGAATAGATGATTATGTAATGAATATCTAATAGAATGAGTAAACTAAATGAGATAAATATCTTTAGGTTTAATGACTAGATAGAAGTAAAGTTCATGCATCTTTGGAGATCTAATGACATGCAGGAGCTCAAATCAGAAAGATCAATGGATGTGTTTTAAAGTGAGAACATTAAATCTAGGAATTTTACAAAGATCTAATGAAGAGCGTGAGCTAATCAGAACATGATTGAATTTATGTACTTTAAAGTTGAGCTAATTGAATAAGGACCATTAAATTATGGTACCAAACTTAAGATCAATGGTTGATATTTAAAGATATGTTCTTCTTAATGGTTAAGCATTAGAACATGTAGGAACTTGTAGTTAAGACATAAATCATGACATAGACAATGAATTTGATTACTGCAATCAATCAAATCTATGTAAATATACATGTGCATCAAAACCATAACCTAGTTTATGCTAAATATAGTAAAATACTAAGAATCATGGTGGTGGATCATGCATTCAAGATGCAGGAAACTTGCAGTTTAAGGAATATGAACTAAGTCTAGAACTAAGTGGGATGTGTTAGCAAACTAGTGTGAATACATAAAAGATATGGAACCCTAGATCAAATGCTTATGTATATATGTTATCTAGGATATAAAAAAGTAAAAATAACTATTGTTATTACTATTGAGCAGAGTCAAATTGAGATGGAGAGAGGAAGTAATCAAGAGTGAGATGAAGTGTGTCAAATAGATAAATATAGAGACATAGAGATATAGGGGAAGAGAAGAGAAGATAAGGAAATAGAAGAGAGATGAAGTGAAAAACATGAGTAGTTGTAAAACAAACTTGTAATAGATAATAAAGAACTGGATTTATTTATGAATCTATGTTGTAGTCTAGAGTTGTAGCTCCACAGTATAATCTAATAGGTAGGCTTCATTAAATAATCTGAGTTGGTGCTTCGTTAGGGAGTGGGTGCTTCCTTAGATTAGGTACTCTTAAATTAGGGGATTGGTGTCTCCTTAGGGTTGGTGCCCTTAAAATTTTTAACCAATGAGGTTCTCTATTGTGATACTGAATTATAATAGTAGATTTTAGTAGCTATTCTCATGGTGATTTTTCCCATATTGGGTTTTCCACGGTATATCCAATGTTGTGTCTATTTGTGTGTATGTGATCTCTTCATATAGTTTTAATCTACATTAAATAGTTAAATAAAAATACTAAGTTAATCAATATATTGGTTCACCCCCCTCTCAATATATAATTGTGTTCCAATAATTGGTATCAGATCCCTAGTTCCTTAGAAGAAGCTTAATTAGCTCAGGGATATCTTCAATAGTAAACACAAATGTCTATTAAAAAAGACTCTTCCTCAAACAAAACATCTCTCTTTGATGGATCAAAGTATGCATTTTAGAGCATCAAAATGTAATCACACTTATCTTTATTAGGGTTTGATGTATGGATGTCTATTGTAAATGGATATACATCTACTATAAATCCTACTAATCAAGCTTTAAAGAAGGCATATGAGAGCAATGTTAAGGAAAATAATGCTATTATGTGTGAATTGTCTAATTTAGAGTTTGTAAAAGTGATGCATTGTCAAAATACAAAAGATATCTAGAACAAATTAAAGAGTATATATAAAGGTGATGACAAGGTAAAGTATGCCAAGCTACAAATATTCAAAGGCAAGTTTGAAATCCTTGAAATAATGAAGAAGAGAAAATTACAGACTACCTCCTCATAGTAGATGAAATGCTTAATGCAATCAGAGGTCTTGGAGAAGAGATGAAATATCCATTTATTTTCAAAATATTCTTAAGATCTCTACCAGTAAGGTATGATTTTAAAATCTCTACAATATAGAAAACAAGAGATCTAGATAAACTCACTATTGATGAGTTACATGGAACATTCATAGCTTATGAGATGAGAATGGGAGAATTAGATAACTTTAAGAGAGAAGTTACATTCAAAGCATCCAAACTAGTAAAGTCAGAAGTAGCTACATTGAGATTTAAGAAGACTAATGAAGAAGAATCCAACTTCGTCAAAAGATTAAAGAGAGGGTCTAAAAAGTACAAAGGTAAGTTACCCTTTAAATGCTTTAAGTATGGTAAAGTAGGACATTTTACTATTAAATGCCCTTATAATAAAAAGGATAACTTTGAGAAAGAAGAGAATGGTAAAAGGATGAAACCCCACTATTCCAAAAAGACTAACTTCTTTAAAAATAAGAAGGGATTGTATATAAGAGAAGATAGTGATTCATTGGATGAATGTGATAGCTCAGATGATGATCATGATTATGCTTTTGTGTTTGAGGGAAATTAATCTCTATTCATGGATTTAGGGTTAGCTTTTATGGATCAAGAAGAATTTGAAGACTCAAATGAAGAAGAGGAAGGATAAGTAGACCTAGAGTGTGAACTCATATGTGCTTTAGAGGAAATAGATAAGTTGAGAAAAGAGAACTCAAAATAGAAGAAGCTTGGATAAAAAGAGATTAATAAAATGTCCAAAAGCCTTGAAAATTTTGATCAGATAGTGGTTAGCCTAAAGACATGAGTTGAAGAGGCTAAAAGAATATAAGATGTAGTTAAACTTGAACTACAATCTAAATCTAGTGAGTGCATGAAGTTAGAAGCAGAGATAGTGGCTTTATGAAAATAGCTTAAGAAAGCTAAAGATCAAATACACAAAGGTATAAAGATGAAAATTAAGATAATTTTGATGATTTTATCAACTCTCAAAAGCCTTCAAAAGAGAGATTTGGTCTTGGTTATGAAAAAGGAAGAAAATCCATAACTAGTACATTTGTTAACCTATATGATAACTTCAAAGTAGAAGGATATTCACAATCAAAGAAAGATAAAGCTTGCATAGACACAAAGAAATACTCAAGCATAGTTGATGTGAAGAAAGCTAAAAAGAAGCCTAAAGAAAATAATACAAAGGTATCTGATGCAGATGGATACACAAAAGTGAGAGACTTGAAGAAGCCAAAATTTAGAAGAGCTCTTCATACTATAAAAAGAAATGTTATGACTAGGTATTATTCATCTTTCTATGGTTATTGTTATACCTATAATTAGTTTGGTCATGGGTTATTGATTTTAGAGTTGTACCTAAAAGAAGAAAAAAATTATAAGCAAAAATTCATTTTCTCCCTTATTAGATACAAATGCAATATGTTATAATTATAATAATTTTGGTCACATAACTAAAAAATGTAGAACAAAATTTTTAAGACCAAAAACTCAAAGTAAGAATAAAGGCATATATTCTAGTGTTAACAAAGGTTCACAAGTCTTTGAAAAACGTAAAAAGAAGCCATATAAGAAACTTAAGGATGTGTGGAAAGTGAAATATCAATCTATGATTTCTCAAACTACACTCCATGCCAAGGAGAAAAATTTGTGGGTAATAGATAGTGGTTGCTCAAAACATATGACTAGTGATAAGAGCAAGTTCATCAAAATGAGAAAATGTAAGGAAAGATCTGTCAGCATGGGAGACAACATTGTAGTAAGGATCAAAGGTAAAGGAACCTTGAACACAGATAGAAAATTGCCTATGTATGATGTTCTTTATGATTAAGGATTGAAGAATGATCTGTTAAGTGTCATCTAAATATGTGATAATGGATATAAGGTCACATTTAATGCATAAGTCTACAAGTTAAAGAGATCAAGAAGACTATTTAAAAAAGGGAAGAGAATTGAAAGTAATATCTATAATCATGTTGAAGTGAATGGTAATAACATCTTGATAGGAAATATTTATGAGAGTTGGTTATGGCATAGAAGAATTCAACTTTGATAACCTAGTCAAAGTGAGTTCAAATAAGTGTGTTAGACACATGCCTAAGATAACCAAACTTGCAGACACTACTTTCAAGGAATGTCAACTAGGAAAATAGATAAGGGTTAGATTTTAAACAAAGGAAGATGCAACTACAAATCCTTTATAATTAATTCATACTAATCTTTGTGGTCCTATTAAGATAAGAGGATGTAAAGGAGAGAGATAATTCATGTTATTTTTAGATGATTGCTCAAGAATGACATGGGTAACCTTTTTGAAGGATAAGTCTGAGGCATTTGAAAGATTTAATATCTTTAGGGCCATGTTGGAGAATGAGATTGGATGAAAAATAAAATGCTTTATTTTTGATAAAGTTGGAGAATTCACCTCAAATGAGTTCAAAGAGTATTGTGAGAAACATGAAATCAAAAGATATTACTCTACAATAAGGACTCCACAATAGAATGAAGTCATTGAAATAAAGAATAGGACAATCAAGGAGATGGATAAAATAATGCTAAAAGAGGCTAATTTATATGATGGATACTAGAGAGAAGTAATCCAAATAGAAGTATATATCTTAGATAGAGTTTAACTAAGGGTAAATAGTGATAAAACTTATTATGAAATATAGTATGAAAAACCTTCCTCTGTTAAGTACTTCAAAGTGCTTAGAATCAAATGCTACATTAGGATAAAGGAGGACAAATTGGGAAGATTTAAGTTAAGATGTGATGAAGCAATTTTTATTGGTGATTACACCCAAAAAAAAGCCTACTTATTTTACAATAAAAGGTTACACAAGATTGCAGAGAGCATAAATGTCAAGGTTGAAGAAGGATTGAAATATGTTAAGCCTGACAAGGAAATCTATATTAAAGAATTAGATTTTGAATAAGAAGTAGCTAATGAAGAGGCTAAGGAAATGAATGAAAATTGACATGCAAGATTTGTTCAAAAATATCATCCTATAGAACAAATCGTTGACAATAATAATGGAGTTTGGATAAGGAGAAGAGTTGCACTAAATAAGGAGCAAGTAAGTTTTTCTTTGATGTCTAAAATTGAACCTAAAAGCTATATTAAAGCTAGCAAGGATGAGAATTGGCTAAAAGCCATAAAAAAGGAATTGATCAAAATTAAAAAGAATAAAACTTGGCAATTATCTCTAAGACCTTCAAACAAAAATGTGGTAGGTACAAAGTGGATCTTTAGAAACAATCTCAATGATGATGGAACAATTATAAGAAATAAAGCAAGATTGGTGTGAAAAGGATATGCACAAGTTGAGGGCATAGAAATTGCAGAAGCATTTTCACCAATTGATAGATTGAAAGTTATAAGAATGTTTCTAGCATTCTCTATTTACAAGAAGTTCAAAGTCTACCAAATGGATGTTAATTATGCTTTCTTGAATGGGAACCTAGAAGAAGTCTACATAGAACAACCTAAAGGTTTTCAACTATCAGAACAAGAGGATTATGTATGTCAACTAAATAAATCTCTATATGGTCTAAATCATGCACCTAGGGAATGGTATTCAAGATTAGATCAGTACCTACAACAACAAGGATTCAAGAAAAGATGTGCAATAACAATCTATACTTCAAATTAGAAGGTGAGCATATCTTTATTGTTATTGTTTATTATAGATGACATAATTTTTGGGGTAGAAATAATAAAATGTGAAAATAATTTACTACATAAATGCAAAGTGAGTTTGAAATTTCTATGCTTGGAGAAATTTCTTTCTTCCTTGGTTTACAAATAACACAAACTAATCAAGGGATATTTATATCCCAAACCAAGTATGCTAAATAAATGCTCAAGAAGTTTGGAATGGAAGATAACAAACCAGTTAGTACTTCCATGATATCTAGATGTAGGTTAAGTAAAGAAGATAAGTCCCTTGATGTAAATTAGACCATGTGCATATCAGTGATAGATAACTTGTTATACCTAACTGCATCAAGACCTGATATCATATAAGTAGTATCTATCATTACAATATTTCAAGTTGGTCCTAAAGAGTCACATGTCAATGTAATGAAAAGGATCTTTAGATACATCAAGAGTATAATTGAATATGGCCTATGCTATCCTAAAATTGAATATTTCACTTTGAAAACATATACAAATGCTGATTTAGAATGAAGTATGGATGATAAAAGAAGCACTAGTGGAGGTGCATTTTTCCTTAGAAATAGACTTGTTTCATTGCTAAGAAAAAATCAAGAGTCAGTTACTCTTTCCATAGTAGAAGTAGAGGATGTGGTAGCAATGACAAGTTATACTCAAGTATTTTGGATGAAGCAAATGCTAAAAGACATCAAAGTAGAGTACACATCACCTATCTCTATTCTTTATGATAATTCAAGTGCTATAAACATATGAAAAAATCTAGTGATGCATTATAGAACCAAGAAAGAATAAATTAAGTATCACTTCTTAAGAGAAAAGGTTATAGATCAAGAGGTCACAATGGATTATGTGTCAAATCAAGATAAAATTGTATACATATTCACAAAACCTTTTCCTAAGGAATAATTTGAGTATCTAAGATAGAAGTTGGGAGTGGTAGCTCCTACATCACATCACTAGATCTTAGTGATATGGCATGATTCCAGGGGAGTCTCATATAAGATTTGTTAATCCCTAGAATAATAGAGATAAGGAAACTTAGGTATGCATACATTTAAATTTTTTTAATGAGTTGATAGTTACAAATTCTTAGACAAACTTCTTTATCTGATAAAGGGGGACAAACATGTGGATAAATAGTGAGAAAGAGTCCATTTTCCATTTATGTCAAAGGGGGGGAAGAAGTGCAAATGATCTCTAAAAATGTTTGGAGAAAAATTACAAATTCTAAATATGATCATAACATGTGTCCAAGTTGAGATTAGGTAAATGTTCCATTGACTAAGGGGGAGCAAGTTTGGTATGACCAGCTTCAATTCATACTCATCAGAATCTAAAGTAATAAATGCCAGAGAAGGAGAAAAATATTGGAAGATCAGAGCATTTAGTTTCTCATCAATGACAAAGAGGGAGATTGTTGGCAATATGGTTTTCATTTATGTCAAATGGGATATTATTGGTATTTTGGATGTCATTGATGTTTAGGGTTGAATATGGTTATTAGAAAATATGTAAGGGATCCTATCAAAGGTCAAATATGATTGGAGTGATTATGTGCATGAGTGTAATTCATCTAATTCTTCATATTGATCATCTATACATTTTGGTTTTATGATAGGAAAATCTAAGAAGGTAGTTTGTTAACATCACCATTGCCACATATGGATGAGTCTGGGGGAGTTGATCATATAGTTATGGTAACATTATTCTCTAGCTATTATGAACCATATTTGGATTCATGCAATGAACTATAGTAAAATATATGAGGATGAAAAGTTGGCTACTCATACATAATTCAACAAGTTTTTATACTTAGCCAAATTTGCAAAAGGGTTCAAGCAAAGACAAGTAAGCATGTTGATGAGGTCAAAATTTTCATATATGGAGGTATTAGGACAAAATGATCATATGGGTTTGTTCATTTTAGATCCTAGTTTCTATGCACTAAATATCAAGTCATGAAATTTAGTACTATAAAAGATATGCATGAGAAAATTTAGGCTCCAAGCATTTTGACAATGTTTTCCCACACTTAGTACAATTTGCAAATGACAAGAAAAAACTAAGTAGGCATTTTTATGATGTTATGTATTGCATGTATGAAGGTTTATATTTATAATGAATATATGGATGGAATACCCCATGTGAGAATATATTGTGTACCAAATCTCAGGGCATGCGACTAAGTGCAACAAAAGCTATGTAAAAACAAAGTTGGCCTTCTAGGTAGTTCCAAGCATAGTTAACTCTATGGTAGAAAAATTTGAGTGAGGAGATTAATGGTGTTATATATCACACACATGAAGAGTTTAGGAATAAATGAGAATATGGGTTTGTTCTTTATCATGTCTAATATATATGGTCAAAATTTTAGAACATGTAGATAAGTGAAGCAAAAGATGGTGCAAAGTTTGCTTTCCAGGCATATTGAGAAGGTCCTCATACTTACTCAAATCTGAACAAGGTAAAGTTAGCACTTAATCAGATGTTGAAGATCTAATGATGAAAAAAAAATTGAAAATGTTAAAAGAACCTATGAGTGGACATACTAATGACAAATGTCAGATTCTCAAGAGTTCATCATAGATAAAGATCGAGATTGTCAAAAGATTAAATGATAAGCAGATGATCATGCAATGAATATCTAATGTAGTGAGTGGTTTTAATGGGATAAAGATCTTGAGGTTTAATGAATAGATAAAAGTAACATTTATGCATCTTTGGATATCCAATGGCATGTGGGAACTTAGATCAAAATGATCAATGGATGCATTTTAAAGTGGGAACATTAAAGCTAGTAAGCATATAATGATCCAATGGAGAGTGTGATCCCATTAGAACATGATCGAATAAACACATTTTAAAGTTTATCTATTTAAATAAGGACCATCAGATCATGGCACCAAACTTAAGATCAATGGCCAATATTTAATGATATGTCCATCTTAATGGTCAAGCATTAGGACATGTAATAACTTGTAGTTAAGCCATAAATATGACAAAGATAATGAATTTGATTAATGTAATCGATCAAATCTATCTAAATAGGCATGTAAATCAAAACTAGAGCCTATTTTATGCTAAATATAGTAAAATACCAATAATCATGAAGGTGGAACATGAGTTCAAGACATGGGAAACTTATAGCTCAAAGAATATAAACTAAGTCTAGAACTAAGCATGATGTGTTAGCAAACTAGTGTGAACGTAGAGAAGATACAAAACCCTAGATCAAATATTTATGTATATATGTCATCTAAGGTACAAAAAAATAAAAAAGAACTATTGTTATTTTTATTTATTAGAGTCAAATTGAGAGAGAGAGGTAGAAAGTAAGAGTGAGATGAAGTGTGTCAAATAAAGAAATATAGAGACATAAAGATAAAGGGGAGGAGAAGAAAAGAGGAGGAAAGAGAAGAGAGATGAAGTGGAAATCATGAGAAGTTATAGACCAAACTTGTAATAGAGAATAGAGAATTGGATTTATTTATGAATCTATGTTATAATCTAGAGTTGTAGCTCTATAGTAGAATCTAATAGGTAGGTGCCATCAGATAAGTTAAGTTGGTGCTCAGTTAGGGAATGGGTTCCTTAGAGTAGGTTATCTTAAATCAAGGGATTAGTGTCTCCTTAGGGCTAGTATCCTTAAACATTGTAACTAGTGAGGTTCTTTATTGTGAGGATAGATTACAATGGTAGATTCTAGCATCTATTCTCATGGTGGTTTTTCCCATATTGTGTTTTCCATGGTATAAACACTATTGTGTCTATTTGTGTATATGTTATCTCTATATATAGTTTTAATCTTCATTAAATAGCTAAAGAAAAGGACTAAGTTAATCAATATACTGATTCATCCCCCCTCTTAGTATATAGTTGTGTTTCAACACAACTAACTTTAATTAGTTGTTGTTAACTATATTTGAATTTTAAAAACCAATTAATTAAATTTATAACTTATATATTTATAAGTTTAGTCTTAAAATAAAGTCTAATAGGTCAAATTAAAATATAACAGACTAACAATATTTTTAATGGGTGTGTGGACCTTGACTCACTTGATAACATTTAAATAAACATCTAACTATGCATAAAAACATTAATAAATGATAATAGTAAAATAAATTTAAATACTCATAATATTAAATTTCATAATAATTTATCCATATTATTTAAATAAATATGCCAATAAACTATTTTGTATAAAAAAAATGTTTTCATATAACATACTAAATACCACCAAAATAATATCCACATGCTCAAAATTTTAGTATCATGACAACAAGTCAAAGTATCAACATGAACATAATAGTTTAGTTGGACTCAAAATTATAAATTAAATAAATTAATAAAGCACCCTTATCAGTTTGGTACTCAATGTATTCCATGGAATTATTGGAAAGTTCAATCAAATGAGTGCCCTCAAGATCATCAAACTTCAATTTTACTTTCTTCAACATCCAAGTCACCAAGGGCTATGTTTTAGGGATGTTATCATGTTTTATACTAGAATAAGGTGGTCACTCAAGCTTAGGTAAAGGAACTCTTGTGTTCAGTCACAGAAATGAATTAAGTTGGAAAAGTTTTACATTGAAATCACGAACATTTTTAGGTTGAGCATGCAATGGATTATTATGTGGATCATATTGGATATAACTATGCATATGTTGAGAAGACTCAATTGGAGTGCCTCATCCATAAGGAGGATTTCTCCAATGTGTGATCCTCATTCTTCTATTACCATATAAACTCAAGGATCTAGTAGGTAAAGAATCAAGTAAATTATAGAAAATATGATCATTAGCATTAAAATGAATTGGTACCCAAGTTCAATGATTAAATAACCAAGAAAAAGTGGTAGCAACCTTATGGCCATGAAAGAATTAGCATCCAGAATTACCATGAGAAGGAGTAATCTCATTGTGTCTGTAATCACCTCTACCCCAAACATTTTTTCCCAAATCATGCAAGTTTAGGGTCCATTCTGACATACTAAATAAATATACTAAAATAAGTACTCAACATGACACACCCAAAACTTGATATGATAAACTATAATTTTACAAGAAAACATCATAACTTTCCACTAGTTAAAATTTTATGACTTCATTAAATGGAAAATAATACATCATTCCTAAACTGTAATCACACTAATGAGGAAATTTTACATCTATATATGCATGCTCTTGTATACCAATAAGTCTAAGAATGTGAAAATCATTATATGTTTAACCATTTATGTGTAATCTAAAACACACCAATAATCCATGTAATCTACCAACTCATCTATATATATCACTAAAACAATTGCCTGATATTTTGCATATTTGATCCATAATAATCACATTATATATCCATATGCTGACCAATAGACCAATGATTCATAAAATAACACACACTCTAATATGACAAAGAATCCCTTATAACAAAAAGCATGACATATTTTCTCCTTATATCATAAATACACCAACTTAAAACTTACTCGTGAGATCAAATATTTCCATTTCAATAAAGATACGAATTGTAATAAAATATCTCAACTGGCCCATTAAGAGAAAGGCAACTCTATCAAATGTTAACAACACATCATAACTCAACCAACTTAGACACTACAAAAATAATCATCTATACATTCATTTGAAATTAAATTCTTCCCTTGAACTAAAAATTCCTAATATTCATCATTTATTTAAAATGACTAACATAGGCTACAGATAAAATTTGTAAGCATACTCAACACTGATAAAATATGGAACAAACCTCAAAATTCATTCATATTCACTAAATCAAAAACTAAGGTGAAGGTAACTAATACATATTGGTGTATTTTCTTAACACAAAACAAATAAACAAAACCCTTTTAAACTTTCTTTTATGAAATAACCATCAATTATTTGAGTAAAACATAATCACTGCACATATTGCGATTGAGCCTCAAAAAACAAATGTATTATTTACATAGAACCCAAAACCTTCATAATACCCAAATGAAATCACTTGAATAACTTAAACCTTTTTAAAAACAACTCATTATGAATGTAAAATAAAATCTTTACTTCATTTTATATCAATAATTAAATTACATTCTATGAAAAGAACCACATATAGAAGTTTAAGAACTTATTTCTCTTTTCCTTGAAAATGTGTCATGTAAGCTTTTCAAAAAAATTCATAACTTAACAATACTCATTCATATGAACAAAAAGACTCAACACCAACAAATAAGCTTGAAGGTGGGAAAATACACCCAAATATATTACATGCAATCAAAAAACCAAATATATAAGAGATACAACATAGATAACTATGTTTGAGAAGTTGGTGATTCAAAATAACCAGAAATCATCCAGATACCACTTATGATAACTCATTGTATCTAAAATAGTGAAACATGACAAAAATGTTGATTTACCCTAAGAGAAAAAAATACATTTAGAAAGAATTTCCAATTACATAATGCATTATTTTGAACCATCTATTTTTCTTCCTTTTCCAAATAAAATGTGCTTCCATAGAATACTAAAAATATTAAAAGAGATATCTTCTAAGAAACTAACCAAAATCATATCAAGACTATCTTATTTCCTCACCAAAACCTTACAAATATCCTTGAAATAAAAACTCAACACCAAATAGTATCATGTATGCAACTATTTTGAAAGCCAAAGACGTTCATATAGACAAAAATAAAGAATATCCACAAAGTAACAAACCCAATTCATGTCAAAATTATTTTCAAACCAAGAAAGGAACCACTAAAAATATTTTTAAGTTTTGAAAATAAAAACCACTATGCAAAACTATCTGCAACTCAAATAAGAAACCAAGTCATACCTTATAACCAATACTTCCACTAAAAGCTAATTTGAAACCTCTTTATATTCCTTTCTACCTACCTAAAGTAGATTTTTAACTGGTAGATCTCTAATTCCACATAAAAATATTATGAATGACAATGAACACACTATAAAACTATCATGTTATATGCAATCAACTAACACTAATCACTTACAATGTTGTCTTTGTATTCCATTCATTCTCAACTTTACTGATAAATCAAGTAATTTGAACAATGTTAGCAAGATATCTATCCATTTTAGCAAATTGCTATCTTCATAACTAACTTGAATAGCAAAAAAAAAACTTGAGATAGGTACTTAGTGGTAAATTTTATTAATTTTCAAGTGTTTCATATCAAACATAATCAAGCATTGAGCCTTGAACTCATTTATTTCCCTACTCCATATTGCCTTGGTGAATCTAATGATAACTTAGTCATAAATTCTGAGTTGATTTAACTAAAATTAACTAACTATGGTTTAAAATAAATATACCAACATTGATTATGTTTTCCAAAGGGACCATAAATAAATACATCTTGTGCATGGATACATTATTTAAACCATGTTTAAAGGTAGAAATTAGGTTTATAAAGAAAATAATATGAAATCTTAGATCTCAACCTTAGGTCCTTATATTATTTTCCAAAAATATTTGAATAAACTTAAACCATATACCTATAAATATGTGTTAAGGATTTGAATATAAACTATACCCTAATCAAAATCTTATTATAAGTACACCAATGAATTGTGTATGCATGCATTATCTACTCCTTAACTACTTCTAGATACTATCATTTGACAATTTTAATATTCTAAAAATATGACAAGTTAAACAAGATAAACGAGATTAAACATTTACCTTATCACTTCTTACACATTTAAAATCAATATATATTGAAATATATTATTTGAAACTTAAAATTAATGCCAACATTTTGTAATTATCACTATTCAAATAGGATCATATTTGAAAATAGCTGCCAATTGTATAACAACAAAAAGGTAGATCATGTAGACACTGAAGACCTATTTATTTACCAATATAATTATGATATCAAAATCACTTAATCAACATTAAGAGTAATAAATATTCAATTTAATATTCATTAATGATTTCACATGCAAAGAAAGGATGGATATTCAAATAAATATAAATGAGTTGGCCCTCGCTAGAAATTTTAAATTGCATGACTCTAGTCATCAATATGGAAAAACTAAGCATGTCAAGACATTAAAAAAAGCATAAGGTGTCAAAAAAGGCATAACACTGGCAACCTTACTAACCAATTTCACTTGTGAATGTGGGTTTCAACAATAATTTTTAATTAAAATCAAACTTGAGAGTGCATTCTAGGTTTAATCATTTCTAAATTAGCTATACACAAAAACCTTAAAATGAGAAAAATAATTAGGGTTGAACTATTCAGATAACATGGCATGAAGAAATAGGATAGATTAAACATGGAATTTAGATATGGATTAATAATTAATGCATATCCTAAAATGCAAACTCTTAAAACTACGTAATTCTTCTAACACATTAATATCTAATTCTTATTACATCATATAGAAATATCTATAAACGATCATACAATAATATTTCAATAATTGAAAAACTTACAGTGATATGATAGTTCTCATAGTGTTTTACCCATAGAATGATTAATACTCCACTTTTTGAGCAAGTGTTTATTTTAATTTTAAAAAATTGAAAAGTAGAACAATAAGCCAAAATAAACAACACAAGAAGAAAGGAAAACCAACTAGAAAGAATACAAAATAAGAAAGGGAACTAATTATGAAAAAACTTTATATGATGACCATTGACCAAATGATGCAACCAATTACCATTGAGATCTTGTAACTGAAAGGGATTTTTCCCAAGAATATTAGAAATTCTATAAGGACCAAGTCAAAGAGAATCCAACTTATGATGCTTACCTGGGTCCTCATGTGTTTTATCCCAATACAATATGAGATCACCAAATTTAAAAGTCTTTTTATATACTTTATTATCAAATAATATCTTATCTTTATCTTTCTCTAATTTATGCAAAGTAGTGCCTTTGTTTTCATCTAAAGCTAAGAAATCATCAAGTATTTGTTCTATCATATTGAAGAGCAGTTATTACAAAATAAATTTGAAGTTATATTAGAAGTGTAGATTTGAAGCCATAAGTCAACATAAATAGTGAATAACTTGTAGTAACCTTTACTATCATATGATCAAACCATAATGCTTGAATTTTTTTAAAATGCCAATCTCACTTATTCTCACAAACTAAATTTTTGATGATTGAAATCATACTTATTTTGGTGGACTTTGATTGTCCATTCCATTGAGGATAGTGTTTTGAGGAATGAATATAAATTATAGAATATCATCCTAAAAATTCTTAGTAATCATTTGAAATAATTGAGGATGGTTATCAGAAAAAATTTCATAGGGTACACCAAATCTATAAAAGATCTAATTTTTGAAAAAGGAAATCACCTCAAGGTAGATGCAAGATAATGGGGAACAAAAATTGTGACATTAATGGAGAGATATTTTTTTTAAAAGGTCATACACCCTTTTTAAAAAAAATTGTGTGCCTCTATTTGCTTGGCATGGTGCCAAATAAAAAGGTCTTACACCCTTTGGCCCACAAAGGGTGTATGCCCTTTGTGGTTCTAAAAAGGTGTATGCCCTTATTGAATATTTAATTTTTTTTATCATTTGCTCAAATTTGAAACCCATTTTTCACAATTGAATGGACACTCACATTTTATAACATATCTTGAAGTGGATATGCATGCTTTGAATTTGCATCCTATTAATTAGATTAAACATTTTGATCATGGTCTTAGGTATGTTGATTATTAAATTTTAATTTTAGGTTTTAATTATATCTATTTATTCTTAGGGTATTGAAATTAAATTTGGATTTAAATATCTCATATTTATTAAAGAAAACTTATATTTTCATAAATCTAGATACAGAATTTGATGGACCCATTGCCTAAAGAAAATGTTGAACAAAATCATGATCAAAACCCTTAGAAGTTTGAATTTTTAAAATAAGAAGTTGAATTGAATGAAAAATATAATGTAAAGAGACAACACTTGTAAATTTTTATCAATAGTTTACATCACTCTTCAAGTCATAGTAGATGCAATTCACTTGCTAGTACATTGGAAGCTATTTTTAATGAAGTGGGAAATATCACTTTGTAAATTCATGAGAAGTTGCATCAAAGAGAGGAAATGAAACAATAATATTCTAATAATTTATCATATGAGGATGTTAAAAAAATATAATAAAAGTATTAGAGGTAAAATCACTAAGAGGTGGGGTGAATTAGTGAGCCCAAATTATCCAACTTCAATTATAATCTTTAAAAACACTTAATTAGTTACCACAAGCATTCATGAAGCATACACATCATTCATAGCAATGAACAAGAGAGACAATGGAAGATAAGTCACATGACATACATGGGAAAATATATTGGAGAATAAAACCCATAGAACTTGTAATTGAAATAATACCTTATAATAATAATAACTAATTCAGACCATCTACAAATGATTAAGGAACTACCATTCTTGATTTTAGTGAGACTGCAATCCCATAAGGAGTTACTACACCTATCTAGCTGAGCTACCACAATAAATAGAATTTTTAGTAAGTTTTACCTTGCAAGGAGGCTAAAATCACCTTAGATGTTGAGTTTGCACAATAACAACTATGAACACATCCACCTTTGCACTAATGTCTTTAACACCTGATGATGGATATCTAATTATCACTCTTCACCTTTATTTATACTCAAATAACAAGAGCATAATTCTATCAACATAATTATGACCTACAGGTCATATAAATAGTCCTCAACCTATTATGATCTTAAAATCATCCTTGAGGCACTATGCCCCTAACTCTCTCCACAATCCACACACAAAATCCTCTCTCAAATCCCTTCCAAGTCTCTTGCATATAAATTTTATAAACCATCATCTTTGGTTCCACTATTTATAGAGAAATCATGATAATCAACACCTTGTTCAACCATTAGGCATGCCTTATCCCTTAAGTCATCTCTCACATGAAGACATATCTAAATACAATCTTCATAGGGTGGCCATAACATCTATGGGTCACCCTTAAAGAACTACACCTTTTAACAAGACCTTTGTAGCCCTTATAGGTCTCATGTGAACCCATTCACTCCTTTAGCACTTCCTCAAAAAAAAAAAAAAAAAAAAGACACAAGAACACTTTCAAACAAATGGGTCCACTCCTTATGTCCCCTTCATCATCCTCAAATTATCATAGTTATCTTAGCTCACCTATGTGTATGCTCAAATAATTCAAACACTGACTTAGTGCATAGGAACATCATGAAAAAATACACAGTTAACTTATTAAGAATTATTCATACTCAACATATATTGATCACACCTAAAAAATCCACATAAATTATCCGTATGTATTATAAAACACTTCTTAATACCCAATTCATTAAGAGACATTGAAATAATATCTATATAATCTCAATTACTCTTCTTGGGTCACTTGCAAAACAAACACGAACACATAATGACCTTTGAACATTAATATATTTGACTATACATACTTATATATATTAAGTATAGGTTTATTATATGATCCATGGAGTCCTCTTCATCCCTTTTTTATAATGAGAAAATTCTTCTTCTATAAAAAAATATGGACAAATTACTGAGTACTAGTTTTTCCCTTAGCAAATTCAAATATTCAAATGGCAATGGTCATAGTTAAAAATTGAACACAATGCTCACATCTTGTGTCCTCTCAAATAAAATTAAAAAACACACCATCAATATTTTTTGATATTTAACACATATATTCCAATGCTCAAATTTTAAAATTCAATCACTTTGAACTCATCTTGTGTAATTTTGCAATGTTGACTTATCATGTACCATCGATCTTGGTGGATCAACTAGGTCTTTAAAAATAAATTCTCACCATTAAATAAATTTGTATGAATGCACACTTTCCATTATATCCTTATCCTATAAATTTTATTAGTCATTAAAATTCAAACACTTCTTACCATCTCTATCAATACACACCGTTAGATCATGATCTTTATAATCATATGTGCACCATTGGATCTTCATCTGGTCTTGATCTTTAGCTCTGTTAACAAATGAACACTTTGACCTATTTGAATTGATGAAAACCATAGATATTTATTGTAAAAAATCCTAGAGCCATTTTATCTCCACTAGGTCCATATCCTTAACATCATATAAACTAAGTATGGGAACCAACTACAATATGCCTAGAAAGCCTACTTTGGACCTCAATAACTTATACTACACTTAGATGCATGATATCAAATTTAGACCATATGATATCCTCACATAGGAAAATACATAAATATAAAAAACCAATCTTGTAATATTTTCATGTGTGATATATATTACGATTAGAATTCCTTCTCAAAAAACTTCTGTCATAGAGCCAACTATGCTTAGAGCTTGTCTGGGAGACCAACTTTGAACATGCATATATTTTTATGTGCTTCATTGCATGAGTTGAAATTTATCAAAAATATGATAGGATAAAAAATAAATAAAATCATATGATCAGATTTCCCTAAAGCATCCCACACATGTGAGATATGCCACCATGAAAATGCTTATTTGGCTCTTCTTGCCACTTTGCTAATTTGGCTAAGTATGGAAACTTAGTAAATTTTATTTGAGAATCCCACTTTGTACCATCATATATTTTACTATGTTCTGATGCATGATTTGATATCTATCACATAAAAACTATGTACTAATGTGATCACATCCATATGACCATCTCCGCTTGACTCATCCACACATGGTAATTATGATGTCATCAAACTGCCTACTCAAATTTTTTGCCACTAAACCCAAACTATCTAGATGAAAAATATGTACTAACAAATGAATTCCACTTATTCACACAAGCTCTCAAAGATTATAAAACATATTATATTACCATTATACATGATAAAAAAACCATATTCATCCCTAAACATCTCTAAGCATGCCAAAATAAAAGATTAACCAATCATACTTCAAGCATAGTAGGATAAGCACATTGCAGACTTTGTCATTATCACATAGACAATCAAGACACTTCATCCACTCACCTGGACACATACATGACATAACCATGACATCATCATGATAAATCTCAAATAATCTCCCCCTTTTTCATTGATGTCAACAACCATCATATATAGTAATAAATAGCTCACCTTACTTCTCTCTCATTAAGCACTCTCTTAATAGGCACTTTCACCCCCTTTGACACAATGACAAAGTGGGAAAAATATAATCACAAGGACCTAAAAATTATAACATTATTAGTAGACCATATTATAAATATAGTACACACTCCCCCTTACCTTATGCCTACCTCTTCTTGCCTTGATAACTTCCTCTTGCTCCATGCCAATACTCTCTTCAACCAAGCACTACAACCAATGAATAAATAACACACAAAAACTAATGGAACATGATGTAACTCATAAATAAAAATCTAAGAGTTTCTCCCCATTATATATATGAACCATTTCACCTTCTAAGCATCTTTATCAAACCATAGGCTTACTAGCATTCATTATCAAACCACCTCAAGGACCATCAATAGGACTTCATTCCACTCAAAAAAATAGAAAAATGTTATAAAAAAAAACTTGAGAACTCTCCTTTAAACAAACATACCTTTCTCTTTTGAAGAAATTGAGAAAAAAACATTCTTCAAACTCGGTCTATCTAGCCTCCTTGTAGCCCTACCTATAACTTAAAGAGCCCATAATTTTTAGTAGACACATATTCAAGAACTAAAAATCCATATATGGACCACTCTCATATTCCCCCTCAAAGACACACATTTACAACAGCAATCTCATCTTGTAAAATACACTTCCTTCACAAACCTACTACCTAATTAGGCCTCCAACATGACAAAAAATGAATAAATTAAGAAGCAAAAACCTTCAATTATTTTTGAAGCTTGATTTGACCACCATTTTGGTACATTCAACATATTAAGAATCCTTAGACCTCAAATCACAAAGGAAAACACTTTTATAACATAGCATAAAACCCTAAAATCTTAAAACAAATAAAGTCAACATACCTCCTTCTGGTTAATGAACATCTTTAAAACTTATTGCACACATAGACACACCCACCACACACTTCTAAACCAAAATTTTAACCATCACACCTTTGGGAGCATAGACTTCCTATAACCCAATTTAGGCCTTCTTGCCCTCAAGCCAAAAACTAAGAAAACTGAGAGCACACAAAAAAATTAATTTGTCATAAACATAGCTTCAAACCTCAAAAGCACTTGAAACACATCACAAATAAGTTTATAGACATTTTTGAGCATCAAACTCTTCTTGAAATTTTCATCAATCTCATTAAGCCACCTGGAGCCACCCATTCTTACTTTGTACTACAGCTCCTTCATAAACTAATGGAACAAACTCATGAATTTGTTTCTCCCCTTAATCATTGACCTTTTAAGATCAATACAAATCTATATACAAATTATAATTATGATCTTGAGCTCACAAACATGATTCTCCATAAGAAATATCTCTCTTAAGAAGCATAGGCAAAGACTTCATCTATACCATAGTGATTTACCAAGGTGTGAAACTAGGATTTGCCCATAATTCTTCATATTCTTTCTCCTCCTTGGTAATTTGATACTTATATTTATTCTTGTTTGGCTTAGGAGAAACAACTTCCTCATTTAATACAACATTCTCTTTTTGTTTGATGATTAGATTGACAATATATGGAGATAACACGATTCATGACATACCTTTTCATCTAAATAATATTCTTTGTATCCTAGAACCTCATCAATAGGAATAAAAATTTGATGTTATTTTCATGATAAATGATCAACAATAATTAGATATTCACTTATATCCATACATACCTTTGGACTAGCTTTAACCATCACCTTAGTCTTTTCTTTGAGCTTGGTCTCTTCATTCATAACATGAGCAAATAATGAGAGCCCTTGGTAGTCTTCAACTTCTAAAGAATTATTCACAATAAAAAACATATTACTTGGACCTACAGTCTCATCATGATTCACAATTGTCAGCTTTGGCTTCCATGTGTTAACTTGCCTTTTTCTTTTCACTTTAGGAGCCTTATTAAACTCATTTTGACTTGATGGCCTTTGTTTACAGAATCTAGCAATATGACCTCTCTGTTCACAATAGTATTACACCATACTCCTTAATGGAAACATGGTTTATCTTATTTTATTTGGACAAAACTTACCATATGTCCTTTGTTATGATAAACAAAACAACCTCCCCTTTTTGAAGAGGACTCACCTTATCTAATCTTATGTGGACAATGATTTACAAAGTGTCCCACATCAATATAGTTGAAGCACTGAATTTTACTCACTCCTTTTTATTGATGATCCCCATCATAGCTCCATGTAAACTCATTTCTAATAGGTCTCTTGCAATCTCTAGTGCTATGACCAAATTGATTACATGTGTAATAGTAACCATAAAATCTTGCATACCTCATGACATTTGGCTATGTGATCTAATTTATCTTCATTCTACCAGCACCTTCAGTCCTTATTTGAGGATTTATCTTCAAATTATGATTATCCTAGTTCACATTAGTCTTCATATTGTTTTGAGTAACATTTTTTCAT
Source organism: Torreya grandis (assembly GCA_037957365.1). Taxonomy (NCBI): domain Eukaryota; kingdom Viridiplantae; phylum Streptophyta; class Pinopsida; order Cupressales; family Taxaceae; genus Torreya; species Torreya grandis. Next base: position 4,369,086 of record JARHVA010000570.1, on the reverse strand, counting down.
CTTTTTCATATTTAAGACCAGTGTTATCACTAGTATGCTTTTGATAACTCAAAATGTTATCTAGATCACATGAGCTATTTTCAAATATCACAAATGACTTCACCTTACTAGATGTCTTCTTTAACTTAGATTTCAAGGGCTCATTTTCAAAAACATACCTTGAACATTATTCTTCTTTGGATCTCAGACTTTCAGACATATATTCCAACTTGTAATTAAAAAACATGATATCACCTTCATGCTCCCTAGAGTCTTCAACCAATCTTACCTCAAACACATCAAATTGCTCCTGATAGTTTTTGAGATTAGATTTCATCTTCTTATTGATCTTATTCTCAATCTTGAGTTATTCAAGAGAATTCATCAATATAATCTCATAATTTACCTCATCTTCATCATTATCTAAATCACTCCAAGTAGATACCTTCTAATGTGAGTAGCTTGCTTCCTCAGCCATGGATATAGATTCATCTTTAGTAGGACCATCATCTTCATGATCATATTCTGAGTCACTATCTTCACTCTCATATGATGAGCTATAATCTTCTTTGGTGTAGAGACTCTTCTTATTCTTGAAGGACTTATTTTTATTATACTTTTTGAATCCTTTCTTCATGTATGTCTTATTGTCTTCATATTGGACTTGACCATGATCTTCATCAACATTATTCTCATACTTATGAGGTCACTTTCAAGAAAAACGTCCTATCTCTCCACAATTGAAACATTTGAAGGGTAGTTTACCCTTATACTTTCCTGAGCCAGTGTTCAATTTCCTAGTAATCAAATCAATTATTTCATCCTCATCAATATCATATATTTCATCCTCTTTAGATTTATTACCTTGAAATTTATTTTTAGGATTCATCTCTATCTTGAATGCATCTTCCTTATTTGGAGGTATATCATCATTTAATCTCATCTCATATGTAGTAAGGGTGCCATGAAATTGATCCATCTTCAACTGAGTAAGATCATGACTCTCTTCTATAGTAGATAAATTTGGATCAAAATTGAGAGATAGAGACATTAATAACTTTTGGACTACAATAACCTCTTCAAGATTCTATCCAAGACCTCTGATGATGTTCATAGTCTCATCAACTCTCTACAAAAAGTATGACATAGAATCTTCTTCCTTCATCTTGAGACTTTAAAATTAAATTTTGTGAGTCTTTAACTTAGCAAGCTCGACCTTTGAATCTCCTTCAAATATGAACTAAATTTTGTCCCATATCTCTTTAGTATATTTGCAATGGATTAACTTGGCGTATTCAGTCTCTGAAAGACCACAAGTGATAGAATTCATTTCCATAGAATTGTTCTCAAAAAAATTCTTGTTTTTAACATTAGATAAAGGAGTAATAGGAGAAACATAACCATCCATAATATATTATTATACATAAAACCCTAGGGACATAATTTATGTCCTCATCCTTGTACTTTAAAAAGCATAATTGGATCCATTGAACATTGGTTCTTGCTTAGTAGAGAAACCTCCTTGATGACAACCATATTGTACCTTGGATTACCTTTAGGTTGTGAAGACTTTACCAAAGAAATTGATTTGATACCAATTATTAGAGGTAAAATCTCTAAGAGGAGGGTGCTGAATTAGTGAGCCTAAATAATCCAACTTCAATTTTTATCTTTATAAACACTTAATTAATTACCACAAGCATTCATGAAGCATACACATCATTCATAGCAATGAGAAAAATAAATAATGCAAGATCAATCACATAACACATGACATACGTGGTAAACCCTCTTGGGAAATAAAACACATTGGAACCTATAGTTGGAATACTATACTTAAGAACTAATTTATACCATCTACAAATGATCAAGGAACTACCATTCTATATTTTAGTGAGACTATAATCCCACAATGAACTACTACACCTATCTAGCTAAACTACCACAATAACTAGACCTTTCAACAAGTTTTACCTTACAAGGAGGATACAACCACCTTAGCTACTAAGCTTCCATAATAACACCTATTAACACATCCACCTGATGATGGATCTCTAATTATTACTCTTCACTGTCACTTATACTTAAATAACAAGACCATAATTTTGCCAACAAGATTATGACCTATAGGTCATAAAAATAGTCCCCAATATATTCTAATCTTCAACTCATCCTAAAATAATTCTACCCTTCCTTTTATCCATAATCCACACTCACAAGCCTCTCTCAAATCTCTTCCAAGTCTCTCATATACAAAGTCTAGAAACCATAATCTTTTGTTCCACTATTTATAGAGTAATCATGATAATCAACACCTTGGTCATACATTAGGCATGCCTTAGCCATTAAGGCATATATCACATCAAGACATATCTTAATACAATATTCATAGGTTTTCCATAGCATTTATGGGTCACCCTTAAGTAACTACACCTTTTAATAAGGCCCTTATGAGCCTTATAGGTCTCATGTGAACCCATTCACTCCTTTAGCACTTCATCAAACAAAAAAGATCAAAAGATAACTTTTAAATACATGTTTCCACTCCTTATGTCCCCTTCATCATCCTAAAATGATCATAGTCATCTTAGCTCACCTCTGCATATGCTCAAACAACTCAAACACTAACTTGGTGCATAGGAACATCATGAATGAATACACAATCAAATTATTAAACATTATTCATACTCTAGATAGATTGATCACACCTCCAAAATATGCATAGAGAATCTTCATTGAGTTTACAAAACTCCCCAATATCTAATTCATTAAGAGGTATTGAAATAATATCTATTTAAGCTCAATTACTCTTCTCAGGTCACTTGCATAATAAGCATGAACACATAATCAACATTGAACATTAATATCTTTGACTATACACACTTCTAAACCTTGAAAATAGTTTCATTATATGTTCCATGGAGTCCTATTCATATTTTATTTTTACAACATGGGTAAATTTATCTTCTATCAAAATATATGGATAAATTACTAAGCACTAGTTTTTCCCTTAGCAAATTCAAATATTCAAATCTGATTTAATAATTTTGGAAATATTGGAGTTTTATTACTAATTTAATCAAGGGTATAAAATAATAAATCAATAAATAATATTTCAATAATCATATTACTAATTTTTATAATTTATTTGACTTTCATAGCTTTCTAAAAATAGTAATGAACAAGGAGAAATACAACTTAGCTTAAAATTAGACTGAGATGGCTGAGATAGAGGTTGAAATTGACTATATAGGACTGGGATAGTGTCATGAACCTAGATCTGGGTTTCATTTAATATAAGTATATAATCACCAAAAATAGCACACTTTGGGCTATGATGTTATAGTTCAAGTCCTACCACTGTTATCCAAACTAGTCATAAAGATCTAAGTTTTCTAGGCTTTGTCTATTGTCCTTATGTGAGCCTGCTTATGAAATTTTGAATCCGGAATGCCAATAGAGATCCTTGTAGAGATGATTTAATATTTAACCCTATAACTTTATTATTATTGAATAAAACTTGAGAAAGAGGTGGGATAGTATGTGTATGATGCATTGAATGTGTAATCACACCCCTTGTGTGGGCACGTTGCCTATATACCAATACTCTAAAGAGGGATCAAGCCATATGTAGTTATCCCACTTGATGTGATTTATAAAATAGTGTTATGAAGATTCCAAAATGCCAAAATGAGAGTGATTGAGGTGGTTAGGGACTAGTGTGAGGATTCAAATATATTGGTGGTTGTATGTAGAGAATAGGGAAATTTGCCTTAGTGCTTTTGCTTGTATTATTGATTATTTTTGTAATATTTTTGAACCCCTTATAAATTAAATTTGAATGGGCTTTAATAGAGATATATTTTTTATGGTTTAAATGTGTTCATGCTAGGCTAACATAATGAAGAATAGGAATAAAAAAGAATGGTCATTTAGGCTCAAAATCTGATTGGATGGGAGCGCTAGAAATAGGATACTCTAGAGCCCGATGTTATAGTCCAACACAAACACTCCTATCCTATAGGATTAGGACTTGGGGGGATGGAATTATCATGAGAAATAGAGCTTGGTTAGGTTGGAATTAGTTCTTACAAGTCTAAAAGTAACTAGTTATAAGCAAAAATGTGTCTAGAAGGTTCACAATAGCATGCAAGCATGATATATGGATTGGGTGTCACAAGCCACACTCAAAATTCCAATTTGGAAATTTTATATGACTATATTTCCCTCCTTTTATTCTATTGAAAAAAAAAATTAAAATACTAAGATAATGAAAAGTAAAAAGTGTACCTAAACTTACCTGCAAGGGTAAAGACCATGAAGTTGTGTGATGCTAAATGTGCATAAAGAGAGGACATTGCGAAATGTAAATTTTCAATAAAAAATAAAGAGTAGATAATTTATTACTAGATATGATATATATAAAATAAAAACATACAAACATTGGGTAAGAGATAAAAGAAGAGAAAGGAATGAATACACCTCACTAGGTATGCAGACCAATACAAAAACTGTTGTATTATTGAGTGATGTTGAATGATGTTTGGTATGTGATGTACCAAGAGTAATATTATGAATGGAGTTGAGTGTTAAATTCCTTACATGTGGCTCAAGAATTAAAAGACTATCCATTTATCTCCATCATTACCCACTAAGTGAATCTATGTGATCCTACATATGTTAATTGATGTTTAAACTATGTGTCCAATCCTTCTAAGTAAGTGGATCATAAATACAAGGGATAAATAGTCCTTTGGATCCATTATTGCCCACTAAGTGAATCTAAAAAATGATATTAGTATGAATGTGAGCCATAAAAGATGGCTCCTGAATCCCATGAATGCTCTAAAATATGACAATGCAACATGTATAGCTAAATGTGTACTAAACAATAGGCCAATCTTGGCCACTATGAAAGGAGGAGATTAGGCTTTTATGAAAGCCACTATGAAACTAGGAACTAGGTTTATGTGGAAGCCACTCAGGAATGTGGAGGTTAGACCTATATGAAAGCCACTCTAAAATTATTCCAACCACCTGTAGATGGAATAAGACATGTAACTACTGAGAATGCATAGGTAATATACTAAACTCAAAAAGAAAAGAGTTGAAATGTGTAATGCACATTGCCCTTAATCACTGGTGTCTATAAAATGGATTTTTATTTGAAAGTTATACTAATTTACCAATCTAAAACTATAATAAAGAGCCATCATGTAGTGCATGATGCCCCCTATATCTAGATTTTCTAAGAAAAATTGTACAAAAATATTGATTCTAAACTGAACTATATCTAACAAAACTATAGCTAAGCTTACCTTTCTACTTATTTCTAGAAAATTTGGTTTTTTTGCTATTTGGATAGGAGGGCCAAAAAAAGGACACCCTATTATTTTACATTATTATCCAAGTTTGGCACTATTGTTCTTTTCTTAATCTGACAATTATTTTGTAATTGTCACTATTTTTATGGTTTGTTCTGCCTAGTTTGACCTCTGATTATTGTTTTGAGTATTCTGAAAACTAATTTTTTGATCATTAAAAGCTTTGATCTTTGTGATAAAACCCCTATTTTCCCCCCCTCTTCTAAGGGTAGGAATAAAGACCCTAAAATGACTACCCTTAAAGAAAGAGCCCTACAAATGTGTTATGCTATGAAATACATGATATAACATTGATAATCAAAATGAGGTCTCAATATATAGCATAGTTTGTATTAGATATTGTTAGGTTAATAGGGGTATGCCTAGATAGATATAAAAATGTAATAGCATGTGCAATGTATTGAAGTGAAACTAGAAATATTAGTTGTTAGTTGTTAATTATTAGTTGTTAGTTGTTAGTTGTCAAGGAGGGATGGAGCATGAAGTCCATCATGGCATCCAAGATAATAAGAAAATGCATGATGTGGATCATGGCATTGCAAATAGTGAGAATAAAACAAGTACCAAACACACAACTCAAGAATCAAGAAGCATATAAGAGTGGCCAAGGGGCCAAGTAAACAAGGGACATGGGTACATGTCACACAAACTAGAAAACAAGCATACAAGGCATGCTCAAATTCCACATACACATAAAATTAAAAATGAGCAAGGTTAGTATGAGGGCCATAATCACATAAAAGAGTACAATCAAAGGACATTGGCAAATGTCCTAAGGCACACATAAGAATGGAAACTAAGAAATGCAATCATATCTAACTATGCAAAGTAAGAAAAGAAAGCATATAAATACTAGAAATATAATTGCATCTAACTAATTAAAGAAAGAAGTGAAAGTATGCAAGACATGTACTAAAAGTTTAGGTATATGCTAAAAAATACACAAGTGGTAGTGAGTTTCATAAGATTAATATGTGTAACCTGGTAAGTAATGTACATCATCATGATAACTAGAGTGTGTGGTTCTATGAATGTCATAACCGAGATGGTGTAGTCATGTAAAAGATGCCCCCAAGGGGTAGATATATCGATGTATGTCTCAAATGTAGAATTATGATGCCCCCTCAATGGGTAAAGTGAATCAATTATGGATATGGATGCCACTGTATGCACTCAAAGAAGATCAAGTGAAGCATGGTAATGTAGGTAAATTGACAAATAATAACATAAAATAACAAATGTAAGTCTAGAATGGCAGTAAAAATGTAAAGCATAGATAATGCATAAAATTTAACTATTTTTGGTGTTATTTATTTATTTGAATGTTTTTGTATTTTGAAATTTTATATATTTTTTGTAATTTGACATATTTGAATGTTTTTGGATTTTTGATATTTGAATGTTTTTGGAATTTGATGTATTTATATGTACAATAAATTCATAAATAAATTACGTATAGGGCTAAAGAGAGATGATATTAACTGATGAGTCTCATGGGAGACTCCCTATCATGGTGTCCTATATCAAGGAGAGGGATCGGATGTGATCATGAAACATGATGGAGAGGTTGTGACTATAAGTCTGAAAGTTGTATATGTTATAAATGCTTTGAAATCTCTATAGTGGAAATTGATTGTGGGGTCCCCCCTATAATTTTGAGAAGTGGATACACTTGTAGGGATCTTAGGGACCCATTTGGTAGTTAGAGAAGCTCTCTAAACATGTGATCTATGTGTAGAGTCATGAGACCTCAATGATACTACCCTGGGTGTGAACACTATAGCTAGAAACTATCTAGAGTCCTAGAACTATGATTTTTATAAAAGAGGCCTCTATGGACGTGTATAAACTCTTTGTGATGGTGAGGAAGGCATTGACTATGTCTGAATCTGAATTGGAAGAACTATAATTGGTGGAGAAGCTAAAAATAGTGACTACAAAGTATAAGATGGCTCTGAAGTGGGAAGTGGTAACTCATATAGAACTCCACCAACTATAACAACTTGATCAACATGAATGAATTTCATGCATCTGTGTAGACACTATAAAACTACATGCTTGTAGTTTTTGATGACTAAATACCTCAAGAACCCATAAACATTTTTAAGCCTTAACAAACCCCTACTAACCTACTCCAATCACTATTCTTCTAGTCACACAATATTATTCAAAATCACTATTTGAAAGTACTATTCAAAATTACTATTCACTTTCATTATTCACTTTGGGACCCACTATCACTATTCAGATGACATGACATGTGACATGGTGAATGACATGACAAGTGACATGGCATGCAACATGGAATGTGACATGGAAAGTGACATGGCTTGATGTGGGACATCATACCCCACTTGGTACCCTTTCTCAAAGTGTTTAATGACCTCATTTAAGCATCACAAGGGCCCTCCCTTTAAATATGGTGAATTTACCCTTAAGAGGTAATTATTAAACATGTATTTTGTCTTCAAACATATAATTATACTTAAAAAAGATACCTACCTCTTTAAGACTTTGGGAAAGACAAAAGGGCACCCATTTTTGACTTCTTAGTCCAAATTGGAGACTTTTAAACCCAAATGTCAATCCCCACCAACCTCATCTTGGAATTTTCATGTACCACATGGAAAATGGCTCTAAATTTGGTGTGACACCCCTTTAAGTGCTTGTGTGAAATAAATAAAGGATGGGGAGAAGTCTTTAAGCCTCATTCAAACCCATGTGCATAATTCTCCATTAAAAGTTGGACTTATGGGCAAAGAGGAATACTTCTCAAACTAAATGGAATACTCCACAACCTCATTTTGGACCTTTCATCCCCCACATGAAAAATGGCACCATATTTCATTATTACACTCTTTTGGCATGTTTTCCAACACAAAATGCTATAAATACACCCCCCTCTCCTTCACCAAAGGTTAAGTTGGAAGTTAGTCTTTGGTTATCAATATTTTGTTAAAAGTTTGTGAATAAGGTTATCATCTTGGAGGTCATAATCATTTTAGATATCATCATCATCTTGGAAGGAAAATAATTCAAAGTAATGAAGCTTTGTGAGAATTGTTGCAAGATTCCATTTTCATCAACCATCATCAACATCAACACTCTTCTTCAAGCTTGGAAGGTAATCTTTCCTTTTGTCTATTTTAGTTATTTGATTTAAATTCATTTATTCCCTTTGTCATCTTATTTATTGAACTCTAAATCTCATCCCTTAACCTCTTCTTTTCTCTTTTCCCTCTATCCCTTTATCTACTTACCCTCTTTGTTAGCTTCATCTCATTTACCTTCTTTTACCCCTTTCCACTTTCACCCCATTTACCATATTATTCATTTGTAATATTTTATCTATTTACCCATATATATATTTATCTATGTGCATCATTAAAAATTTACCAAATCTAACTAAGCTATCCCTTTGAACCTTGCCATTTTACCAAATTGGAAACCAGTATTTTGACTAGACCAATTTTTAGCATTAGCATTAGCCCAACTAATTGCTTCATTTTGATCATCTTAGCAAAGAATTTAATTTAATTATTTATTTAATATTGTTTTTTATCATTAGTTTCATTTTTCTTCCTTTTCATGAAAATTATATCATTTTTATTCATCAAGCTTAAGTTTTTAAAGTAGGTGGATTGACAGCCTCTTAGAAAGCTTTCGCTTCTAGGATCTAGCTCACGCCAAGCAATCCACCCATCTACTTGTCTAAAAAACAAATTTATTTTAGTGTTTTCTTATTTTTAGGTCATCTTTCCAAGACAAAGAGGAGCTCTCCATAATCATCTATATTCAATGTGTACACATTTATTAGGTTTTTCTATGCACCCTTTTCCTAGTTTCTTTCTTTTCAAAAAAATTTAAGAAAAGTGAAAAATTTGAGAGAAAATTTTGGCACACCTAGTGAGACCCCTTATGGGTTCATAGTTTTTTATGCATATAGTTTCATTTAGTGAAAGTTTAATGCTCTTGCATTTCTATAATTTTAAATTTTTAAAAATAAAAAAAATCTTTCCTTTCTTCTTTTCCAAAAAAAAGAAAATAAAAGTTTTCATCCTAGGGATAGGTTGCATTTTACATCTTGCATTTAAATGCATTTTAGTTATTCATTTTTTGCATCAAAAGACACCAAACTCTTATTTTGGGTTAAAATTAAATACATTCATGGTATTTCCTGCTTAATAATTATCTCACCTAGATTAGTTAAACACATTATGAATTAATCGTAACACACATATGTTACACTACCAAACCACACACACAAATTAAACATAAAAACTTATTTGAGACAAGGCCCATTGGGATTTCATCACCCTTTTGATCACTTACCCTACTCGATGATCCCACTTAGATTTTATCACCAAGGGGAGGACCCACTCTATTCTCTAATGGAGTATAAACTCTAGACAAATGGTATATATTGGCTAGGCTCCTACACTGGCTACGAGATCATGAAGTGAGGGGAGCAAGCCCCCAGTACCAAGCCACATACCCAGTCTAGTTAAGATTATTTGAGCACCAAAATTCAACCTAAAACTATCCTTAGATGAATTTTACAATACCTAACTTACAAGCCAATTTCCCCTTTCACATTCTTTAAGGCATAAGCTAAAAGCGATTTAAAATAAATCCTAGGATTAATTACGCTATTAATGTGTGCTTTGTTTCATTTGAATTTTTATTTATTTTCTCATTATGTGAGGAAAGAGGTTTACTATCCATTTCTAAATTTCTCATATAGTCTTTACCAGACAACAAGTGAAAAACCAAAACAACCCACCACCATCTTCTTCTTCATCCCCATCATTGGATTATACCTCAAATGTCGATAGATCACCCCATGTTTCACCACACCATTCTCCCCCACCTACAGTGCCTATAATAGTCCTTGAAGGTGATTCATATTTTTCCACTTTTCTAAACAAAAATCCAATTATTTTACAACACTATCTTAATACCTTAGCCTATCATACTTCGATGGATTCAATTCCTATTATGGATCCACCTTATGGTATGCCATACCACCTTATGGTTAGTGTTGCATTATCCCACCCTTCTATTATCCAAGCTTCATATTCTACTCTTGGTCCATATAACACTAGCACCTAAACACCTATTACCCTAACCAATACCTCTAATGTTGGTTCAACTTTACCCCTTGTCACTTCTACCCATTTGGCTAGTACAGTGTCTTTCACACTTGTTTCTACTATTCCCTTCAGCTTAACTAATATACCAACTTCAACCCCCTTCCAAAACTTGGTACTCTCCATACCATAAACACTTTTACCTATAAGCACTTTGGTCACTACCCAACTTCAACCAACTAACCTACTAATCACTTTGATGCCATATGTAACCCCCCCAACATCAACCCTCCAACACATACCCATGACATCTTATCAATATATTCCTAACACATAAGTATACATACCTTCACCTTTGACCCAACCTTACGTGACCTCACACACACATGTGACATCATCCCAACCATCCACTAGTTATTCCCATGTCACCTAGCCCCAACAAAACATATCATATACCTATCCAACCCAACAACCCCAAATAGACTTGGTTAAGATGCTAATAGAGAAAATGACTAACCTTGAGCCATCCATCTCAAGATCACATAACCTTATCTCTTATGACCAAATTTTCAATGAACTTATCCATATATCTATCCCTATTTGACCATATCCTCCATAATGGGAATTGCAAAAATTATCTAAATTTCAAAGCAAGGAAGACCCCTAACAACATTTAAGAGCATTTAGGCATGCATGTTACTTGATTTCCCATGATGATTCTCTTCTTCTCCATACCTTTTGTATTTCCTTATTTGGACCAACATTAGATTGGTATAGTGCCATCCCAAAACACTCCATCTTCTCATTTGCCTAACTAGCCCAAACTTTTTTGGATCACTTTTCGATCAATATATCCAATAAAGTTTCTATTACTGACCTCTAATCCATTCGGTAATTTGAAGATGAATCTATTTCCATTTTTTTGGCTCATTATAATAGCCTAATCAGCCAACTTCCTTTTCATTGCCTCAACCTAAACTTATAGAGATCTTTACCTGGTCATGTGCAAAACACATTTCATCCACATTATGTGTCCAAATATTTCAGACATTTGATGAAGCTTTTGCCATGGCTCACAAACTAGAGAACATAGCCATTGATGAGGGAAGATTAAATTTGAAGAAAAAGAACCCAACTTATGAACCCAATGAACCCTCTTCTTCCAAACTAAATAACCCAACCATTACCAATTCCAAGAGCAAAGCCAATACCAATGCTAGTGTCCTTAAAGATGTACCTCTACCATTTACCAACCAACAAAACCCAAGGAACCAAACCTCTGACCCCTTAAACTATCCAAACCAAAACCAAAGGAACCAAACTTGGAATAATTATAATCCATTAACTTCACTTTGGGAGCCTTATCCTTCTATTTTTGAAAATTTATTAAAATCCAATGTCATCCAACTTCCACCAATTTAACCACCTAAATAGTTTGATGCTTCTCATCCCATGCTCAGTTGGTATAATGAGAATGACCATTGTGCTTTTCATCGAGTCATAAGACATGACATCAATAGGTGCAATACCTTTAAATACCTTGTCCAATCTCTCTTTGATAAGGAGGAGATCACATTAGACAATCTTAATGTGCCACCAAACTAAGCCCTCAACATATTCTACAAGACTTTCCTTAATCATGCTCCTTCTACCCCTCATCATGAAAATAAACAAGAATCATCTCATGAGGCACATGCTATTAATGTGGTTACTTGTGAACCCATTAATGAAGGAAATGTTACCTCAATCACTTCTTTCCCCATTCCCCTAATAGAAGAAAAAGGATTACCTTCTATTCCTTTAGACACCCAAACAAAGGAAGCAACCATATCCACACCTACCTCCCCTATCATAGAACCATCCAACCCTTATTTGGAAGCTATATCACAAGAGAAGATGGCTCCATCTACCCAACCTTTAATTAAAAAACATTCTATCAGAGGTCAAGATAAAGGTAAGGGAACCAAACTAGAAATTCTAACCCCTTATTTGGTAGAACAACCTAGCCCTTCTAAACCAAATAAAACATCCACCAAATCAACCAAAACCTCCTCCAAATTGATTTAACCTCAAACACCTAAACCCACCAAGACAACTAAAGTTACCAAATCCCCTTCAAAACCAACAACTAAAACAAACAAAGAGGTAAAGTCACCAAAGGGATCAAAACCCTAGATTTTACCTCATTTAACCTTGTCCACCATTTTGGGTCCCCATCTGTCTACCTTAAAGTCCATAATTTTTACCAAAACCCCACCAGCTTTATTGGTCACACCTTCATAATTTATTTCTAAAGCACCTTTCCGCACTATACCAAAAATTCCTAAGGTACCTACCTTACCTTCCTTTACCACTAATCCATCAAACATCATGCCTAAACCAAAACTATCAACCAAGCATACCACTTTATCTAAGATACCTAATACCAAACCTATATCTACCCAACCTCCCACTTCAACACCCAAAGCAAAAAACCACTAAACATCTGCTACCTTTAGATGAATCTTAGTTAATCATTATCCAACAATTATTGTAAACTTCTTATTTGAGCTTACCACCCATCAAACCCTTTGATATTTCACGTACCAAACCTTCTTAGTTTAATGATAACTTGATATGTGAATATCATAGGGCACTAGGACATGACATCGAGAACTATAAAGCTCTCCAAGCACTTGTTCACAACTTGTATGAAGATGATGATCTATTATCAGATAAACCTCCTATATCCCCATTGCCAATCTAACCACTGACTCAACCAATCTGATCTTTTATTTCACCAAAAGTGAAGAGGAGGAACTGAAGTAACCATCCAATCTAGAGAACCCCCTTATCCACACTATTCACATGACTACCTGATCTTAGGCCCAACAAAAGGATAAAGGAAAGACTAAGGCATCCATTCCTTGGACTTACCCCTCTCTGAACTCCCAAGCAAATAATACACAACCTTATCCATCTTCACACAAACCCAAGGTGTCCATCTTAGGTGCCTCCCCATCTAACCCTACATACCCTAACCCATATGCAATATCCATCCAAAAAGCTATCCTCAGGTAACTTCACCAAACTCTAATAAAGATGATCTTGTATGAGTTAATATCTACCTCTCCCCATCACTGTTAAGTACTCATAGAGGATTTATAATCCATTAAGATCTAACCTAATGATCCTCTTCCTCTAGCCACTTTTGTTGGCACCATTTAAAATTCTAACCTTGTCACCTTTAAGAATTTAGAAATACCTTATATTCATTTAGAGGATCATGATCCCCTCCTCTTCATTACAACATACATCAATCAAACTTGCATCAAAAGGGTGATGATCAATGGGGGAGCTAGCATCAATATTATCTCCTCCCATGCTTGTGACCAACTATAGTTACCTAAAAACATCATTTTTGAAAGCTCATCAGTCCTTCATTCTTTCATTGATACTATAGCTACCACCTTAGGCATAGTTGTCCTCCACATCTATGTATGGTGTCATACTATTCCTAAACTCTTTTATGTTGTAGAAGAAAAGGTTCAATACAACATTTGACTTAGACACCCTTGGATTCATGCCATGAGTTGTGTCCCTTCAACCCTACATCAATGTGTTAAGTTTAAAATAATAGGGTAAGTTGTGACTATCCAAGTTGACCCTAGTCTTTTTACATCTTGCAATATGACATATCAACCCAATGACATCCTTCTTTCTCCTTTATCCACTACACAACCATTTGCCAATAACACAACATCACTGGCTAAAACCCATAGAATTTACTCACCTAATGTTGATGAAGCTTCCACTAACTCATCTATCCCCTCTTTCTAGATTCTTGTAGAAGACCCGATGATAACCACATTATAACATCTTTGTTTTGGGGAATATATACTCTTAGCCTTACATGCCTTCCTTACCCCTAAAAAATATGGGAATCTCAAAAATAACCCTTCTCACAACCCTAGCATTAGAACCATCATTCCCATTGGTCTCCCTAGCCATCAAGCAAATTTCATTTATGGGGGAATTGATTAGCCACTTCTAGCCCCTACCACTACATCATCCATCTAACCATTTACCTCTAACTTTCCTATCTTAGCAAACCAGAATTCACTAAGTTATATCTTCATATATGTGTTTAGAAAGGATTTGGCCTTAATTTCTATGAAAAAGGGCCTCATGAGTTACCCCATCTCAAAAATTTGAAACCTCATGAGTCATTTGGCCTTAGGTATGAACCAGCTCAAGAATCTAGCAATTCACCTAAACCCATTGCCACCATAGAGGAAGATATCCCATACTTACTAACCCAATCAATTTCTCCACCTAAAGACCCTGATATCATCACTCCTAACTTTTGTTTTGGATCAATACTGTAAGTTTGGGCCCCCTCATCTACCACAAGAGTGGCCAAACCAAATTCCTTCCACTCATACATCCTAAAATGGTAGAGAATAACTCTCCCACCATCAACACCATCTGATATGAAGATGATGATTCCATTCTTACCTACCTTAGTACGTAGGATTATAATATCTACAAATCCCTTCCTCCTAAGGCCTTAGCTATGTTGAATGAATCTACCATAGATGTCAACTTATGCACTATGGATAACCCCCATATTGTCAACGTGGGTCAATCATTAAATACCAAGGAACTTCAGGATTTATCCTCTTTCCTTCAAGATCTTAGCATAGAATTCACTTGGTATTATAATGATATGCCAAGGATTGACCCCACCATTTCTACCCATAACGTAGTCACTCACCACGATCCGAAGCCTGTTAAACAAAAATTTTGATGCATGCATCCTCATGTAGCCCTTATTGTCAAAGAAGAGCTTAAATGTCTCCTATCTATAAACTTCATTCAACCCATTGACTACCCCCAATGGGTCTCAAACATTATACCTATCACTAAAGTCACTGGGGATCTACGCATTTGTGTAGACTTTCATGAACTTAACCTCACCTACCCCAAGGATGACTTCCCTCTACCTAGCATTGACCAAATTATTGATCTTATAGCTAGCCAAGAGATGTTATCTCTCATGGATGGGTTTTTGGGTTACAATCAAATCTTGATTACTCTTAAAGATCAATATAAAATTACCTTTATGACCCCTTAAGGAACTTTATGCTATAGAGTCATGCCTTTCAAGTTAAATAACACTGGTGAAACCTACCAATGTGCCATGACTTATATTTACCATGATATCATCCATAAGATTGTAGAAGACTATGTGGATGACATTTTTGGGAAATCCAAACTCCATACATATCATTAGACTATTCTTACAATCATATTTAAATGCCTCATCCATTATCATGTTTGCCCTAATCTCAAGATATGAATTTTTGGGTTCCTTTCAAGAAAACTTCTTGGATTTATCGTCTCTCTTCATGGAATCAAAGTAGACCCTACTAAAGTTAGATTAATTTTGGACATGCCTCCTCTATCCAACCTTAAGTAGATCTATAGCCTACAAGGAAAAATCCAATCCATTCACCATTTCATTTTCTAAATTTTAGACTAGTGCCAATCTTTCCATCACCTTTTGAAGAAGGATGTCTCTTTCAAATGGAATAGTGATTGTCAAAATGCTTTTGATTCACTTAAAAATACCTTTTGTCACCACCTGTCCTCACCCCTCATAAGTATGACCACCCCTTTTACCAATATATCTCTACCACCGACCATTCCCTAGGGGCAGTGTTGGCTCACCAAGATGAACAACACAAAGAGTAAGCTATATACTACATTAACCATGCTTGTAAAATATAAGGCTCAATATACACACACCAAGAAAATTTACTTAGAATTGGCCTTCATGGACACCAAACTCTGCCACTACCTTCTTAACCATAAAACCTATGTCATCACTAATACTGACCCACTCAAATACATGCACTCTAAACCATGCCAAAATCAATGTATATCTAAGTAGATCATGCTCCTAGATAAATTTGGCCTTAAATTCCTCTAATAAAATTTAATTAAAGGTTAGGTCATTATCGATCAATTGGTTGAAGCTCCTTTAGAAAATAACCAACCACCTCCTCTTGCCTTTTTGAACGAGTTTATCATGACTATTTTTCAAGAAGATGACATAACCTACTAAATGACCATGTTATTTGATGCCTTGAAATTCCAATAAGGAGGGGGTGTCAGATTTATTCTCATTCCTCTTAATGGCAAACCCCTTCCTCTCTCTTTCAAACTTGACTTTGAATCCACCAATAATATGGCCGAGTATGAAGCCCTAGTGATAGGTCTCCAAACTGGTCAAAGCTTTGGGAATTAAGACAATCCATGTCTTTGGTGATTACCAGCTTGTGGTCAACTAGGTCAATGGATCCTATCAATGTAAGAATGATGTATTTCAAAAATATAAACTTTTAGTTTACAAACTCTTAAAACCATTTGCATATTACCTAGTCTAATCTATTCCTTGATCTACTAATAAATTTTTGGATACAATGGCCTACCTTGGTTCTCAAATCCCTTTTTAGCCTTTCAATTCTAATCTATTTATCACTGTTCATCATTTTACCAAACCCTCTTATGGCCAATCCAACCTCCCTACCATTTGTAATGTAGAGGAATCCCCATCTGACATTTGGTATGACCAAAATTTTAACTACCTCAACCTAGGCATTGTTCCTCCCAACCTATCTAGGAATGCCCAAAGAGATTTTATTTAGAGTACCTCTTGTTACACCATACTAGGGGGAATCCTTTACAAATGTGGTTTTGATGGTCTCCTTCTCTGTTTCTTACGTAGACATGAAACTTCTCATGCTATCAAGGAAACACATGATGGGATCTATGGGGGACACTTTAGTGGTCTAATGTTCACTAAACATATCATTTGCCTTGGTTACTATTATCCCAACCTCAACAAAGATTATTATGATTATGTAAAAAAGTGTGTTGAATGTCAAAAACTTGCTAATTTACATCATGCACTAGCCAATAGCCTCCAAGTATCTAAAGAATTTTGGCCTTTCTCTCAATGGGGGCTCGGTCTCATTGGGAAAATTAACCCCCATTATTCACAGTGGCATAGATCTATCATCATAGCCATCGAATACTTCACCAAGTGGATGGAAGTTATTCCTCTAATCTCTACCAAAGTGGAAAAGATTTTTGACTTTATCAACCACCATATCATTTGTCGCTTTGGTGTTCCTCATAAGATCATCATCGATAATGGTAAATCCTTCAAGAATAAGCAAGTCCAAGGTTTATGTGATGCATTTGGCATTGATTTAAGATTTTTCTCACCTTAACAACCACAAACAAATGGAAAAGTGGAAACCTCTAATAAGACCCTCACCTAAATATTAAATAAAGTTGTTAGTACTTTAGGTTAGGATTGGCACTTACATATCCCATTCACCTTCTAGGCATATCATACAAGAATTCAAACCTCTATAGGTGATACCCATTTCTATCTAGTCTTTATAATATAGGTAGTCTTGCCTCTTTAATTCCAAATCCCCTCTCTTCACATATCTTTGAAGGAACTCATTTTTGAGAAAGGTTTTTGTCAGTGTCATTTAGCCCAACTTGAACTACTTGAAGAATGTCATTTAGCAGCCCTCACCCACCTCTATATCTATCAAGAGTGTATCACTTGTGCTTATAAAAAGAACCTCAAAAAATGGGAATTAAATATTGGAGATCTCATCCTAAAATAAAACCAACATGTGATCAACATGGAGAAGAATAAATGAGGCAAGTTTAATTTCAATTGGCTTGGACCCTACATCATCACCCATAAGTATGGATCGAGAGATTATCATTTGTCCTCTCTCTAAGGAAAAATAGAACCTGAACCTCTCAATGCTTCACATCTATATCTATTCTTCTATTAAATAAGGATCAAGCTCACCTATTTGTCTAACTTAAGCTCACTCCTTGATAATGAGATTTTAACCTTCACCCACCTTCCTCCTCCACTATTGAGGATAATTCATTACAACATAGAACCATGTGATTAACCATCATAGTCATGGCCTAATCCTAAATATGGGTACCATGACTCTACCCATATCATGGTTCTCATGGATACTTTTTATCTATAACAAGATGGAATCCCATGGTCATTGTCTCTCAAAACCACACCCTTTCACATAGTATTGACCTTCTTGTGTAAAGTTTTTCCCTCATAAAGGTAAACCTATAAACCTAATTAGATTGGTCCATGTCCAAACACATTTCATATTGAAATAATCAATTAGGCCAATATCTTTAGCATTATAGATTGCTCCCTCAAAGGATAGTTGCCCAAAAACAAAATAAAAATTGCCACATTTAAGGTAGATTGCTCCCTTGAAGGACAACTATCAAGAACAGTAAAAAAAGACAATAAGATTAGACCAATCCCTTGAAGGATGGGTGAGTTAAATTTGTCAAAAGAAGAGCAATTTCATGGAATCTTCCTACATCTATCAGCTTCCCATATATAGAAATAAAGCAAAGGATCCACTATCACAATAATTTTTAAATCCTTAATCAGCTCTCAAGCAACATAATAAGTTGGAAGCTGTAATCAACTTTTCTATGTAAACTTCTCACACTGATTAGTCTACATCTATCATACAACATGGAATTGTCTATTACCATTCTTAGCCCACCTATAGATGGGGAAAAATAATTCACATAAGGTTATCATACATGTCACCCATTACCCTTCACACCACCTATCACATATCCTCCCTTTAAACTATCTATACATCAAGGGACTTAGAGCTAACTTGACACCCTATGATCAAGAAACCTTATTTATCAACTGATGACCACTCATGAACAAGCATTTAAATGGCTTATATTCATTAAGTTGATCTCACTTCAAATCTAATTCTAGTCCTTGTCAAAAACAAAGCATTAGGCCCTATTCTTATCTTAATGTGCATAGTTGATGTTTTCACTGTGACTTGTACCATCTAACATTGTAACAATAATAGTCATTCCTTTTACATTAAGCAATATTACAAAAATCATAACCATACCAATCATAGCCATAACCATAACATTCATAAGTATTCGACCAATGATATCCAACATATTTTTTACATATTTACAATAAATTGTGCAATATTTTATTTTAAGTGAAGGAGTCACATGACACAAACAAAGTTATTAGACTATCCATGATTCATCTAAAGCCCATACATACATTATTTCCTACCTAAGAACTAGGCTAATTGTCTAGTGACTCTAGATTTGTGTTTAACCATCCTTTTACTTGATTGATCCTTGAACTTGCATCTATAATGTTCCCTATCTTAGTGATTGCTAAAGGGCATACTATGTTCTTCTCTTCCACATTCATCCCCATAGGGAGAGAAACATATTCTACTATGGGTCTTTCACCCTACTCACCTATCATATCCATTGCATCCCTCTACTCTAGTTATTCTACTTATATCAGTACCACAAGTTGTTACCTCAGTACACATCCCCTTAGATCATGAGGGTTCCTTCCATAGATAGGCCAATGGTCATGTTATCTAGACCTACATCTTGCATAGTGAAATTATCACCTTCTTCATTATTTCATAGGTAAAATTTTAGGCTTAAGCTTGGGCCATGAGTGTCTTTCCCCTTGTTGATCTAGTAGTACTTCCATTATCATCATTATATGTTACAATATCTGGTAGATCTATAATTCACCATATTAATTATTTTAGGTCATGGAGGTTGTTGGTTATCTCCACCATTATTCCAATTGTTCACCATCTTCAACCTTATGTAGTTCTTTGCACTATCTATAACCTACAAAAATAAATAACTCAATGCTAGAAATTCATCCTTATCATGATTCTTTAAATAAAATACCTAACCATTCTTCCTCACCAACATGATTCACCATTCCATCGATGAGAAAGGTCATATGATGTCATATATTCCTTTGAACAATACTCCCACTTTAAATGGCCATATCTACAAACCTTTTCATGTGGACACATTGCCCTTAATCTGATTGGTCACCTTAATAAATCCATTATGCACCATCAAGATATATTTTTTATTAATCTTATCAGTTGATCCACATTTGATGTATTTTCTTATTTTATCATCTTATGATCCTTGTGGGCCTAGTGGTCTTTAGCATCATTATCACCATTACCTTAGTTGATGTAAATTGGCTTCCAATCATGGGCCACTATAATGATCACACCTTTGAAACTACCACTATTACCAGTGGTGATAACTCCCAAATCCTTACTACTATAGATATTCTTCAATTAGAGGTAGTCTACCATGAGTTCATAGAAATACATTCACCTTCTTACCAATTTTACCCTCCTATTCCTACTAGCCCATTACCACATTCTCTAAATGTTAGACCCCAACCATTGGCAGTGTCTACTCAAACATGGTATTATTTTATTTTATGTCAGCTAAAAAGTCATCCATAACAGGGGAATGACTACCTTCTCTAGTTCTATAGCTAAGATCTTGGGCCACACATCTTCTTTTTGGTTAGGCCCAACCTAAAATACCCCCCATATCTAGTTCCAAGAAATTAGCGTAGAGGATGTATACATGGCCACCATTTGTCTAGCCTACCCATGTAGCTCTTAGGTTAGGCAAGGTCCATCCTTTATCACTTACCACACTGCTAAATTCCTTATTTGTAGAGTCTACTTGACCATCAAAGAAATTATTTATAAGTCATCACTTCACTACTATTCTTAAAACTTATCTCATAGTGGTGATGAGCCTTGGCCAAATCAACTTTGTAGATCTGTATAGACCCCCACCTCCTAAAACTCAGCTCGTAACAATAGACACTATCTCCAAATTCCTACCCTCACATAATTTTAGAAGGTGTAACCTCTTAACAAAGGCACCTCTTATTTGGATTAGCTCCATTGAAGATCATTTGTGGTACTTAGCATTGTGTTCCCTTCTAATTTATCTTACATTGCCCATCTATATCTATCATTCTACAAAATAACGGATCATTATGGTAACTATTTACCAACCTACCCCATTCACTTTCACTGACACCTTAACCAAAACCCAAAAAAATTGTTTTACAAAACCTTCTCCATCAACCCTAACCAACCCATGTGATATATCAAATTGGGGCATCCAATTCGAGCACCATTTTCCAACCCATGTTAAACTACATTGGCTTGATGTCCACAGACTATGTAGGTGTTGCTCCACTTCTAAGGGTAGCTCAGCCACTAACAATTAATTCCCATCCCATTTTTCTTCTCACTCATTTCAACCGCTAACATCACTCTTTTTTTTATTACATCCTACATCAAGGAAGCTTTGAATTATTTCTTAAATGTCTTTATGTTTTAACACCATCTAATACTTCTTCTTAAGTTTTTCCCCATTATTGGGAGAAGTACATCAGCTTGAGGTCTTTTTAGACTATGTAGGTAGCACTCAGTTACTAAGGTCAGCTCAGCCACATCCTTTAATTTTGTTTTCCCTTCTCACCTAAAATCTGTTCCTCCACTTCTCTACCTATCCCCTCACAACCTCCCTCCCTTCAACTTGTCAATCTCTTTTAACCACTTTTCTATCTTGTCAATCTCTTTTAACACAAGGGTTAACATCCTTCCCCATTGGTCCCTCTTACCTCCCATAAATCCACCTCCTACTCTACTTTGTTAGCCTCCCCATCATCTTTCCTTGTGCATTCTTCATAGCTCACTTTCCTACCCACCTTTTTCATTTTTTGAATTTCTTTTAACTTATTACCAAACTTTCCCTTTATCCCCATCAACTTCATTCTCCATCGTCATCATCCTCCCTCACCTTTGACTATTTGTTGTACCCCCTTATCACTCTCTTTTCCTTACCCATTCCACATCATATTATGCATCTTGTAAGATTTCTATTTATTTTATTGCTATACTTTTTATTTACATGTACCACCACTCTCTGCCATTCCACCACTCTTCCCACCATACCCATTTTCCATTCTTCTTATTTTATTTTTTTCCATCCTTTCATCCTTTTTGTCTTCTTTTTTTCCTCCACAACTAGTTTCTCCCTGGGTATTTATCCTCTGATAATCCTTCCATAATTGTCTTTTTATTCTTATCTCTTCTTACCTTAGGCCCTTTTACATTCCCCTTTTCCTCTTTCCATCTCGGTACTCACTTATCTTTTACATCTATTTGAGTATCCATGCTTTCTATCCCTACTTCAATTCTTCCTTTTTGTTCTTATCATCCATGATCTTTATCCCTTAGTTTCATCGCACTCCCTTTCATTGCATCCCCTTATTTCTTCACCACCTCACCACTTTTTGGCTTGACAATATCTTCTAATCACCCCTTTAGCTTGTCAATTTCTTCTAAAAAGTTGATTAAGGCTTGCCTGCCTTCTCTCTTCACCTTTTTACCCACCTATCTTTTACTTCCCCTTCTCTTTCTTAACCCCTTTCCCATTTTCCATTCCATTCTCATCTCTTAAACCACCATTTTCTTTGCTTCATTATCCATCATCATCCATGCTTACTTGGTGTAGATACCACCTACTTTTTCACTCTCCTATCATCCTTTTTGTGTCCTCATTTCACTCCTTTTTCCTCCTATTTTAATTTTTTTCTATTTATTGCCTTGATTTTTTCATATTCATCACTAAACTATTTTCTACTTGATCTATTTTTAGACTTATTTTCAAACCCTTCATGTCTCTCATATTTACCATCCTCCCCTTACCCTTTAAGATTGTTACACTTCTCTACCCATCATTTTTAATTCTCCACTATGTCATTCTTTAGTGCATCTCTCACCCACTATCTTCTACATTTTATTTTTCTCTTTTCTCTATTTCATTTCATTTTTTCATCTCCCTTGATGCCCTTCCTTGCTCTTCCTAACATATATGACCATGCATGGCTTCTTCCATCCTTCTCCACCTTAATATTTATCTAGGATATCATTTTTTTCTCTTCATCCATATCTTGGTCCACCTTTACCTCATTCCTTGTTGGATATCCCTTATGTTTTCCAATTCAACCTCTACCTCTTTAGAGTGCGGTCACCAATTTTACTGCTTCTACATACATCTCCTTGTCTACTTCCTCATATCCTCCATGTCCTTTCCTTGATGCATGAATTTTGGTTAGGTTCATTACTTTAGGAGAATCTCTTTCTTCCTTTAATGCCTTTGTGTGTTGTGCTTGGACTCTCTTTTTTGTCCCTCTCCAACTACTCCCTTCACCCTCGCTCTCATCTTTTACCTTTTAAACCTTCTACCCATTTTAAGCATGCTATAGCCTCCAAAGTCTTCCAATAAATTTTGGTTTACTATGAATATATACCAATCCTACAGCTCTATAACATAATTGGAAAAGACTAAGAGCTCATACAACAAACCAGTAAGCCTGAGTTTTGTTAAGTCATCAGGATGAAAATTCCTTCCCCACCTCTTTTGGTCTTGCCTATTTTAAACCCATTTTACTTTTACTTTTGAGGATATTAGAATCAAAACTAAAACCACCTTCAAATGGAAGTTTTGGGATACCTGTATGAGGATGCTAGCTACACCCTCTCATGCACCCTACCATCTAATATTTTCCCTTGATTTTCCCTTCTCAAACTACATCTTATTATACCTTTAAATATCCCTTGCTTTAATTCACAAAATCCACAACCTAATCCCTCATTTAATTAATATTATTATTCACCTGTCTCCATATTCCAAAACCCCTTAGAGTCTTTCTCTGAATTCCCTCAAAACTTAATGCTTACTTATTTTGGGGCCCTACTGACTCAAGGGTCAAGGGTTCAAATCTTCACCACTTCATGTTTACCAACTCTACTACTTTGCTTCCCTGAATCATTATATACTACCCTTTTATAACCTATTAATGACAATATTGTGGCATATGCACAATGTCAACTTACTTGGATGGTGATGAAATCACCCATTAGATCACCATGGAAATTTGATTAGTTCCTAATTTTCTAAAGATTGGTAAATTATATTTATCCCTTTTTTTTCTTTATAAAGGTGGAATAAATTTCATGCTTCAACCTACTTATCCATGACTGTAGATTCCTTTTTCATAGTTGACATATTCATCTAATTACATCCTAGGTAATCTCATCCATCATTTCTACCACACCCATTAGAAACTATTTGATATCCATATTTTCCACCCTTTTGCACTTCCCTTTCTCCAACATCCTCCAACTAGACCTAACTACATGATATCAAATTAGGGTAACCAAGTTAACCAACACCCTTCACCTTAAAATAAATACATTTGGCCTAGCATTTTTTTTGGATTCCTATCCATGGAACTATGTAGGTATCATCTACTTACTGCATGCATCTAGAGTTAGCTTGGCCATCACCTTCCAACCCATACCTAATCCACCCATGCTTTCACCACAACTACCTTAACATCAGTTGATTTTAACCCAAAACATTAGTGTTTTTACAATAAATTTTGACTGCAATAACCAACCTTATCATGTTAAACTTTTAATTTTTTTCACCACCTCATGAAAAACTACACCATTTATGTTTTCTTCAAAGAAATTCCTACCTTGGATACCTAAGTCAACACTGACCCTATCTAGGAACCTTGATAAGACTAACCCGATCAGCTATGACCAATGCTAGGGATCAGTTACCTTGTCTTTTATCTTAGAACCCAACCTTTTTATTATCAAAATTGGCATCTTTATTCTTTACTTAATCTTGACTATTATTCTTAGTCATATTTTGTGAACCCACATACCCAGCTACCTTATGGCACCACTTAGTGCCTCCCCATAAACTACTTATCAAACCTACACCTGATTTAACCTTTCCTCATCAACTTTTGGTTTGAGGGGGAGCACTTCCTCCCATACTCAAAGCACCCTAACCTTTGACTAAGTGATTTATTTTTGTTTTTTAGTTTGTTAGTTCAAAGCCATATAATAAAAAGGGGCAAAATTTAGACACTAGAAAACTACACACTTACAATTTTTGATTACTAAATACATAGAGACCCCCTAAACCTTTTTAAGCCTTAATGGACCCCTCTTAACCTAACCAAATCACTATTCTTATAGTCACAAAATATTATTCAAAATCACTATTTGAAGTAATATTCACCATCACTACTTATGATGACATGGCATGTGACATGGTGTGTGATATGGCATGTGACATATAAAGTGACATGTATTGATGTGGGACATCATACCCCACTTGGAACCATTTTTAAAAGTGCTTAATAACCTCATTTAAGCATCACAAGGGCCATCCCTTTAAATATGGTGAATTTCCCCTTAAGAGGTTATTATTCAACATGTATTTTGTCTTCACACATGAAATTAGACTTCAAAAAAAGATACCCACCTTTTTAAGACTTTTGGAAAGACAAAAAGGTACCCATTTTTTTACTTCTTAGCCCAAATTTGAGACTATCCAACCCAAACAAAAATCCACACCAACCTCATCTTGTAGTTTTCATGCACCACATGGAAAATGACTCCATATTTGATATTTGTCACCCCTTTAAGTGCTTGTGTGAATGTAAGAAAATATGGAGAGAAGTCTTTGAGCCTCATTCAAACCCATGTGCATAATTCCCAATTAAAAGTTGGACTTATGGGCAAAGAGGAAGTATTCTCAACCCAAATTGAATATTTCACAACCTCATCTTGGACATTTCATCCCCCCACATGGAAAATGGCACCATATTTCACTATTCCACTCTTTTTGCATGTTTCCCAACATCAAATGCTATAAATACCCCCCTCTCCTTCACCAAAGGTTAAGTTACAAGTTAGTCTTTGGTTATCAATATTTTTTTACAATTTTGTGAATAATGCTATCATCTTGGAGATCATCATCATTTTAGAGGTCATCATCATCTTGAAAGCAAAAAAAATTCAATGCAATGAAGCTCTACCAGAATTGCTGCAGGATTCCATCTTCATCAACCATCATCAACATCAACACTCTTCTTTAAACTTGGAAGGTAATATTTCCTTTTGTATATTTAGTTATTTGATTTCAATTCCTTTCTTCCCTTTGGCCTCTTCTTTATTGACCTCTAAATCTTACATATCAAGGTGTTTAGTTAAGAGTTCTTAAAGTTCCCTTTTATTAGTTTCATCAAAATTGATGTATTGAGCCACTGTTAAATTAGGAAAACAAATTGAAAATTGATTGGTTTTTTTTAATAATTTATAATAAGCAAATTTTTATGGAAGGAAATTACTAAATATAGGAAATGTAAAGTCCTAAACAAAAAACTAGAGAATGTATAAAAAAGATACGAAGTGCACAAACATGTAAGGTGATACCTCAAAATCAATGGGACCTAGTATATGCAAATAGGGTTTTGAAAAATGATGTTTTTTAAAAATTGATAAGGAATTTTAAAAATTAATTTGAATTTATAAGTTAAATATGCAAGCAAAAAATCAAAAAATATTGGAAAAATTCTGATTTAAATGGACCTAGTATATGCAACTAGGGTTTGAAAGAATTAAAAAATAATAATATGGAATTTTAAAAATAAATGTGAATTTACAATTTAAATATGTAGTTAAAACATCATAAAAATATTGGAGAAATAAAGACAGAATTTTTTCTAGTGTTTCTAGGGTTTTTATGTACAAAGTTGGGTTCACCAAATGATTTAACAATTTTGGGAATATTGAAGTTTTATTCCTACTTTAGTTAAGGGTTAAAAATAATAAATAAGTAAATAATATTGAAATAATTATTTTACTAATTTTTAAAATTTATTTGACTTTCATAGCTTTCTAAAAATAGTAATGAAAGAGGAGAAATATAACTTAGCTTAAAATTGGATTAAGATAGCTAAAACTAACTATATAGGATTGAGACAGTGTCATGAATCTAGATCTATATTTTATTTGATGAAAGGATAAGAGCACTAAAAATAGGACACTTTGGGGTCTAGCTCTATAGTCCAGGTCCTACCACTATTGTCTAATCTAGTCACAGAGATCTAAGTTTTTTAGGTTTTGTCTGTTGTCCCTATGTCAGCTTGCCTATGAAATTTTGAATCTTCAATGTCGATATAGCTCCTTGTAGATCTAATTTAATATAAAATCCTAGACATTTATTATGATTTAATAAAACTTGAGAAATTGGGTGTTAGTGTGTGTAAGATGTATTTAATGTGTATCCACACCTCGTGTGTGGGTATGCTACCTATATACCAATACTCCAAAGAGGCATCAAGCCATATGTATTTCTCCCACTTGATGTGCTTTGTGTAATATAATTATTTAGATTTGAAAATTATAAATTGATAGTGATTGAGGTGGCTAGGAATTGGTGTGAGGGTTTGAATATGTTGGTAGTTGTATTGGATGGCTATATGTAGAGAATAGGGAAAATTGCCTCAGTAGTTTTGTTTGTATTCTTACTTTCTTTTGTAATATTTTTCAACTCCTTATAAATGAACTTTTAATGGGATATTATAGAGATAAATTGGTCATGGGATAAATGTATTCACGTTAGGCCAACATAATGAAGAATAAGAATCAGAAGGAAATGGTTATTTGGGCTCAAAATGTGATTAGACAAGAGCGCTAGAAATAAGACACCCTAGGGTTTGGTGTTATAGTCCAACCCTAGTTCTCTTATCTTATAGGTTCAAGACCTATGGGAATGGAATTAAATCAATAATTAGAGCTAGGATAAGTTGGAATAAGGTCTCAAAAGTCTATAGATGATTGGTTATAAGCAAAAAGGTATTTAAAAGGGTCAAAAGGACCTATGGATTGGGTGTCATAAGCCACACTCAAACTACTAATTTGGACATTTTATGTGACTAAAAAATGGCAATGATCACAATTAAACCTCAAACACAATGCTCACATATCATGTCCTCTCAATTTAGATTAAAAAATGCACCATAAATCTTGTTGAATATTTAACACATAGGTGCCAATTATCAAATGTTAAAGCTCAATTAATTTGACCTCATCTCATGAAAATTTTTAATGTTGACTTATCACATACCATCAATCTCTATGGATCAACTAAGTCTTTAACTAGTAATGATCACCATTTGATCAATCTATAAAAATGCACACTTACCATTAGATATGTATCCCATACCTTTGTTTAGCTATTAAATATTGAACACTTCTTACCATCTCAATAAATATGCACCCTTAGATCATGATATATACGATTGATCACACATTGTTGGATCTTAATTTGGTCTTGATCTTTAACTCTATTAGCCAACAAACACTTTGACCTTTTTAATTTTTTGTGCACCATAGATATTTACTATATGAACTTCCATGATTCATTAGATATCCATTAGGTCTATATATCTAACATCATTAAAATTGAATAAGTATGGGGACTAGTTACAATATGTCTAGAAAGCCTACTTACATGATCTCAAATTTGGACCATATGATCTCCTCACATATGAGAATCCATCCATATAAAAATTTGTTCCTATAAACTTCATGCATGTATGATATATCACCATTAAAATGCCTTCTCAAAAAACTTCTGTCACATATCCAACTATGCTTAGAACTTGTTTGGGAGACCAACTTTCAACATGCATATCTTTTGACACACTTCAGTGTATGATATAAATTTTTTTAAAAATAGACTAGGGTCAAAACTAAAGAAACCCATATGATCATATTTTCTTGAAATGTCCAAATGTATGATATATGTCACCATCAAAATGTTTACTCAACTTTTCATGCCACTTTGAAAATTTGGCTAAGTATGGGAACTTAGTGAATTCTATTTGAGAAGGTAACTTTGCACCCTCATATCTTTGACCTCACTTCAACTCATGACTTAAGATCTATTGCATAAAAAATAGGGACTAATTTGGTTATAACCATATGACTAGTTCCACTTGATTCATCCACATGTGGAAATTATGATGTCATCAAACTAATATTTTTTGCCACTAGACCCAAACTATCTAGATAAAAACTATGGACTACCAAATGAATCCCACTTGTAGACCCAAGTTCTCAAATATTATAAAACCTCTTATAGGACCTGTTTCACATGATCAAATTACCATACTCATCCCTAACCATCTCTAACCATGCCAAAACAAAAGATTAACCAATAATACTTCAATCATTATAGGATAATCATATTGCACACTTTGTCATTATCACATAGACTATAAAATCACTTCATCCACTCACATGAACACCTACATGACATCATCATGACAAATATCCAACAAAAATAAGATGTGTGTGATTTTTTTATTAATCATTAAACAAACTAACCATCACCAATGAGTTGTAAACATATTAGCATTAATTGGTGTTTTCATGTAGAGATAAAATTAAATTTTAGGATAGGTTTTGGATGGTGTTAGATAAGATTCTATGAAATAATAATGAGGTTCCATTATAATTTTTGAGAAAAATTATTGTGATTTTGTACTACAAGATATTCCAAATTATTTAGACATAAAGGCATCCCAAGGTAGGGGAGGTGGGTCCTCATTTGATAGACCTAGTGTCAGGCAAGACCCAAACTACCATAGCTAAGTTCATATAAATAAGACATAACACATACTTATATCCCTAAAATATTACATCAAAGTACATATATGGACACCCTTGAGGTAGTTACTAGTCTAACATAGGTTACGATTGACTATGAGATGCATACACTACATAGTTCTACATATGCTACAAGTGGTGGTTCATCTAGTAGTGACCTTCCTAATATTTGTGCTAGTGTCCATCTAATTATTAGTTTTAGTGTCCCTCCTACTAGTATTGGCATAACTAGTAGTCATATTATAGTGCCTATACATAATTACACATCATGTGGGAGGAAGTGTACTAGACTTCTTGTTTAGGTACAACATATATGGGTTACATTTGTGGAGACTAGACCTAAATTTATGCATCACACTAGTACCCAATAGTCAATGCCATTTTTAATTGCTTCAACATCTCTAGACACTAGTAATAAAAGTATGTATTTCATCTATAGTTTCTTCAACACCTCAAGACTCTATCATGCTTGATTATATGTGATCTCTAGTTGCTTCAAGACCTCAGGACACTAGCATGCTAGAGTATACATCATCTATAGTTACTTCAACACCTCACAATACTAGTATGATAGACTATATGCCATATGTAGTTACCACACCACTCCACATTAGCATGAGACCAATTATGAAAGCCTTATCTATTTCACCATTCATATTTGACACACATGTTTAATTTTAATTATAGTTGATTTATGTATGTAAAAGAATATTAAGTTTATATTTTAGTATATGTTTACTTAATTGACTAATATTTGATTGAAATTTCATTTTTTGGTTTTATACAGATGATCACCAACATCTTAGGTAACTCAGATGGCTTGGATTTTCTTATTGAAGATGCGATTAGAATTGTGTGCCCTACACTCATGTTTGAAAAGTTAGAAATTACACAAAGTTGATATAATCTTAAATCATATCTTCATACATATTATGCCTAAATTTTAGGTTTTAGTTATATTTGTTAAATTATTTTAGTTCTTTAATTTTAATATTTTTTATATCTATGTATTTTTCACTCTCTTCTATGGTATATTTACACACGTACATAATTTAAGTAAAAATTATCTTATAGTATATAATGATGAAATTAAATTAAACATAAAATTTGACTAATGTATTGAGATCTTATATTTAATTTGAGATAATGTCATAAGTATAACATCATATATAGTTGAAACAATATCATAAGTGTAACATCATATATAGTTGAAACAATGTCATAAGAATAATATCTTATAGAGTTGAAACACTCTCATGTAAGTGTAGCATATTTGTTTTTTTATTTACAATAAGTGTTTTCTTAAAACATTGTAACTCTATAAGATGTTGCATAATTCAACTTAAAATTGTGAATATGTTTCTTTTTTTGCTAACACTGCTATTTCACATTCTTGTCAGAAGATAAAACAAATATGAGCTCTAGGTCATGATGATTTTAGATTGATAACAACACAAGAAATATGATGCCAATAACAATGATAGTCAAAATGTTACTAATTACTTAGTATAAGGTATTAATTACTTAGTCAAAATGTTCTACTCTTTGATTTTGGTTGCTACTACCTCAAAATTATCATTCAATTTTCTCTTACCTCTGGCCTTCTCCTTTTTTTGGATTTATCCTTAGAACCTTCTTGATTTATCCTCATTCTTATTCATGCTTTCCCTTTATATATAGAAAGAATAATATTAATTTTGATTTACCTTAAATTAGGTTTAGTTTTATTTGATTCATACTTGACCTTTTTAAATTATTGGTTTTATAGATGATGATAAATGTTTTGGGTACCCCACATGGATCAGAATAATGTTTTAATAATGTTTTGGTTTCATAATAAGATCCATTATCTCTTTATAAAAACCTAATTTAGAGATATATATTGATTAGAACACAAAGTAAAGTTGTTTTTTAATTTCAATTAGTGACACTCTATGTCACATTTATATTTGTATGCACATATAGATATAATGATATATATGCTCCATAGGATTATTCATCATGGATATATTCATGGCCATGCATCCTAAAACAACTATTTAGGTGGAATGTGATAAGTCTAGAATCATCTTGTTATAAATTTTTTTTCATGGTAATTTTATCATTTTCCATATATCATTTTAATGCATTAATTTTTTTATTTCATATGTTGTGTAGGTGCAATAGTTTCATGAGGTTACAGAAGAGATATTTGGTCCTTCACATGTTTAAAGGAAATTTTCTCCTCTTAATGAGTTATGCAACACCCCTAGTTCTACATCTATGGTGAGGAAACATAAATTAATTAGAAGCAATGAGGAGTAGGAGAATTAGTTGTTGTGATAGGGGTAGTTATAAGCACAATATATTTTGTATGCTGATATGGCCCATATTATATGCTTAAATGGAACATTATATATATATATATATATATATATATATATATATATATATTATGGTCTATATTGGATCTAGATATGTCCTATTTTTTATGTCATTATGACATAATATACATACACATATATGATATTTGACATATCTAGATGTGAATCATACATTTTTATAACTCATTTATACATATTTACTTCTTATATGTAATTATTATTTATTGAACATGTTGTTACATACATGTTATCCTTATCAAAAGTATATATGATATGATTGTTGATCTATGTGATAGTTTCTTATCATTATCATATATTTTATTAAATGAATAAATAAAGAATGAAATTATATTAATGTCCACAAATGACTAAAAGTAATTAAATGGGACTAAAGGAAATAACCATTAATAATATGAAGTTATAGGAAGAGAGACCCATAGAAATATAGTAGAAAGACATTTCAAATTTTTATATCATTGGAATAACTTTTAACTATGTAATTTACTATTGTTCCAAGTTGGTCTTGACAAATATTTTCTAATTCCAATGGCATTATTGAAGTCAAATAATAGTTCTTAGAATATGATTTTACATGTAATCCATATTATCTTAATAAGGGTCTCCATAATTATATTAATCATAATTTTACTTAATCCTTAAATTGGTTATATTTCTCTAAATTTATCTTGAATTTTACATCTATACTAATGCTATAACAACCTGAAAATCAAATAAAAATAGTTATAAATGCAAAAAATGGTTACATACTTCTTGTCTTCAGTATCCATTAGTTCTGATTTTTATACAAACAATTCTTGAAAGCAATGGGTTATGAGAAAATTTATCTTATCTAATAATATATTAAGTTTATGCACAAGTGGAAGAACTTATATCTTCATCATAATACTAAAAATAATTTTTTTTTCCTTACCCCAATTGATTTGTCATGATAACTTAGTAAAAGTATATCATTCTCTTTTATCTCAAGTTTGTCTTGACAACCACAATAATATTAGAATAAAAATTATGATTCAACTCTGTAATGCAATATTATGGAGATATTAATCTTGCATTCAATCAATTGACAGTGATAAGATAAGTACCATATCTCATACAATACATATATTTGACCTATATATTATGAAAGTATTGAAGTGAAGCTATACAGGGGTGGGTACTCTTATATAAATACACGTTTACCATTTAACAAGAAATATATAATATTCATGCAAGTGATGAGCCATATGAAGTAATTGCTAAATATTTTATTCTTATTATAGGGATATGCTCAATAATAGTTTAGTATATGGAAATTCATATTTACCACTTGGTGAGACCAAGATGAATAACACTTTGATATAAAATGAAGTATTATCTAAGTGTAAAAGGTATCTACTTTCTTGAACTAACTAACTAGGGAAGTCTAGTTCTTAATTGATATGATTTTCATGTAAAAGGTAAAAAATTTCATTTTATTATATCCATAAGGGGTAAAAATAAGCTATCAGTGCCTATAATTTCACACGAGAGTCTTCTAATCACCCACAAATTATTGTCCTTATCTTGGGATGGTTGAGACATTGTTACATGTTTTCTCTTGTATCCAAATGTCTCTTAAGAGATCAAGATTTGGTCAATGGGTCACGTATATTATGAATATATAGACCAATTAATGAACCTTGTATGTGGATGAATTTATATGAGTGTATAAACACTTGAATAAAAACCCTTTATTCCTCATCATGCCCTAAGACTGAAAGTTATAGTTGGTCAAATGAATCCCTTAAGAGAAGCTTCTCTTCCTTGAGTGAGAAAATGAACCAAACTTATAAAAAACATTGAATGAGATCTATGATGGGTAGAGATGATCATTAAACACATAAAATTTCATGGTTGAGTCTTATGATCACCCCTTGGATGATTCTTCTTAGCTGGGGATGAATGAGAAACATCACATTTTCTCTAACAGCCAAATGTCTCTTAAGAGACCAAAATATGGTCAGTTAAAGGTGTATCTTGTGAATCACTATACCAATTGATTAACCATCCATGAATAAACATCTATATGGGTGTATAAACACTATAATACCCACCCTTTATTCTTCATTAGGCCCCAAGACTAAAATTTACAGTTATCCAGATGAATCTGTTAAGAGAAGCTTCTCATCCTTGAGTGAGAAAATAGATTGAACTTATACCATGCATGTAGGATATTCATGAGGGGTAGATATTGTATTTTAAAACCTAAATTTACATGGGTGAGTCATTTGATAACCATGGATGATTCTCCCCAGCTTGAGATGAGTGAGAAATGGTGACACAATTTCTCAGGTAGATAAATGTCTCTTAAGATACCAAAAGTTGGTTAGTGGGAGGTGTATCTTATGAATCACTAGACCAATAAATTAACCATATATGTATATGAAATTTTATGGTCATATAAATTATGTAATTACCACCCTTCACTCTTTATTAGGCCCTAAGACTAAAATTTGTAGTTAGTCAAATAAATCCCTTAAGAGAAGCTTCTCATCCTTGAGTGAGAAAAAAATTTAAATTACACCATACATTTTAGGATATATATGAAGGGTATATATGATTCATTAGCACCTAAAGTGACACAAAAATTCCTATGATCACCTTTTAGATGATTTTCCCTATCTTAGGATGAGTAATAAATGGTGGCACATTTCCTCTAATACATAAATGTCTCTTAAGAGTAAAAAATCTAGTCAATGGAAGGTGATCTTATGCCTTGATAGCTCAATTGATGAATTGTCTATGTATAATTATCCAAATGGGTATATAAATGATATAATATCCACCTTCTACTCTCTATTTGGCCCCAAGATAGAATGTTGTAGTTGGATGGATGAATCCCTTAAGAGTACCTTCTCATCCCTAAGTGAGAAAATAAACTAAATTTACATAGTGTATTGTAAGAGATATATGAAGGGTAGATATGAGATATTAATTCCTATAATTACATGGGTGGGTTATTTGAGCACCTCCTACATGATTCTCCCTAACTTGATATGAGAGATAAAAGGAAGCATGCATTCTCTAATAGCCAAATGTCTCTTAAGAGACCAAAGTTGGTAAGTAATAGGTATTTATTGTGACTTGATATCCCAATCCATTAATGTATATATATATATATATGTGAATCTAAATGAATATATAAATTATTTAATAATCACCTCCACTCTCTATTAGGTCCCAAACCAAAAGTAGAAGTTATCCAGACGAATCCCTTAAGAGGAGTTTCTTGTCCCTAAGTGAGAAAACATACCAAACTTATATCATGAATTTTAGGAGATATGTGAGGGGTATATATTAGATATTAGTGTCTAAAATTTTATGGGTGAGTCTATTGATCAGCCACTGGATGAATCGCCCCAACTTGAGATGAGTGAGAAATGATGACACATTTTTTCAATAGTCAAATGTCTCTTAAGAGACTAAACTATGGTCAATGGGAGGCGTATCTTGTGAATCACTAGCCTAATAGTGAAATTATATACACATAGATGAATGGATGGGAATATAAATATTGGAATATCCACCCTCTACTCTCCATTAGGCATTAAGACCAAAATTTCTAGTTGGTCAAATGAATCCCTAAATATAAAATTCTTATCCTTAAGTGGGAAAATAGAAAAACTTATATAAATAATTAAAAGAGATCTATTATGGGTATACATGGCATTTAAGTGCATAAATTTATGTGGGTACATTCTATGATCAACACCTGAATGATTCTTCTTAGCTCAAAATGAGTGAGAAATGACATCACATTTTATATGGAAGTCAAATGTCTCTTACGAGACCAAAAGTTGGTCAGTGGATTGTGTATCTTTTGACTCACTATACCAATTTACAAACAAACTATGTAAATGCATATGAATAGGCATGTAAATTCTATAATTTCCACCCTCTACTCTTCTTTAGGCCCCATAGTTGAAAGTTACAATTCATCAGATGAATCCATTAAGAGAATTTTTTCATCCCTTAATTAGAAAATAGACCAAACTTCTACCATGGATTGTAGAACAATCATGATGGGTAGATATGAGGCATCATCACCTATAGTTGCATGGATGAGTCCTTTAATCATCCCATAGATAATTTTATGCTACTAGGGATGAGTGAGACATGACAATGAGTTTTATCTCATGGCCAAATGCCTCTTAAGAGAATAAAAGTTGGTTAGTAGATCACGTATGTTTTGACTCACTAGTATAATTAATGAATTATCTTCATTGGTGTATACAAATGGGTGTATAAATGTTTTAATGGTCACCTTCCACTCTTCATCAGTCCTTATAGTCAAAATTTGTAGTCATTTGGATGTATCCTTGAAGAGAAGTTTCTTGTCCTAGAGTGGGAAAATGAAATGAACTTCCACCATACATTACAAGAGAGATATGAGGGGTAGAGATGAGTTATCAGTAAGTATATTTACATCAAAAATTCATATTTTAATAATTCAAATCATTTTATGCCACTTAGGATGAGTGATACATGATAATAAGTTTTTTGTCATGTTGAAATGCCATTTAAGAGACCAAAAGTTGAAAAGTGGGTCACGTATCTTTTGACTCACTATCCCAATTGATGAACCATTTATTATGATGCATCTAGATATATGTATAAAAACTATAATTTCAAGCCTATACTCTCTATCATTCCCTATGGTCTCAAGTTGCAGTCATTTGGAGGCATCCTTGAAGAGAAGATTCTCATTCTTGAGTAGGAAAATGGATTAAAATTCCTTGATGCATTTTAGGAGAAACATGAGGGGTAGGTATGAGCACCTAAATTTACACAAAAAAGTTCTCTAATAATTCCTTATATATTTACATACCACTAAGGGTGAGCATGAAATGATAATGAGTTCTGGTTTCTTGCAAAATGTCTCTTTAGAGACCAAAAGTTGATTAGTGGGTCACGTATCTTTTGAATTTATATCCCAATATATGAAATATCTTCTTTGATGCATTTATATGAGCATATAAATTCTGTAATAGCCAACCTATACTCTCTATTAGGCCCTAGGGTTGAAACTTGTAGTCATTTGGAGTCATCCCTAAAGAGAAGCTTCTTGTCCTTGAGTGGGAAAATGGATCAAAATTTCACCATACATTATAGGAGAATAGTGAGGTGTAGAGATGAGTTTTTAGTGCCTAAATTTTCATGAATGAGTATTCTAAGTTAACCTTAGATAATTTTGTGACACTAAGGGTGAGTGAGACATGTAAATGATTTTTCTCTTGCATCTAAATGTCTCTTTAGTGACTAAAATTTGCTCATTGGATCATATATCTTTTGACTCATTATCCCAATCAACGAAACATATTCATCAATGCATCCAAATGGGTGTATAAATACTTGAGTTGCCACCTTTCACTCTTATTCAGGATCCATAGTCAAAATTTTCAATCATTTGGAGGTATTCATGAAGATAATCTTCTTGTCTCTAAATAAAAAATGGATCCAAATTATACCACATGTTGTAGGAGAATCATGAGGGGTAAAAAAAGATGTTAGTGGATATAATCATATGAAAAATTCCTATAATAATACCTTAGATAATTTTATGCCACTAGGGATGAGCTAGACATGGTGATGAGTTTTCTCTCATGGCTAAATGTCTCTTAAGAGACCAAAATTTGGTTAGTGGGTCACGTATCTTTTGACTTGCTAACCCAATCAACGAACCATTTTTTTTGATACATCTATATAGATGTATGAATGATATAATTTCCACCCTTTAATCTTTATTAACCCCCATTGTCAAAAATTTTAATAATTTAGAGGCATCCTTGAAGAGAAAATTCTCATCCCTGAGTAGGAAAATGGATCAAAATTTTGTTATTTTTTGTAGGAGAAGCATGAGGGGTACAGATGAGTTGATAGCACCTAAGATTATAAAAATGAGTCCTATAAGTTCCTCCTAGATAATTTTATGACACTAAGGTTGAGGGGAACATGGAGGTTTATATTGTATTTAAATGTCTCTTTAGAGACTAAAAGTTAGGCAGTGGGTCATGTATCTTTTGACTTGCTAGCCCAATAACCAAACTATCTTCATCAAAATGTCTATATGAGCATATAAAAAATAAAATGATAGCCATCCACTCTATATTATGCCGTAAGTTTCAAAATTATAGTCATTTTAGGGAATACATGAAGATAAGTTTCTTGTCTATGAGCAATAAAATAGACTAAAATTCCACTATGCATTGTATAAGAACTATGATAGGTGGAGATGAGAAGTCGATGCTTATAGTTACATGGAAAAGAAATATAATCATACCATATAGAATTATATGATAATAGGGATGATCAATATATATGAATGATTTTTATATTATGTCTAAATATCTCTTAAGAGACTAAAAATTCATTAATGTATCATGCATCTTTTGATTCACTAGCCCAATCAATGAACTATATTTACCAATGTATCTAAATTGGTGTATAAACACTAAAATGGCCACCCCCACTCTTTTTTAATTCCTAGGGTTAAAATTTATAGTGGTTTGGAAACATTCATAAAGAGAATCTTCTCATCCCTGAGTAGGAAAATGGATTGAACTTACACTACACATTACAAGAGAACCTTGAGGGGTAAATATGAGCTATAAATGCTTATATTTGTATAAAAAGTCTTATAATTTACCCTTAGATCATTCAATACCACTAGGGATGAGTAAGACATGATAATGAGTTTTTTTTTGCTACCAAATATCTCTTTAGAGACTAAAATTTAGTCAATGGGTGATGTATCTTCTGACTCATTAGCATAATCGATGAAACATATTCATTTAAATTTCTATATGGGTGTATAAATTCCATAACTTTAATCATACACTCTCTGTCAGGCCTCAAAGTTAAAAATTATAATCATTTGGAGGCATCCCTAAAGATAAGTTTTTCTTCCCTAAGTAGTAAAATAGATTGAACTTCTACCATGCATTACATGATAACTATGATATATAAAGATGAGATATCAGAACCTATAGTTCCATGGACACTTCCTATAATAATAACCTAGATCATTCCATCTGAATAGGGATGAACAAGACATGACAAGTTTCCTTTTACAATAAAATGTCTCTTAAGAACCAAAAGTTGGTAAGTGGGTCACATATATTTTGACTCACTATAATAATCAATGAACCTTCTTCATCAACATGTATAAATAATAATATAAACACTATAATGTCCAAATTTTTGTCTTTGTAAGTCCCTAGGTTCAAAATTTGTATTTTTTTGGAGACATCCCTGTAGATAAACTTTTCATTCCTAAGTGGGAAAATAGACCAAACTTATATTTTGCATTATAGGATAAATGTGAGGAGTAGAAATGAGCCATCAATTCCTAAAATTATAATAAAAATTTCCTCTAAGACAAACCAAATCATTCCATTTCATTAGGTGTGAATGAGACATGAAAATGAGTTTTCTCTTATAGTTAAACATCTCTTTAAAGACCAAAAGTTGGTCAGTGGGTTGTGTATCTTTTAACTTGTTATCCCAATCAATGAAAAATATTCACCAACACATATAGATGGGCATATAAAAACTATAATGGATACCCTAAACTCTCTATTAGGTCTTGGGGTTAATTTTTTTAGTTTTTTGGAGGCATCCCTGAAGAGAAGCTTCTTGTCCCTAAGAGGTAAAACATATCAAACTTCTACTGTGTGTTAAAAAAGAACTATGAAGGTTAGAGATGAGGCATAAACATATACAATTCCATTAATAGGTCCTATAATTATCCCACATAACACTTTATGATAATATATATGATAGATAGATGACAACAAGTTTTTTCTCACGTCTAAATGTCTATTAAGAGACTAAAAGTTGGTTAGTAGTACACATATCTTTTGATTTTATAGCCTAATCGATGAACCATCTTCACCAAAACATCTATATGGGCTTATAAATGATGTAATGGAAACCTTATATTTTACATTTGGCCCTGGGATCAAAATTCATATTCATTTGAAGGCATCCTTGAATAAAAGCTTCTCATCCCTAAGTGGGAAAATAGACTAAATGTTTGTCATGAATTACATGAGAATTATGAGGGTAGAGATAATATGCTAGTTCCTAAAATTGAAAAAACAAGTCCTATAAATATCCCTTATGTAATTTCATGCCACTATATAAAATAAAGACATGATAATGAGTTTTCTCTCATTGCCAAATGTTTCATTAGAGACTAAAAATTGGTTAGTGGGTTAAATATATTTTGACTGAATAGCCCAATCAATGAACCATCTTGATAAAAACATCTATATGGGATTATAAATTCTATAATAGACACCCTAAAATATCTATCAAGCTCTAGGGTTGAAAGTTATAGTTTTTTTTAAGCATTCTTGAAGAGAAATTTATCATCCCTGAGTGGAAAAATGAATCAAATTTCTACCACATAATGCATGAGAATTATGAGGTGTAGAAATGATTTTTTAGTGCTTAAAGTTGCATGGAAGAGTCATATAATTACCCACCATAGCATTCCATTCCACTAGGGGTGACTAAGGCATGATAATAAGTTTTCTCTCATGACCAAATGTCTCTTTAAATAACAAAAGTTGGCTAGTGAATCACGTATGTTTTGACTCACTAGTTAAATCATTGAACTATCTTCATTGATGTATTTGGATGGGTGTATAAACATTATGTTGTCCACCTTAAAATAATTTTTAGGCATCAAGACCAAAAGTTACAGTCATTTGGAGGCATCCCTAAAGAAAATCTTCTTATCCCTGAGTGAGAAAATAGATCATACTTTTGCCACACATTGTAGGATATCAATGAGGGGTAAAGATGAGATATCAACAGATAAAATTTCTTGGTTGAGTCATATAATCATTCCCTAGAGCATTATGTTCCACTAGGGATGAGTGATACATAAAAATTTGTTTTCTATTATGGCCAAATGTCTCTTAAGAGACCAAAAATTGGTTAGTGGGTCACATATTTTGACTTGCTTGCCCAATTGATGAACCATATTCATTGACACATATGTATAGATATATAAACACTATAATGGCCACCCTTCACTATTTTTTGGTCCATGAGGTTGATTTATAGTAATTTATAGGTATCCTTGAGGATAATCTTCTTGTCCTTGAATAAGAAAATAGACTGGTTTAGCCATGCATTGTAGGAGAACCGTGAGGGGTAGAGATGGGTTATTAGCACCTAAAATTACATGGAAGAGTCTTCTAAGTTATCCCTAAATCATTTACTACTAGTAGGTGAGAAATACACAATAATTATTTTTCTCTCATGGTTAAATGTCTCTTTAGAGGTAAAACATTAATCACTAGGTCACATATATTTTGGCTCACTATCCTAATCGATGATCTATCTTTTTTGAAATGTATCAATGTGTAGAGACAGAACATAAAATATTCTAGTTGTATTAAAAATTCCACTAATCTCCCTAAAGGATTCTATACCACTTGGTATGAGGGATAAAATTATCTACTTAACATGTATTTTTAAACTTCTTTTTATTTTAAGAAGACAATATTTACTCATGACACCAACCATATGAAGGTGGAAGTTGATTGGTACCACTAACCTACATTAAAATTGTTAGTAAAAAATTCAAAAAAAAATGAAAAAAATGATAAAAAAATTTAAAATCC
This sequence comes from Torreya grandis, assembly GCA_037957365.1. NCBI lineage: Eukaryota > Viridiplantae > Streptophyta > Pinopsida > Cupressales > Taxaceae > Torreya > Torreya grandis. The sequence continues at coordinate 4,327,064 of JARHVA010000570.1, read as the reverse complement.
AAATATAGTAAATTAAATATGTTAAGTTTAGTGATTTGAAATTATACACGCATTGAATACTATCCTTACCAAGTCAATCAAATGTACCTTCAATATTTTTGGATTAAAAATTTATTAGGGGGATAAATGTGGATTTTCATTCAAAAGTGTAGAGACAAAGTCCTTACATCAGTCAATAATTTGAGAACAAAGTCCCTTTCCAATTAGTAGGTAGAGCTATCTTTATTGAAAACCAAAAAGGAAAAGTTGGGAAAGAGTTATTCATAGCTATTTACAACAAAAATGTTTTTTGTGGGGGTTTCCTTCTTTTAGGTATAAAGTACAAAAAAAATATAGAAAGTAAATTAAGGGAATGATGGGAAGAAGGGGAAATGAGAAAGGAAAGGAGAACAGAAGAATGGGATTACTCTATCTAGTTGAACACAAAAGTTGATATGATAACCTTGGAAAATATGAAGGACAACCCTAGTTAGTTAAACACAAAGACTCACTAGAATAACATACGATTCAAGATTGTAACACGAGATGCCTTTATCATAGAAATGGGAAGTAAAAGACATATTATAGACATAATAACAAGATACACACACTAAGGAGATTGGATAAATTTACAAAGAAATATATTCAATAACTCTGTATTTTCTAAATAAAAACATGCATACAATATTATTCTTAATCCCACCAAGGCTTCACAATATCAAGAATTATTAATATATATTCAATAAAACTTCTAGACTAAAAATTATATGTTTAATGAATGTCTAAAAATAGTATTTTAATAAAATTAAAGAATGGGAGTCAAAATAGAATAACATACTCATGCATATGATTCATTCAAAAAAACTTGTGGCATAAAATCCTATAAATCATTTATGTATTAATTTTTCGTGGGGATGTACATATATATTCCTTCCTTCCATCTTGAAAATTTTTCTTCTATTGTCAAAACTCCAACTAAAAAACATACAATCTGAACTTAGATAAGTCTAACTTTATAAATGAACCCTAAACTTTTATTTATAAGTTAGAAAGGGTGGTTACATTGTGTAACCACCTTTTATACATTTTTAAGATCTTGAAAAAGCATGTTAGTAAAAAATCATAAATTTTAAATTTGAAAAATTCATTAAACAATTTGCACAATTTGAAAAGTGCAATGACCAATTTTCATGACTTGAAAAAGTGTATTGGTGTTTTTACAGGACTTGACAAAGTGTGTTGGGAAATTTGCATGACTTAAAAATTTAAAAAGTACACTGACAAATTTGCACAATTTGTTAAAGTGCAATGACCAATTGACATGAATTAAAAATTGCATTGGTGTTTTTTTATGAATTGAAAAGGTGTGTTGGAAAATTTACATAATTTACAAAAGTACAATGACCAATTTACATGACTTGTAAAAGTGTATTGGTGTTTTTACATGACTTGAAAAAGTGAAATGGTTAATTCGAATGAATTTGAAAAGTGCATTGGTATTTTTTCAAACTTTCAAAAGTGAAATGGACAATTTTCACAACTTACAAAAGTGACTTTATAGTTTTGTATAACTTGAAAATTGTGAACTTTGACCTATTTCTAAAACTATGAGTCTTACCTTGATTTTAGAAGTTTAAAATGAAAATTCTACACAATGAATCCTTGAGGAAAAATTTTATTCATAAAAATTATCTTTCCAATGCATTGAATGAAAGATAAATTAGAGTTCAAATGTGAAAGTTATGGCCCAAGGGAGATTGGACCCTACTTAGACACATTTAAAATTCTACCTTGCTTAAACAACTATGACTATCTCCCTTGATTTTACAAGTTTAAATGAAGAGTTTTTACCACATGTTATTATGATAAAATATTATTCACCAAATTATATTTATAACACATCTAATGAGAGTTAAAATAGAGTTTGAATATGAAATTTATTGTCCAAGGAAGTTTGGACCTTGTTTTAACATTTTATACTTGTCAGTGTGTCAGATTATGACCCCTCTACTTGTAGGGGTATCAGATTTCAACCCTTTTAATTGAAGGTGTGTCAATTTTTGACTCCTCTGCTTGTAAGGGTGACATATTTTGACCCTTGTAATTTTAGGGGTGTCATATTCTAACAAGTAAAATACTTAAGAATTTTTTTCTTCTTCCTTGATTCTTCTGGAACATGTTGAGGAACTTTATGAGATAAGGCATTTTGATAGGATTACCCTTTATTTAGAGTAATTTATTTTTATTCTAAGTTAATTTTTATGTGTGTGGAATTTTTTATGTGAATTATTAATTCACATAAATTTGGATTCCGTGATGTTTTACTCACCTCTTTGTGCTCCTTTAATATTATGAAGTTACTTGCATGAATAACTCCTTCCCCCATATGACACACACCTCCATTGACTTTATAATAGAGTAGGACACAAGTGGCACACACATAAGAGGCTTGTAAGGTAATAATGATATTCTTTATAACTCTCATTCTCTTCATCTATTTCTATAAAAGATCCCTTCCTCTACTTATTTCCTCACTAAAATATCACAGCTCTCTCTCTTCTTCTCTTGTGATCTTGATTCAATCTTGTACTTGTGGATATTTTGGTAGAAAACCTTATAATAAGATCATGTGGGTTTTTCTATGATACGTTTGGTTTCCCACTTTTAAATTCTTATCTCATTTATAGTTTGCACCTTGAGAGGTAACTTATTTTATGATTTATTTATTTCTATACTTTCATACTTTGTCATTGATGATTATTCTTTGGATAAATCCTTCATGGTATTAGAGCTAAGATCATCTTATTGATATATTTTTTGAAAATGTGCAAATTTTATGGAGAATTTTTGGGTTTTTTTGCAAGGGTTATACCCTTGCTATTCATTTAAATCCATTTCTCTCTCCTTTTGATTGAAATTATTTGTCTCTAACTCATTATTTTAGGTTACTTGAAAGAAACACTTTATTTCTTTTCCCTGATTAAGAGACACTCCAAGTTAGTTTTGTGTTTCATGCACATCAAGCAAAAAATATATTACTAATATATATTTAATTTTAGCTTTCTATTTTTTAAACAAAAATTTTATTAGTTATGTAACACTTATATTTACTTTTAGAACTCCTTCCTTTTATTCTAAGCATATATTTATGCTCTTTTAGTATTTTTGATTTTTATCAACTGCTTAAATTTTATTACAAACATATATTTTTTGTTTGATCACTAAAAATCAATCAAAACACAAAAATCTACCTGTTTAATTTCATAGACATATTTTTTTCTCTCTCAGATCTTTGACTCACATTCTAACTTCTCTCACAAGAGTTCTGGTCAAATTTTTTTTTGTTGAGATTTTTGCAGAGATGTGTTTCCCTCTACCAGTGTGTCAACCTTCACCATTTTTATATTTTATAGCACACAACCTCTAAAAGGATGTCACCCAATTGGATGGCCTTCTCTCTAATGGCATCCAATGTCCCAACTTACCCATAGATCATCTGGATGGTATGGCTTCCTTTCCACATTAGTCGTATGATTCTCTATTTCACCATGTGAGTCATTTTCCTTTGTTGGGCACTCTTTTGACTAGGGCATTTTCTTTACTAGGTGCATTTTTTATTTGGCTATTATTTCTCATAATAATAGTAAGCCATTTATTTCACGATCATTATTTATTTTAAATTTTGGTATTTCATTTTATTAGATCTTCCCATTTTATTTTTTAAGCTATATATATATATATATATATATATATATATATATATATATATATATATATATATATATATATATATATATATATATATATATATATATATATATATATATATATATATATCCCATACACTTGGCCTTTTTAAAAGTTTTTGATAATTCAAGTAATCTATATTTATTTTTCATTTTGAATCAAACAAAATAATTTGAGCAATCTATATAAATCTATATTTCATTTTAACTTTGTATGCACATTTATTTTATTTAAAAAAAGACAAAAAAATTAATTCTTGCATTTTTTTGAGATTTTAAATCTTTCTTCATTTTAAGATTTTAATTAGAAAAAAATTTATTTTAAATATCTTTTTTATAATAAGAGACTAAATGTGATAGTTTAAATATATATTTTTTCATTTTAAAAAAAATCCATCATTAAACTTTTTATTCAGATTTGTGAGACTTTCAAAAATAAATAAAAAAGAAAAGTCCCCATTGTTGTATGTTATACAATTTTCACTCAGATCAAATGTTGTTCATTCTTAACATTTTGGAGTGATTTTACCATTATAATAATTGATATTATTTTTACTTAAGTTTATGTAAGCAAAATCTTCTAAAAATAGTTGATATTATCTTTTCCTTTTCAACTTATAAGATTATTGATCATCATTTTGTAATTGTTTTTTTTACAATTCTTTATCCTTTTTTGGCTCCGATTTCTTCTTTGAATTCTATTTTGCATTTCAGCCAAGTCTTTTCTTTGGATTTCTTGCCTCTCCTCCACACCTCTTTTGTCTAAGTGATTTTATTTTCCTATTTTATTTTTGGGGATTGGATAAACTTTTGAGACACCATGAATCAATTGTTTCCCAAATTTAAACTCAAGTCTACCAATTACTACATATGTAAATCACATGTGCAATACATATTCACTTTAAAACACTTGGTGAATGTAGTATATGGCACATACCTCAAATTTGATACAAATACTACCTCTACTGAAGTTCAAGAAAAATGGCAAGAAAAAATGATGAGGCCTTAGGATTGATTGGCATGGCCAGACCCTTGAATTGCATGTGCATATTGATGGTTTTTTTCTTGCATCCACTACTTGGTATAGGCTAAATTTTTTTTATGATGTTGTGAATGAATCTCATAAAATTCAAATTCAAGATCAACTATCTGATTCAAAGTACAATGAATTCAAAATTATAGATGATTTCTTTATTAAAGTTCATTCTTTACATCCTCTATTAGCTAGTTTAGATATTAAACTTTCAAATTTAAATTTGAATCATATTATCATGAAAAAGTGTTTTCCTTGACCTTTTCAACATTTTATTTAAAATTTACAGTCATAACTAAATTTTTATACTTCATTTTCTCTATTGATGTTTGACTTATTTTGTACTTTGTTGCCTCAATAAGAATAAAAATTGATTTAATTTGGTAGTCTTAAAACTGATGAACATGCTTATGTTTATAAACACCAACATAATAATGTCAAAGAATAGGCTAGGTTCAACAATACACATGATAATAAAGATAAAAAATATAACTTCAAACCTAAGAAAAAGTTAGTATAATTATTGTAACAAAAACACACATGATGAAGATCACTACTTTATGAAGAAACATGATATCAAAATTGGAAAATTTAAGGTCAAAAGTAATGCTAGAACTAGTAACACTAAGACTTAAGTTAAACAAAAATCTAATACTATAGTTTTTTTTACTTTTGTTTTGCATGTTTCTCTTGTTGAATGGATTATTGATTTTGGTGATACTCAACATATGACATATAATGCTCAGTTGCTCAATTATTTAGAACCAAATCTCTCTAATAATCATTTAAGTCTTGCAAATCATGCTTCTTATAATGTTCAAGACATAGGAATTGTTAAAATTTCTAATAGGGAATTGCTCAATGTCTTACTTATTCTTGATTTTAATTTGAATTTGATTTCTATTATTTAATTATGCAAGTATGAATATAAAGTATAATTTTTTAATGACACTTCTTATGTTAAATCTACTAAGCAATATTTTCAAGTAGTTGTTACTATTTTTTTAGATAGTGATAATTTGTTCAAACTTACTAGACTCATTTCTTCCTTCTCTTCTCATGCTTTGCATGTTTTTAATGATGCTAACTTGTGGAATGAAATATTAGGACATATAAATTATCAAAGTATTTCACTTATGAATAAAATTAATATGGTGTAATGTTTTCTTAAAATTCCCCCCACTACTTCTACTTGTAATGGTTGTCTGGTTCATAAAATCTAGAGAGAAACATTTCCTAATAATCAATCTTAGCATGCTACTAAAAAGCTTCATTTAGTTCATACTGATCTTTTAGGCCCTATATAAAATATTTTAATTAATGTTACAAAGTATGATTTAAATTTTGTTTATGATTGCACTAGGTGGTTTGGATTTATTTCATAAAAACTAAAGATCAACTTTTAGACATTTTTATTAAGTTTCATGCCTTTGTTGAAAAATAATCTCATTGTTCTTTATGCATAATACGTATTGATAATGGTACCAAATATTTTAACAATTATTTTATTGCATATTATAAGAAACATGGTATTAACTATGAGACAACTATTTCCCACACACCTGAGCAAAATGGTGTTGTTGAACATAAAAATATGACTATCAATGAAATGGCTAGCTGTATGTTGAATGCTAAAAAATGCATTACAAATATTAGGCTGAAATTATGTATTTTCCTATCTATCTCATCAATGGAACTCCCACTAAAATTGTTTTAAATATTACCCCTTAATAATCTTGGAGTGGTATCAAACCTAGTTTGAAGCATTTACATGTTTTTGGTTGTGATGCATTTGTTCATATTCCAATATAAAAATATAAGAGGTTAGATTTTAAAATAGACACTTTTATATTTATTAGTTATGATGAATCATCTAAAACTTATATCGTATATTATCCTTAAACTAATAAAATCGAGATTAAAATGGATGCTAACATTGCTAAAAATGGTGTAATTTATTGTACTTATAATTTAGATTCTCTTGATATAGTTTTTGATTATTTTCTTTTTAAAACAAGTGATGATCATAATGATTTGGTGCATAATGATGTTCTTTCTAAACTTACTTCTCCTTCTTCTAGTTTTTCTCCACCAAAATCTATGACTAAGTGAGCCATGACTACTATAGAATATTATGAAATTGATGTAGATCTTAATGATACTCATAAAACTAGGAAACAATTTTGTAATTATGCTTTAATGTCTAAGCCTATGAATAGTAATGATCATCAAACACTAAAACAAGCTCAAGGTTACCTCATTTAGAAAAATATATGCATGATGAATACAACTCTTTGATTTCTAATAACACTTGAGACTTAGTCCCTCTCCCTAAAGGACATAACTTGCTAAGTTGTAAATGTTTTTTTTTAAACTAAGTTAAATTTTGATAATAAAATTTAAAAATATAAAGCTATATTAGTTTATATAATTTTTTCACAAATTTAAGGAATTGACTATAATGAAAGTTTTACTCATGTTTCTAAGATGCCCACAATTAAATTTGTTTTAGCTTTAGATGATCACATGCATTGGCCTATTTACCAAATGGATGTTAAGAGTGATTTCTTAAATGGTGACTTGCATGAAAAAATTTACATGTCTCAACCCCATGGTTTTATTAAGAAAGGAAATGAAAATCTTGTTTGCAACTTAAATAAAGCTATTTATGGTTTGAAATAATCTCCTAGATAATGGTACTCTAAAATATATCAAATTTTTTTATATCTCAAGGCTTTACTCGTAGTTCTAATGGTCCTAATATTTTTGTCAAAAACACTCCAAATGATATAATTATCATTATTTTGTATGTTTATGACTTAATCATAAATGGTAATAATAGTTTAATGATTTTTTTCACTAAAAATGCTTTGAATAATACCTTTGAAATGACTAATTTGGGTCTCTTACATTATTTTTTAAGCATTCAAGTTTGTCAAGAAAAAGATAGCATTTCTATTTCTTAATGTAAATATTGATATGCCTTGTTATATGGGTTTAATATGCTACATTACTTTAGAATCTCATAGTTATGATACTAAGTTAGTGATGTTTCCTCTATTCTTGTTTGTTTGTAAACCCCTAAATAAAATTTAAGGAGAAGTGTTAGGATTAATTTTTATTTAGGATAATTTATTTTTATTCTAAGTTCCTTTTTTGCATGTAGAATTTTTATTTATTTGAATTATTTATTCACATAAATATAGATTTTATGAGGTGTCACTCACCTCTTTATTCTCTTTTAGTATTTTTGAGTTACTTGCATGAGTAACTCCTTCACCCATATGACACACACCTCCATTCACTTTCTAAGGGACTAAGACACAAGTGATACACACATAAGAGGCTTGTAAGGTAATAATGGGATTCCTTATAACTCCCATTTTATTACTTTAACTCTATAAAATATCCCTTTTTATCTTTATTTTTTTACTATAATCTCATAGCTCTCTCTCTTCTTCTCTTGTGCTCTTGATTTAATCTTATACTTATGTATATTTTGGTAGAAAGCCTTATAATAAGATCATACAAGTTTTTATACCATACATTCAATTTCATACTTTAAAATTCTTGTCTCATTTATGGTTTTCACGTTGAGAGGTAACTTGTCTTATGTTTTTTTTATTTCCACACTTTCATACTTTGTCATTGATGATTATTCTTGGGATAAATCCTTCACATTTCAATTTTGATAGTTTGAAATTATGCCTTGATTAGACAACTATGATTCTACCCCTTAATTTTATAAGTCAAACATGAAATTTTATCACCATGTTTAATTGATAAAAATATGTTCTTCATCAAATTATATTTTCAATGCATTGAATGAGAGCCAAAATAGAGTTCATACACAAAAGTTAAGGTCTAAGGGATTTTGGAGCTTGTTTTGACATTTTTACTTATTGAGGTGTTATATTCCACCCCGTATGATTGAAGGGTTATTGGATTCACAACTTTATAATTATAGGGGTGTTAGAATTTGACCCCTCTACTTATAGAAGTGTTAGATTTTGATAAGTAAAAGATTTAGGAAACTTTTGAATTTTCCTTGATTCTTATAAAACATGTTGAGGAAACTTTTGAGGTAATACATGTCAAGTTTAAGCAAGGTAAAATCTATTCACATTTGTACTACCATTTATTATACACCCTTTTCATTACTAAAATCTAGAGAAATATTTGAGAGACTATTCAAGTCTAGAACTGAAGCACAATTATGAATAACTTTACCTTGAATCATTTGTGCGTCATTCAACATTTTGAATTTTATTCTAATGAATGAATTTACAACTTCATCACAATATTTACAAATTCATCACAATATCTTGATCTAGTATCTAAATGTAGTTTTCTTATAGTCCTATTGACCAAATTCATAGCTTGATTTCATATAGAACAATATTGGATTTAAGAATTGATAATAGTTTCATTGCAATCATTTTTTATACCTTATGTGATTTATATAATACACATTCCATTCCATGTGTAAGAGGCACTTGTACTTTATCAATTGTATCAGCCTTCATGAATTATCATTTATACATCTAAGGGTGGAAAACTTGTATATAATTTTATCTAACATCAACATCCTATTGTTAATAGCTAGTTAGAATATCATCTATAAACTTGTATTCAAATGTGGGACTTAGTTCCAAGGAGTGATCTATGAATCACAAGAAATGACCATTCATGACTTTATGACTCAAAAATCCTAAATTAGGGATGACCAAAATATTATCGTCAAATGCATATCCATCCACAATGTTACTCTAAAATACCACTAAATAGATCACCATTTGGAAGCTTGAAAGATAGTATAGATCTTAGTATGTGACTTATTTCACTTTGAACTCTTCAACATCCAACAAGTGAAACATTAAACAAACCAAAACTTGTCCATTGGGTTATGGAGTCAGTATCCAATTTTTAAAAAACTTACCACTCCTATCATTAAAAAACCTCTAATTTCTTGTGAGAGTGAAATTTTTATGAAATGTAAAATTTCAAGAAAACAAGGATGAGATCTAATTTTAAGTTTTTAAATAATAATTTCATGCTCAGATTCACAAACCTTCCATAAAATTTTTTTGTGAGGTTTTCCATGATATTTGATTATTTTAATATTTATAATGATAACTATATTTGAATAATGAAACACCACCCTATGTGTTTCAAATTCCTCAAATAATAATTGTATTAGTTTTTTTATGAATCTAAGTTCTTGTAACCACCATAGATATAGTGGGGTAAACTAGATCTTCTCCATCTGTGATAGTTGTGGTTAATTTTTTTTACCTCTACATAATGAGACAAGTAGTATTTTATTCCCTCATCATTGTCCTCAAGTATAATTACTACAAAAACATGACTTGAATTTAATGTACATGTAGGAAAAAAATAAGATATCACTAATAGAATTAAGGCTACATTTAAATTATAAATAAATTGTACCTAATTACACAAGATCTAAGATGTGGTTAAAATCAACTGATGATGCCATTTTATGATCCCCTAGTGTTTGGAATGAACTACTAATCTTCATATGCATTAGGGGTCTACAATACCATTTGTCAACCCATTATTTTAACTCACATTCATTCCAATTAAATTTCCAACCCAAACAAAATCATGCCATATTTCTAGTATAAAAAGTCCATAAACTAGAATTTAAACTTCTAATGGAGTGAAAAACACTCAATCTAGGTATTGCATTGTAATCTTCATAAATTGCCTTATTTTCTTCATCTATTAACTAGAATAATCTTCACACATGAGAATAATTATCTGATCCATGAGAATTTTGTTCATTACACCAAGTATTAATACTTGCAGCATCAATAAAATTAGCACCATCCTTGTGATTTCCATTCTCTTTTTTAAGAGTTATTTTTACACATACATCTGCACCATCATGTTCCCCTTTTCCATTCCCAACCTCAAAGAAATTTAAAGTTTTTTGAACCTCATTATTCTTATGCATCTTGTTTAACCAATAAAACATTAAATAGTTCTTAAACTATCATGCATAATTATCTGATAAAATATAATGTGTATTGAAAATTATTTATCTTACATTAACATTTTTATAAAATATCATGAAATAACCTTGGAAAAAGTCTTGAGAATGTGATATGTCATCACTCATAAAAGTTCTACTCCCTCAAAATATTTACATTATCCTCTATTATATCAAGGGCATGTCTAAACGTAATATGCATGAAAATTTCAACTTGAATTAAACTATAATATTGAGATTAACCTGATTCTATGATTGTAGTTTGTAGTTTTTGCAAAGTCCGCAATAGAAACAATGATGCCAACTAGAAATTTTTCATTGATTGATTATTTTATTATTTGTTTGTGTTTAAGACATTTTTTTTCCACTTAAGTCTTGTTAATTCATATCTTGATTTTAATTTGGTTATATTTTGTGTTTAAACTTTTTTAATTATTTGTTTGTGTTTGGTACATTATGTTTTACATTTAAGTCTTGATATTTTATATCTTATAGTTAAGTTGTTTACGTATTATATTTTAAATTTTATTTTATATTTCATGTTTTTTGTTCAAATGTGTTATTTTTTCAACTTAGTTTTTGATGTTTCATCATTATATTAAGTTGTAAATATTCTCATTTGAACCAATTCATGTGTAATTGACATATAATGTTATCATAGGTTATATATACTTATGATGCATAATCTCATTTTTTTTTTTTTTAAATAGAGTGCTCAAGATCTTACATATCATTTTGAATCCAAAAGACATCTATGAAACCACTATGAACCTATCCAATACTTGATCATGTTTACATTTCCTTTTCCATACCCACATCACATAAGATAATTTGAAACCAATAATTCTATCTCTATGCTAACTAAGGATGTGCATATCCTAAAATTAAGCATATACCATCTTGTCATACTATAAGTACATCCATGAGATAAACACCAATGTAAAATGAACTAGCAAAGCAGATAATAAAATCATGAAAAAATATATACATCAACATCCATATTCTAATCAAACAATCTACATGTAATATTGTAGTAGTGCAAAATCAAAGGGAATTACAAAATAATATCAAGATTCCCTATATAATATACATAATCCAAAATGAATGTCATATATATCTCAAAACCAATGTTATATAAATCAAGAGAATATATACATCTCATAGACAATAGTGTAGAGCTACAAGTATAATATCAACTCTCACTAGCCTTGTCTTTAAGGGGACTCTAATCAAAACTCTATCTTGTGCCTATAGGTGGTGGAGGTGTTGGTGGACCCATCACTTCTTACTATGGTGTCAACTATGCCATTGATCGATCTAATAATATAGTATGTTAATATATATAAGTTCAAATGTTTCTCTAAGCCCATGCATACTCCTTATAAGAAGGATCCCTACCCTCTGCCAGAACTATTGACTCATATAGACTCTAATAAGAGGCCACCTCATCCTTCATATGAATGGTGTCATACTTCATGTGATGGGAATTTTCAATGGCTTGGATCACATATTAAATTAAGATAGCCAGGCCCTAAGTGGTCACAATCAATTAAGCCTCCACTAGCTCATTTTAAAGCTTCTAGACATCATGCTCTACTTTATCCTAGTCTATGTGAGCCCTATTTCACTCACTCAAAACTATAATTAGCTCATGATATCACATATTAAGCTACCCCTAGATGTTTATAATTTGGTAAACCTAGCCCATTAATGTTATATTCCCAATATCCAACTCTATAATGATACCTTGTAATATGGTAGTCTTGCCCTCATCCATTGTTATCTTAGCATGTAACCCTACTACATCCTGATCTAGGCCAACTATCTAAGTTAATCTCATTATAATCTCTTGATATAGACTATCAGTCAAATCTTGATCATTGATTGACCTATTAATCTTTGAGGTACCTACCTCCCCTATATATATACTATAGGTTCCTTCCTCCCTTATGCCAATACCATAGGTCCCTACCTCCCCTATGCCTATATTGGAGATCTTAACCTCCCCCATGCCTATACCTGAGGTTCCTATCTCCCCTATGACTATACTTGAGGTCCTATCCTTATATGTACATGTACCCTAACTTAAGTCACCACCTAATACCTCATATATGTCTATGTCTAATGGAGTACCATGTCCATCATCTCCATCTCCATCTCCATCTTAGATATCATCAACATATAAGCCCAAAAATGTAACCAAGGGGGAATCTATGCCACATGTTGAACTAAAATCTAGATGATGTACTAAATATGCTACTTCATATAAACCTCAACAATCTATAATGAGATGGCTTGATGTATATCATGTTATGCATGATCTTATCCTTGAACTTGGGATGGTACCTATACTTGACCCTATGTGGAGGCTTACCTCTATCTCACTACTCTCTTATGTTATTTAGGCTATAGGGATAGGGTCTATTCAATTGAATGGGACTATATCCTACCCACCATGTCATGTAGGCATATTTACCACCAACATATGTAACTCTACCTATATATGACCAATCATTATGATGTACCATATCAAAAATCATTATCACCTTGGCTCTTTGAACTAGAATTCCCCACTCTCTAATATCTCAAATCACATTCATAAAGAAATATGGTCCATTAATTACATCTTAATACATGCCAAAGTATCACTACATTTAGTTAGGCATATACCTCTCCACAATGAAATCATTCTAATTGGTAATGTAACAAGGTGATAACATATATCTCATGACATGTCCATGCTCTAACTAGCCAAACTGAATAGCCATAAATGATCACTAGATAAAGTCACCATCTACCATCTCATCAATGACCCATATATAAAAATTTAAGTCACCCATGTGGGCCCGTAGACCCACTCTCATTTGAAACTAACCATAGGCTAATGGCTCTTTAGGTCCCTCGTGAAACCTATGACTAACAAGCTCCTTTATAACTATGAGCTCCTAAGTCCAGACCTAAAGCAAGGTGTTATGGCCGGTACTATGACCACTTTGATATGTAACCATGTGATGATCATGGTACACCCAAGTTAATATAATTATTCCCCATGCAAAAAAAGTGATAGCATTGATTGTCTTAAATCACCCCTATAATGTCAATCTAGAATAACTACCCATTCTTATCATGTAGTAGGAGTTTGTTAATAAGAGCCATAAAAATGAAAACTTATGTGGGTAATAATGCGTCTACTAGTGGTGGAAGTGCTAATGTATGTCCTATTGCAATTTTTCTAGGAATAACATCTGAAGGCCATACTACATCCTCTAGGATATCAATGTGTTATATCCATCATTCTAATCAAGTACTCAAAGATAAATCACCTACCCTATGACATCTAGTAGATCCTCTAACCTTAGATAGACACCCATAATATCTACCATACATCCTCTATATGGCCATTGACTCACTTATGGGTAGGTGGAATGTATACATCTCAAAGTACCAATGCTCTACTAACACTTATAAATAGGCTTAGTTTGCATGTATAAATGGCATCCAAAATATGTGACATAGGTTAATGACCTCCCAAAGTATTAAAAATAGATCCATCATGAGCCCATTATGGTTTAATACTCATGATCATTTCTTGTGTGTTGTCACAACACCTACTTACTCCTACATGTCAAAACCATAACCAACCAAATCAATCACTTGTCAATTTTCCTCATTGATTATTTTACCATTTTTTTTCTAATTTTGGCCTTAACATTCTATTATTCTATCTAATTTATCCTTTCAACTATTACATTGGAAATTTCAAGTGATCTCATCATTTAGAAGAGTGTTTTTTCATTTTGTAGTGTGTTATCACCATTTCCCTCCCAGGTCCATGACCTCACCATTTTACAAGTCATTCACACTGATCGATAGGATGACCTCACTAGTATGGGTGATTTTGCCATTTTATACCCTGGTTCTATTGATCGAGCATCTCTATTTTTTGACTAGGTGTTTCCACCATATGATCATCATTTTTTTCATTTATGTGATTTCCAACCAAATGGGCGATATATTTGTTCTAGTGATTTTCACATATTTTGGAAAATTCACCATTTTCCTCTCTAGTTCACTATTAGGTTGGTGATATCAACATTTTCATGGGCAATTCACCATTTTTATATACTTAAAAGTGGTAAATTCACCTTTTCATGGTTTTCTAGAGCCTAATAAATGCACTAATTTAAACAAAAAAAAGGTACATACTAATTCTCTACTCCCCAATGGTTATTAGTACTCTCTCACTAGTTCACCCAGGTGCCTACGGTGAGGGACATTCACCATTTTATTATTTTATCTTGTGCATGAAAAACCATATCTCTATATTTCAATAGTGGAGGGTGAAAATAAATTATTTTCACCCCCCCAGGGGTCAATTAGTATCCTAAAATTTAAAATTTTACCCCTACACCTATTGTGATCCATTTCTCTTATTAGTAAGCTCATTTTTAACTCAGATATCTATTTTCAAAACTATTTTCTTCTAATTACTCTATCTTTTAGCCTCTATTGCAAAAACCATGTCATTTTATTTTCTTTGAGGGCCCATCAGTCAAAAATATTTTTTCCCACCCCACCCTTGAGGGGGCATCATGGACCTCCCAAACATTGTTTGGGGCATTTTTGTAAACCTATTTTTATGTAAATTAATCAAAATCAATGAAAATGGTAACAAAATTATTTCTTTTAATTGTGATAATTTTAAGTAACCTTTTTATTCTTTGAAAAGCTATTAATTCAAAAAATGTCTTATCATGCCATTTCAAATAAGGTGAAATTTTAGACATCTATTTTTCACCACTTCCATGTTGAAATTTTAATTCTAAATGACTTCCTTTAATAATGCACAAACTAGGCCAAAACTAATAAAATGCTCTAATTACTATGCACATGTCACATGAAATTTTTGATCTGTGTCAATATGTCCCTAATTAGGGTATTACCCTATATATAATCAGCACTTTCTTCTAATTCATCACTATTCAAATTTTGACCTAGTAAATTGACATTTTCAATTAATAGTGAAATGCAACTAATTAAATTCTAAAAATAAAAAAAGGATTAATCAGAATCACTTAGCTAGGAAAATACAATCAAATTCCTAAGTGAAAAATTTATGATAAAGTAATCAATATCTAATTTTGAAAAATAAAAATAAAAATATCAGGGTCATGATCTCACCCATGAAATCATCAAAAGGGTTGTGATCCACCAAGAATTAAATGAGATAAATATCTAATTAAGGCTATCCATGCCTATTAATTTCTCCCTTCTTCCAAAAGATTAATTTATTGTCCCTCAAAATCTAAACTCATTTATGGCCACTCATCTCATTTTTTTGTCGAAAGGCCATAATTGATTTTCCTACTCTATAAATACCAAGGCCACTATAGACCAATAACAAGCTTTTTAGTGAAAAGATATTATACATAACTTATTCTAAATCTTAAAACTATTCTATCATTTTCATCTACAATCTAATCCAAATGATGCATTAGGAGATGTTTGAGGCACATGCCCAACCACATTTTTAAAGTTCTTGAGCTCCATGTTTAGGCACAAACACACTTGTGGACCCTCCACAAAAAGATGACACTTTGGGAAAGTATAAACAACTGTTAATGATTTTTGTAGGCTTATTCATTTCATTGATATTAACCAACAAAAGTAATAGGCTTAATATGTTAATTTTGTGAATTTTTTTATATTTTAATACTAACAAAGAAATTAATCTATTTCATAATCCTATTTCATAGGGAAAACCATATAAATATAGGAGTGTCTTATGCTTACCCACAATAGGTGTAGGCATCACTTGTGTATTAATAGATGTAGATACATGGATATTAGTAGTTTGAATAATGATCCCAGCACCTATTTTAAGATATATACCTCCAAATTTTGTATTAGTGTGATTCATAATTTCATCATGTAATACCTCAAATGTCCACTCTTTAACAATATTTTTCTTTTCATCTTTAGTTACATGTAAAAATGTATTAATCATATATCAATTCATTACAAGATATTTTTTAAGTTCACAAAAATATATATCATTAATATGACCATGAAATTAAGTATATTCTTTTTTTATGTGAGAATTTATATTAATAGTATTTCCATTATAATTATGTTGGTTTTTATTTATGTTGATAATGAATTTCAAAATTAGTTCTGAAAGTCAAACCCTAATAGAGGATAAATATTAAATCTTAATAAAATATAAAACCCTCAAGTATAAAATATATAGGGTTTCCTTATGATCAATTCAATTATCAAGGGCACTAAAA
>JARHVA010000570.1:4245000-4305000 GCA_037957365.1 Torreya grandis | reverse complement strand
TAATAAGGTATTAAGATACTTTGCATGTTTATTATTTTATGCAGGTCTGAGACTAAATGCAAGTTGAAAAAAATGTTAGAAACTAGATCAAGAGTTATTGATATCATGAATTGGTTATCTCAATGTGCATTGATAGAATAACTAGTCTTTGTAAAGTATTTGTATATGTTAGAGTATGAATTTTAGCAGATTATTTTTTGAATATTTCCCCTCTATTTTTTCATATAAGTTATTCTGCCTACTTTTAATTTGTTTATATGTGTGATATTAAGGATCACTATGTGCACAATATCCAAAACATGTCTTATTCTCTTTGTAACCACAGGTCTAATTTCAATAGTATGTTTAGGCCCAAAAAATGATAAAAATGGTGGGTTTAATTAACCCCATACACTCCCAATGGATGCTTTAGTGTTTCCTACATATGTAATACTTTGAAGAGGGAAGTCAAAATGCATGTAGTTCTCCCTGTTATGTGTATGTTTGTAATAGTGCTCCTTTAATGTATGCAACATGTGACCTATATTTTCACATTTTTAAAATGAAAACTTTGGCTTGGATTTTATTATTTAGGCTTAGGTGACTAATGGTTGAATTGGAAATTATAGGGCAATCATTTTCAATGTGTAGAAGCATTTAGATGCATATTTGATGAGTGCTAGATGTTTGTTAGATAAATAAAAATATTAAAAACATTATATATTTATATGGGACAAAGACTATTTTGAATAATTTGGAATTATGCCTACTAAAGTGGAGTGGAGAAAATTTTCTCCCAAAAACTTTTTCTTATATTTCAAATAAATTGGACTGTTTCAAACTATTTGGGCATAGATCATTTTGAAAGAATTATACTATTTTGAATAATTTAGACTTATACCCACTAAAGTGGAGTGGATAAAATTTTCTCCAAGAAATAAATTTCCTATATTCCAAATAAATTGCAGTGTTTCAAACCATTTGGGCATAGATCATATGGAATAAATAAGACTATTTTAAATAATATGGACTTATACCCACTAACGTGGAGTGAAGATAATTTTCTCCAAAAATAAATTTGTTATATTCAAAATAAATTAGACTATTTCAAAGAATTTGGACATAGATAATTTCAAATAAATTGGGACATTTTAAATAATATGGACTTATACCCACTAAAGTGGAGTGAATAGAATTTCTCCAAAAATAAATTTGTTATATTTGAAACAAATTAGATTGGTTTAAAGCATTTTAGCATAGATCAATTTGAATAAGTATTAAAGGCTATATTTATTTATTTAAGATACTAGGTTAAAAGGGAATCATACCCATATAATAGAAATCTAGAAGATAAGTGTGAATAACAACAACAACAACAACAACAACAACAACAACAACAACAACAACAACAACAACAACAACAACAAAACAAAATAGGATCCTAATAGGAAAAAATTCTTGCCACCAGTAAGATACAAAAAGTTTTAGCCAAAAAATTAGACCAAATAGAAGAAAATAGAAAAGAACCAACTAGTCAGATTCAGAATAGATGACCAATTTTTTAGCCTTGGGACTTTCCTAAGCTTTGTTGCACATTTTCCCTCTAGTGTGATTCTTAATAGACTGATTTTGTTCTTCACCCTACCTTTTACACTTTAGACTGGTAAGTTTAGGTTCCTCCTTTTCCTTGTTGGAATCTTTTTTATAATACTCCTCTTCATTCCTCTAAGAAGTGTTAGTTCCTTGGGGAGTGAAATCATCTAAACCTATCTATTTTTTGCAAATTTCATTTCTTCCATCCCATGATGCAAGAGGCCTTTGAGATTGTCAACCTCATCTACTATTTCATTACAAAATAATTTTTGAATTGAGATTTTGGTAAAAATATTGTTAATAGATTTCTTGATTTCATCCTTGTTATTAGGATAAAAAACCTTTCATCCTATGACAACAATGGGAGACATGTATTCAAGAATCCCCCTATATTTACTTCTCACTTTGGAGTCCTCTTATGAAAACTCATATTTGGCTCCTTCAATCTGATCCTTACCTTCTTTATCAGGTTTAGATTCCATGAAGAAATATTCTTCGCTATTAGATTCATCCTACTCATTGGGGATGTCAATCACCTCTGAGAAAATTTTAGACTGTAAAAGTTCCCCCTTCTTGACCAATAACAGTATAATCCCTTGGTGGATAATATCCACTAAGGGGTTACACTTAAATTTCATAATTGTAGCTTCTAGGGATTTCAAAAGGAAAAATGGAAAACTAATAGTATGCCCTTGAATTCATTAAGAAAGAGTAAGTGATGATAAAATATTACCATGTGTTTTTCCTCCAATGTGATGTAATGCATGATTTGTAAACATATATCAGGCCACTTTTTTGGTAGGCCAATCCTCACAAACCCTTTTGAGGGTGTAGCATTGGGTTTTTTATTCTCCTTATTGAAGAAAATGTTGATGAATTGCTCCCTCCTCTTTTTAACCTTAAAATATTTAAACCTAGAATAGTCCATGCCCATTATCTCCCTAATAAGCTTCTTAGTTATCAAAATTATTAGCTCATGCATATAAACCTAACTATCCTTCCATCATTAGGCAAAATCCTTAGACAGTCTAGTATTATGTCTTACTAGCCATTCCATGAAAGTCATTATCCATTCTTTAACCATCTTGTGCCATACATACTCATCTGCTTTGATGTCTTCATAGGATATGGGTTCAAACCTATCTTGGTCATCATCCATAATGTGTTTTTGAAAACTTCTTCTGCAAGATTCCCATTTCAAATCCTTAGAACTATAATGCATTTTGGAAATAGAGCCAAATAAATTATTGTTGATGGAGGCCAAATTGATTTGAATGTGTAATGACTTGAGAAAGGACCGATTGATGATATCCTTGCATGATTTGATATCTAATCCCTTAAGATGAATTTGAATCATCATTAATAAGGCCATTATTTCATTATGCAAGGTGTTGTTTTATCAAAATTAATAAAGGGAGTGACATCAACAGGGAAATTAGTATCATTCCAACTAGTGAAGGAGATTTTATAACCACTATATTATCCATTTTATTGGTGATCTTAGACTATTTATTGATGCTTTTATGAATAATTTACACTTATACCTATAAAATAGAGTGAAGAAGATTTGTTCCAAAAAAATATTTTTGTTCCCAATAAATTAGACTATTTCAAACCATTTGACCATAGATCATTTCCATTAAATTGGGCTATTTCAAATAATTTTAAATTATACCCACTAAATTGGAGTGGAGAATATTTTATCCATAAATATGTTTTATATATTCCAAATAAATTTAATTATTTAAAAACATTTGGGAGCAAATCATTTTGAATAGATTAGACTAGTCAAATTATGTACGAAAACATTTTAAGCAATCTAGTTCATCTACTTAATAAAATATATTGACAATTGTGTTTTGTTCATTGGAAAGATCTTCATGAGCAAGTATCAATATACCAATGGATCAATTCAATCAATTTTAAGATAAATCGATGGAATATATACTTGCACTTAAGTAGATGAAAGTAATTATAAATTATAACCAATTAATTTGAAATTAATTGAACTATATTTGAGATAATTTAGACTTAGTTTGTATGAAATTTATGATAATACTTATTAATATAATTATATTTTATAATCAATAAATAAACTTGAAAGAATCATAAGATGGTAAAGTTAAATCTTTCTAAACATTAGATCATAGCTTTTGGCATGGCTTTTTTGCTTTCTCCCAAGAATGTGATGATAGATGTCATTTTTATTCTCCACCCCTTTTCATATTTTCAACTTCTATTTCCAATATATCTACTTGATTTAATATAACTCATTCTCAATATTTGATTTGTGACACAATTATGACAATTACAATCAATGAACAATGTGTTGACAATTTAAAAATCATCTCCAAAGGTCAAATTAAAAATAACTTCATCCAATTTCTTTATGTTTATATTGAATGGATTAGAATGTCTTTTTCCCTAAACAAACATGAAATTTGAACTTGTGTAACCCATGGCTTGAATGAGTATCCTCAAATGATTGTCCTTTATCTTTGACCAAATGCCAACATGAGAAAAATATTGTGGTGCCACCTTCAAAACTTCTTTGGAATGATCTCAAATTTAGTATGACATATTTTTTATTTTATAATCTTCTTTTTTCATGTATCATGTATTTTCATATATTTTGTTTTATATACAACAAATAATAAGTCATCCAACTCCAAAATCAATAGTTTTTTAGAAGTCGATTTTAGCTCCTCCTTACAAATGTCTATAATTTGTTTAAAAAATGAATCATTTATTAACAATATTATATTATAAGAAATATAACATGGTATTTTTTTAAGAAAATGTTTTACATGTTACTAGATTGGTCATTGATGAGCTTCTGATTTGCATTTCTTATTGTAACATAAAAACATAAAGCATTTCATTTGATTCATTATTTTTTCATTTCCTTAAATCTTATAAAGATTCATATAAACACATAAAAATATATGCATGCTCAGGAACATTATAACTATACTCATTATACATAGATGTACCATTTCTATTGCTAGTTTTGTAACATAGATATGCATATAATGTAGGAATTGATAGACCACTCAAAGTTGCAACCACTTACAATGCCAAATGATAGAACCAATTGTAGTATTGAAATAGTTGGGAAAATAACTAGTGACAACAAAATGCAAACAATTTTTTTTTTTTTTTTTTCCTTTTTTTTTTAAAATAAATTTGATAGGCTAAAATGGGTTGAAGGGACCCATACCCTATACAAAAGAGAGTAAAATGAAAAGTGAGAGACAAAAAACAAAAAAACAAATAGGATAAGGGTAAAATACCCTAACAACTAGCCTAAAATCTAATAAACATCAACCAAAAACAAGATTAGAGCACAAAAAAGACCCAACCCAAAACAAACAGGAAGAACTAGAGTTATTCTAACTCAGAGTAGGTTACTAGTTGCTTGGTAATTGTGTTAGCTTTCTTATGACATTTTCCTCTGATGTGGCTACCGATGAATTATTCTTCCTCATTTTCTAGCTTCTTATTTTTGAGGTCTACACAAGGTAAAACATACAAATATAACTATCAAACTATTTAGTATTAAAACATACATAGATCCATTCAAACACATATTAAAGAACAAACATAAGAACTAAAAACTTATATTATCATTCATATTAACTCATTCAAGAATTACAGTCAATATTTCATTAAACACATTTTAGGTAAATAGTGATGAGCTATCATGCTCAATCAGACAATATAACTTCCATGGTCATGAACAGTAATGTGTAAATGAAACATGTAAAAAATATTTTAATGGGTAAATAAAACCACATTCAACTCTACACAATAATAAAATGAACCCACATTTCCAAATCCCAATCTGATGTAAGTTTATGTTTTATTATCTTCTACAATCTCCTATCCATGAATAAAAATTCAATTATAATGTGTTTAAATAAATAAAGATAATTAATATATTTTATACTTGTATGAAATTATATAATTACATAGTTACCAAAAGGGGTTTTCAAAAAAAAAAAAACATTTTTGTTGTTTGTATGGGTGCACTCTTTTGTTGAAAATTTGGTTCTTTATTCCCTATAATGTATTATAATATGTAGTAACTAAAAATTCTCATCATCAATTAATTTTATATTTGTATTTTAAAAATGTGTCTTGTTGTAGAGTTTTACCTTGTGTTGTTTTCATGGAGGCACCAACCTATAGAGTTGTGTCATGAGTTGTTGTGTTGGAGACACAAAGTTCTAGAGCTACATTATAAATTGTTTTGATTGAGACATAAATAGACAAAGAAACATTCTATCATTATAATGAATCATTGATAAATAAAAATTATATAATTGAAAAAATATGCATGATCTTATCTTACCTTTTTCAACTTGTAATGCATCATTTTCATTGATATGATCTTCCATTATTATTGTTTCTTCACTTGCATGCAATGTCATTAGTGTTACACACCAAAAGATTAATAAGCTACTAGGTTTGAATAATAAAACATACACACTAAAAGATTTTTAATATGTTATATTTAGAAAATGAATCATGATTATAAAATAAATTAAAAATTTTATGCACCTAGTACTGATCGAAGTGATTGTTCTTGTATTGGTTGTTCTTAATCTATCAAGTTTTTTTAAATTAAACATTAAAAATTATGTATTCTTCAATTTCTATAATGGAAGATAAATTTATTTGTAATTTTATACAAGCATGCACCAATCCATCTCTTGTACATACCCTTAGCATGTCAAATGCATCCAAAATGTTGAAAGTAGAGATAAGTTTCTCCCAAAATATGTTATCTAGTTTAGTTTTGAATGGCCTTCCTATTTTTTTTAGATCAATCATTTCAAATATTGGTATGTCTTTGTATATGTCAAAACCTTCATCTAATCTACTTTGTTGTGAATGGAGGCTAAAACCTTGTCGCTAAAATGAGTGGGATCTTAGTAAAAATTGATATCTATAATATGTGTCCAATTGAATCCATTAATATCTAGACCCCATAGTATGACACTTGTATCTTTCATATAATATCACCAACATGTAGATTCTTGAAAGAGGTTTGAATTCTAGACCAATGTTTTAGTTTGTGGATGATGAATACATTTAAGGTCCCAACAATAACTTTATCAATCAATTCCTAAAGAAAGAGGCTAAGATGTTATTCCTAAAACACTTCATGAGATTCAAAAGATCAATAATTATCAAATCGACGTTTACACCAAGAATGAAAATTTCACTAAAATATTCTAAAATGGATGGCCAAAGACATGGGGGCCCATAATGGTAGTTGAATCTTTCTATATCTATCCTAGGAAGCTAACCACCATTATTATGTAGACAATTTTTTAGTATGCTTAATGAATCTTGAGATAATGCTTCTTAGCCTTTTTTATTTTTTAAAATACCTCCATTCAGGACACACAAATCATCAAACCTTTTCAAATAAATTGTATAATGCTCCATTACCTTTTCAAGTGTGACTGTTTAGTCTGGTGGTAGTGTCATATCATGGTTGCCAAATAATCTATAATTTTTGATAGTATGCTACTTTCCAGCTTCACCTTTTTGTACCAAGTATCCATGTTGTTATACCTAGGGGTTTTTGAGAAGGAAATAGACCCTGTTTCCAATAAATCTTTTAGTTTTAATTTTTGTTTGTCTGAAAACCATTGAATATTTATAAGTACTATTGTACCAATCAAATTTAATTCTTATTTATCTAAACTAGGTAAATTACCACTTTAAAAAAAATTAAAATCCTTATCAAAATAATCCCAAATGGGTTATTCCATGAAAAGAAGTCATTTTCTCTACTACATTTGTTGTGATGAATAATTCATTTGTGTGAACAAGTGTCTATCTTGTTCATACATTTATTCCATCTTTTTTTACTTGTTTCAAGGTTCTTCCAACCTATTAGTTTGACAAGGTCACGTGTAGATCAAACTCTTTCTACAAATGAATCCTTATAAATTATTTTGTTGGATTCATTATATTGGTTACATATTTTATGCACAATATAGAATGGAGTACAAGTTTTGATAAATTTTGATCTTCTAATAGAACATGTATTTCTCAATTATAGTAAATTGTATTCCTACTCCGAATGAATTCTTTGTTGTGTTTTAATTGTGTGTTGGCCATCTATAATTTTGAACCTTAAAGTTTTTTTATCCATCATATCTTCTAAGACTTCCTTTGATTTAATAATACATTGAGGATTGCTTGGATCAAAAGGAATTAACAAAGCATCTTTCATCAAAAATTCATTATATTTTATAAATGAATGAATTATATCATTCACCTCTCTTTCATTCATATTTTTTATTTTGATATTAGCATCCCCTAATTGAAAAAGCTCTAAAAGAATGTTCAAGGCATAATTGATAGAGGAAATATACTATGTATAGAATTCACTACTTATCTAATCAAAATTTTGTGTCAACAAAAGTGTTCCAACCTTTTGTTCGATATTATTTTTCTCCACTGGTGTGAGTACTTGTATGGCCTCTTTCAAATCTGCATACAAATATGTTTCCCTTGCTTGTCTTATTTTATTCAATTTTTTTCTATCATGATTGTAGGGTATCTTAAATACATGTTTTCTTGGTGGCAAGTAGAAGTTATTTCCCTTTGTTCATGTTTTTATTTCAATATATTTTGTATTTTAATGACAAAATTTTCTCTTTCTATCAACCCAGACATTTAAAAAATTTCATAGATATTCAAATGAAACCTAAATGTTTCACAAGAAGGAGAAAAATTATTTTTTTGTCAACTATATTTTATTGGGTGTAAATTTATTTAAATTAGCTCTAGCTCGACAAAGAATTCCCTCTTTTTCATTCCATACTTCCAGTTAGAATTGAAGGGAATCTTCAAGTTCATTCTTATCATAAGAAAAGATTATTCCAATTGAAGAATGTTCCTTTCTCAATGTAGTGTTAAACAAGTATATATCTGCATGCATGTTTGGTGGACTAAACAATTCAAAATACCAATCAACAAAAGGAATTTTGTCATCACTATAAAATGGAATATGTTGATTAGGACTCAATTTGATTTTTTGTTATTTTAAACTGTACTTTATCCAAATTCTCTTAGAGTGAGGCCTTCATCTACCTTTTATCCAAATTCTCTTTGAGTGAGGCCTTCTTATACCTTTTACGTCTGGGAATTCCTTTTTAGTCAAAGACATTTTACAAATTAATTGAAATGATAAATATATTGATCTTTTTTAAAATGTAAGTTGCATATTGCATCATTTCATGAATTTTTTTGTCATTAAGTAGTGATTAAATGTATATCAATAAATGTTAATTCTAAACTATAATAAAAAATACATATTAAATCTTTGTAATATATACATTAACTCACACTTAAAATAATAAGGTATGACCAAAAAAAAATTAAAGTATGTGCAGCAACTAATATAATCTGATGGGAAAAAGAATCCATAAACATTTTTTTCAAAGGAGAAAGATGAAGGAAAGTATGTTTCTAATATGTATCAAAATGCCCATCAATAGGTACTTTTAAGGTATCTCCTAGGAGATATCTTTTAATCATACACAAGAGTGAATTTTTATTACAAGACATCTCAAAGGATGTACCTTCAAGTTAACCATGATGGTATTACAAGTGCACTTCAAGGCCCTTGAAGGAATCTTCTAGTGGACACCTCTAAGGTTGTTGTCATACATTCATAGGGACGTTGAATGTATCTCCTAGTATAACTTTTATTCACCTTGAAATCACTATTAGTTGATAACTTGATAACTTGAAGGACCTTCTAATACTTGGGAGAGTGCACATTTTAGGTCCTCTTGCACACATACTCTTTCCACCTCAATTTAGTTTAATAATTTGCCCTATTACGTTAATAGTTATAGATCTAAATAATTACCTTGTTGTTGTAGAGAGGATTACAAATAAAGTTAGTCAAATATTAGTCAAGAAATCATGAAAAATGCATTAAAGACATAAAAACAACTTATCTTATTCTATTCATGTAGGAATTACAAAAGATAACAAGAAATAATTGAAATAAGGCAATACCCATTACCTTCCAAAGTGGATTCACCATACAAGTGTAGGTCAAAATCATGTTTTCCCTTGATCAAGAGTTCTTATCTTTGTCAATAATGGTGGTAACTCCTCCAGTGTCTCAAGAATTTTGTACATAACCTAGGCTCAAAGTAGATGAAATCTCTAATCTATCCTATCAAATGAAGCTTTGTAATGAAACACAATGATCAACACAAAGAGTTGTGGAGATAATTTAGCATTATAACATTACAAAAATAAAGCTTAAAAATTATGTTCATGGCTCTTCTATTTATAGATTTTCAAAATGGTCCAAGATCAACCATGACCATCCATCTCAAGATTGAGATGTGTGGCCATGAATTAATCCAATTATTTAATTAAATCCATAAATACGCCTCATAAATATTTGGGATAAAGGGGCATTTAAGAGGCATGGAGGGTCTTAATGAGGTATGGAAGACCCATAATCTTGTTATTTTATGTATTTATGGATTATGGATGTTAACTCATATAATGATGTCACTAGGTGATACAAATATAAATAATAAATTTTAAATAATGAGATATTCAATAAGTTCTATGGAATTCTTACTTAAGCTCTTAATTTGGATTAATTAACTTAAACAAGGTTAATCAAGTTTAGTGCAATTCTTTGGAAAGTGGTGAATAATTAATCAAAATGGTCATAAAGTCATATTTTTGGGTTTTAATTTGACTCAAAAAGAATTATAAGTTGATGTTAGATGATTTGGAACCATATTCCTATTTAGGATATTATCAACACAAAATAACAAAGGTACATGATGTGTACTAATGAATTCAAAGAAAAGAGTGATATAGAGCATAAAAAGGAAAAATCATCATTTTGACTCAAAATGAATTAATCAAAGTTAGGAATCACATAAAATGCATTTCCCCATTTATGGATGCATTAGCCTAAACTAGGACTTGTAAGTGACAAGCTCGAACCATTTAGCACATTTTAATGATTTTGACCTAAAATGTACGTTTGAGTGCAATTCGAGTAAGATTGATAATTTTAACACAAATGGTGCTAGGAATTGGATGTATATAGTTGTGCCTTTAAAATTTTCCTTTACCTTTATGGTCCTTTTAATATCTTCAAGATATCTCTTAGGAGATACCTTCAAGTCACCCATTAAGGTATTACAAGCCACTCAAAGGAATCTCCTATTGGATACCTCAAGATTGAACTTGCCCAGTGTTATTGAGGTTTGTAATATCTTTAAGGTATATCATTGGAGATACCTTCAAGTTACCCATGAAGGAATATATTAGTGGATATTATTGATGCGTAAAAATCTCACTCTTGGTGAATAGTTTCATATGGAAGCTTTACAAATGTGGGATGAAATTATGATTTATGAATCAACCTCTAGGATTCCCATGATGCTTAAAAGAAATTTTATGGTGATGTGTTTCTCCCTCCAAACTACCTCTAGATTCATTGTTGGAAATGGGGCCCACATCCCTTAACCAATGACATGAATTTAATTTAAATAACTCCCTTCTTTCCTAAGGAGCATTGTGATGACACATGCCATCACTAAAAGGGATTGAGGCTTAGCCAAAAAATGAAGAAGGGGTACCTAAAAAAATGAGGTCATTCACTTAAGAGAGAGGGATTGCATTATGCTACATCCAAGCCCAAGGTCATGCCATGCATCAACCTCATTTGAGACTTATTTTTTGTAGGAAAGTCTATGCATGATGCTTTTCTACACCACATGTGTAACCAAATGATTGTGGCATGCATATCCAAAGAATATTTTCAAAAGTATTTTTCACCATCAGCTCCAAATGCTTATTTTTACAAACATATGTTATATTCATGGAATCAGGATAATACTATGGAAAAGGTGTTAAATTAATGGCTTATCCCCAAGGAAGCCATGACATACAAAGTAAATAATCCCACTCCAACCAATAAGGTTAGGATGGGAGTACAGATTAGCATAAATTATGTGCACCAACCAATATAATTTGATGGTAAAAGTAAAACACAAACATTTATTTCAAAGGAGAAAGATGAGGGGAAGTATGTTTCTAATATGTGTCAAAACACCCATCAACAAGTACCTTCAAGGTATCTCCTAAGAGACACTTTTAAGTCATGCACAAGAGTGAATGTATCTCCCAATATAAATTTCCTTCACCTTAAAAGCACTACTGGTTGATAGCTTGATGAATTGAAGGGCCTCTTAATCTAGTCTTTACTTGGTCTTTAGTTAGACTTTTTTGGGATTTTTACATGAACATAATGTCTGAAGGAAATAGGTCTTTAGGTTTTTTGTCTTGGTCAAAGAGACCAAATTATTATTTTTATTGGACATTTTATTTGCTACAAAATTTTTGAAGTAATTTAATACCTTTGACCCTGGCTATGTTTTACCATCACTTGTAAGGCCACCCTTTCCTATAACCATCCAAAAAAAAGTAATAGTGTCCATTCCATACTCATTTCCATCATCAAAAATAGTTGAGAAGGGAATAAAAAAGGAGGATGTGTCAGTTGAATAGTCCAAGATTCAGTCCTGATAGAGGAAGGGTTAGTTATACTAAAAAATAATCAAATAAACATAGCTTAGCTCAATGACCTTGGTGTACAAGATTTTTGAGACTCTTTCTCCTCAGTTAAGATCCACTTAAAAGGGCACTTAACCCCTCCAAAATAGACCCTTTGGCCAAGTTTTTCCATGAATTAAACCCTTTGAATACTTTCCACATACCCTTTGAGACTTTTAAACCAACCCTGTGGCCTTTTTGAAAGTGTCCCATGTCCTTTGAACTAGCCCTTCGACATTTCCCAAATTGACCAATTTACCCTTTTTGACCAAATATTTTTAGGTACATACCCTTTAAGTTTTGTGTAAACAAACCTTTAGGACTTTTATCCCAAACCCTTTACCCTATGAGACTTATCCTTTGGGACATCGATCCTATGAAAAGTGCCCTTCAACCTTTATATATTAGACCCACTAACATGAACATACCCTTTAATATTTTTGTCCCAAGACTTTGACCCTTTTTTGAAGTTCCCACTTACCCTTCAAACCCAAGTCACATACCATTTGAGTTTTATGTAACCTACCCTTTAGGACTTTTGAAATGTCCCTTAGTTGTATGAAATTACCCTTCGAGAAATCAAAAGTGCCCTTCAACCTTTCAGAGGTAGACCATTTGGGACTTTTTCCATGAACAAAATTACCTAAAAAGTGGACCCCTAAAATCAAAATGACCCTTCCAACAAATATTCCCTTTAGACCTTTGAACTATCCCTTCAAGATAATTGTCTTAGGACTTTTCCCCAAATAAAATCTGTAAGGGAAATTGTTATGAACATTTTGTCGAAAACAAAGAATTAGTCTATGGACATTGACTCAGAAGAAATTTTTTCCCATGTAGATCCTAAGTGCCTTATTATTAAGAAAAAATATTTCCTACCAATAATTTATAGACCCATGCCAACTTGAGCTAATAAATTTGAATTATACAAGAAAATAAAATCCAAGTGAATGTTTCACATTTATGTTGCATGAACTGATATTCAATGCAATATTTTATATAGGTGATATATCATGATTGAAAATCCATCATTACATTCAAGATAACTTTAATTTGAAGTCTTCTACTTTCTTACAATGACAAATATCTCTAGTTCCCACTCTAAGAGTACTGTGAGTAAAACAACGACAGAGCTATAGATGAGTTGTTTCTCCAATATACATAGTGTATAAAAGAAGAAACATAGAGTACACATAAATGGAATATATATAGGACATTCTAAAAGATGAATCTACCATCCCCATATTCATTTAAATACTCCACAAAAGTCATGGATACTATCTTCAATGCTATAGTGTTTGGATACAAGTACCACAATTATTCAACATTATGGGATGTCATTAATTCAATGGACATGTTATCACTATAAGATGATATGACACTAGTAGATTGATTTTTTGTTAATTAATTTTTAGCATTTAAATGATAAATATTACACTTTGTTTCAGCCAAGATGGAATTAATGTCATGCATTGACCTCTTAATGGACATATTCTTTTCAAGGAAGATATTACAAGATATGTTACTACATCATTCTAGTAACAACATGATGGTCACATGCATTTTGGGGGTATTTTTTAGAGATACCTATCTTTGAGTATACATGATGCATACTTAGATATGCATATGTTGGTGTAATTTAATATAGAGACCTTGATGGAGAAGGTACTATCTTCATGGATACTCCTAGACCACACCATCATATGGAAAGGAAAGAAGCCAAAAGGCGCAGTCCCAATTGATATATTAAGGATGGGAATTCACATTGGTATGAATATTCTCAATTTATTATATAGTATACCTATAATTCATTTTGTTAATTTGTATTTGGTACCACTATTATACATGATGCTTACACATGATGTTGCATATACGCTAGGTGAGATAATAAGCCTTTGGTTGAAGGAGTAGATTATTCATAAAGACAAGTGTCCCATGCCCTATGGAGATTTCTACATGATATCCTACTTTTTGGATGTAGTCATGGGTATGTGTTATAATTATCTTGGTGAATTATGGGTTCTAGCCACAGACTATGAGAAGAACAAAATCTATGATTATTACCAATTCATGCATGTCTACTACTATACCAAGCATATGGTGAGGATCTCTGAGGATGTCTATCCTTAGTTTTGGAAAACCATTAATGGCTCACCCATGCCTTAAATTGGATATAATATGGCACATGCTTGATATGTGGGACAAATATAACGAACATCTTTAGTGAATTATAGGTAAACATGTCTATTATGCTTGAGAACTTAGTTCATTTCACCTTGTCTGATCTGTTGGGCATGGATTCACTCTTACAACTAAGCTGATCATGAAGAAGATGTAAGGTTGCCTCTTTTTAAAACTTCCTATTGAAACACAAGTACCAAAACAAAACAACAAAGGCAAATGCAAGAAATAAAAACAACTAACCTACTAAACAAATGTGCACACAAGCACTTATAAAAAAACATGAAACCTATTCTAATCTATATACAAGGTTTAAAATTTACATGTACTTCCCCTTGGATCAAATGTAAAGGTTTTGAATTTACCTAATTGTGATGAAATGGGCTATAAAACACCTT
This sequence comes from Torreya grandis, assembly GCA_037957365.1. Classification (NCBI taxonomy): domain Eukaryota; kingdom Viridiplantae; phylum Streptophyta; class Pinopsida; order Cupressales; family Taxaceae; genus Torreya; species Torreya grandis. Next base: position 4,290,220 of record JARHVA010000570.1, on the reverse strand, counting down.
AACTTTGAGAGCACATGATGTGTGATCTGAGATGCCTAGCTGCTAATTCCTTTAGCATACACTCAAGTGAATGAAAATGAGAAAACATGTCTCCAATGTAGACATATTGGTCCATTTATTCAAGGTTTGCTCCAATTTAGATTATAGGGGCCTCTAAAAATTATTTTATTATTGACTTTAGGTATGTTGGTTAGAAGTATAGACCCAAAACCCAATCATCATACTCCTAGATCTATGTACTTTATGAGAATATCTCCAATTCTCCTCCCTTTATGAACTATTGATCATGAACATATGGACTAGCTTGATCCATTTCCTTTGAAATAGCTATAGTACTAACCTATAAGAGAGATGGGTATAATGTTATGACTTTTTGAGTCCATTAGGGCTCACTTCTAACCTCTAAAAATAGATATATTTTTGTAGTTAAAGAGAGAAGTTGATAACTATGTTAAAAAATTTCAAACATGGCATCTGTTGAGAAAGAAACTACCTCTAAAGGCTTGTCTTCATGAAACTTCATCTCAATCATAGGATATTTTTGAAGGAAGGGTGGGATGGTAGGCTAAGGTTTCTTGAACATTTTCTCTTACCCTTCCCATTTTACTAATCTATGTATCCACCACTAGATCAAGATCTTCATCTCATACAAATCATCATTAATAGCACCATACTAAACTTCTCCAATAACCATCCATTTACTTATTATCCTTTTAACTAACTTCCTCATCCTCTCTATGAGATGAGAATGGATCACATCAAGCTCTTGGTCCCATTTTCTCATCAATTTTTTTTTGATATCAACATATTTGGTTTAAGTGCTAATAAGGATGTTATAACAAAAGGTTGGATAGAGGGTTAAGTAGGTTGGTATGAAGGATAAATATGCTCATTATGGGGTTGATAAGGATGATTATATGGCTGATATGATCCATTTGGTTGGTGATGAGGCTCACCAAATAGATGAGGGTATAAATATACCATAAATCTAGTCATAGAGACTCATAAAATGAGATTAGATGTAGATAAAGTTTGTTGGAAGGCTTACCTAGACTATTGTAACCAATTAAAATCTCAAAGTCACCATTGATGTTTTTAGATGTGCCTCCAAAGGATGATTGGATGAAGAGAAAACTAAAACTCTTTACCTACTTTAGACCTTAGTCCCATTGGGCATGCTAAAAAGTGTTATTGACCAAAATTACACCCTAAGTTGAGCATGGAGATTTTTTAGGTCACCTCACTCAAACCTTGGTTGAACAATGGGAACAACCCCAAGTTTTTGGTCACCTATGTTGGGGCTAAACCTTTAGAGTAGGTTTGATTCCTCTTTAATGCTCACCTAAAACTAAAACTAATCCTAATACTTCATGGTAAAAGGGTTAGAAAGAGCTCCTAATAAATTTAAAAGGCAATGTACCAAACTTAAAATGGAAATACTATACGATTGAACCCATAATAGATCAACAAAAGAATAGTACTAGATCACACAACCTTAAGATCAAGCTAATTTGCATAAGTATTTTTTAAGAGAGGTTCATAATAGAAAACTAACCTAGACCTATAAAAAAAATTGAAAATACTTAAAACAAAGTTGGAAAAGAAGGACCATGAGTTAATAAAATTCTCCTTCACACAATGCCATAGTGCACAAATTATCAAACACAAATTCAAGGTAAAAGATAGGCAAAGAAAGTCCTACTGTATTAAGAGGTAGTTATTACAAATACATAATAGGTTCAAGCCTAATCAAGCTGAGGATACTTTGTATTATCTCAAGGAATGTCCCATTTCTCAAAAATATAAAATAAAGTCTCAACTATGAGGTCCCCAAGAGATGCTTTCAAAAATGGAAAGAAATGGTTAATATAGGAGAAGGGGAAGAGGAAGTGATAAGGGGAGGAACACATTATTTATGATAATAAATGAGCCATCAGCTCCAAGAGATGTTTCACTAGGATTTTGGTCCAATCAAAATAGGTCATTATGAGTAAGATATTTGTGATTTTCCCAGATAACCTCCAAATCATTCTATTTTGAGCAAGCTACACAAGAAGACAAGAGTTTGCCAAAAGTGAAAAGTCATGATCTAGCTGGAAGTAAATGCTCCAACTACTTTCCAAATCCCTAATCTTTGATATTTTTGTCTTATATTATATCTCATCAAGAAGATAAAATATTTATATCTGCTAGGGACACATCATGCCTATCTTGAATGGTAGTTTGTCGAGGGCATAAATTGAAATGGTTTTCTTACTTAGTCATGTATCTATCTAATTATTTGGATATTGAATTGAAAGGACTATAGGTGAAACTAATCCAAGGGTATTGGTTTTCCTATATTTCTTTATATGTCACTCTATTCAATTCTAATTCCCATCTGAGTCTACATTGGGCTCCTTTCCTTTACTTTTTCCACTAACTCAGGTTGGGCTCAAGTTCTTGCCTAGCTAGAGTTATAAATATTGGTAGTTGTTAAAGGCAATGGGAAACATATCCTTCAAAGAGATGATAGATCTAGATAGTGCCTTTGAGGCTCTTAATAAGAAGAGCCTACCTATGGAGGAAGAATGGGTGCCCTTGTAGGTGGCCCTTTAAAAATTATAGGTTTTTACACCTTCCTCCCATTTTTTCAATTTTTCCTCAATTGGTTAGGGTACCAAAATTTTGGGTTCTCTCATCTATAGGTAGACACCCTTATTAGTCACCAATAACTATGGATCAAAATCCACATTTGTTATCTTAGATTAGTTTGTCTTTGGCTTCAGGCACTCTCGATAGTTGGTGGTTCCTTAACACCCTCTAGTGGTTCCCCTTTTCAACCTATTATTTTCTCAAGGCCCATTATTTAAATTTTTACTAAGTCCCTAGCTGATCCACTTTGACCATGTGGAAGTCCAATGCTCACCTAGATTTATGAGTCTCTCATGTCACTATGGTAGAGTGCTAGCTAAACACATAACACCCTCACACTCAATTATGTGAAGGGGTGCCCATCTTTATTTGAAAGAGTAACTGCCTAACACATGGTGCCCCCATGCTCAACCTCACCAAAAGATATCTCAATTCTTGTTGGAGAAGTGAGATCTTGACACATGGTTCCTTCACACTTATCCATGAGCGATTTTCTTCTATCATACTTTTAACCCATGTTATTGGTCAAAGAAAATAAAATGGAACCCACCATGCTATTACAATGAAGAAGAGATGAGCCCTTCAATAATGTCATCATTGTGTGAGTTTTATGATTTCTAGGTGTCATCCTCTTGAGAGGCCATCTCACCTATATATTCTAGGTGCTTTCCTTTTGGAAAGGGTTGGTTACCATTTTTGTTTATTTTAGCTATTTTATATACCACCATTTGTAATAGAATATGAGTAATAGCAATTAGATTTTTTCCATTCTTCAACCTTAATAGGTTCCCATCAGAGGTGTGATATAATGTTTTTTATATTCCCTCAAGGCCTTCTATATTCATTTATCCATCTAACAATGAAAAAGATGTGATATTCTATGTCAATTTTCATGGGAAATTGTCTATGTCTATCATCTCTTTTCCTTTGTTTCTATAGTATCAATATTTTATTTCATTATAGATCTTAATTCATGCTTTATTATCCTTTATGGTTTTTAGTTTTTAAGGGTTTGATATATTTTATGTAATTATAATTTAAGAGTTTTAAATCTTTCGACACATCACCTTAGTTTTATGTTTAGGTTCATTAGTATTCTTGATGAATAAAAATTTGTCATGGTTATATCAAATCACTTACAAGGAAATTTGCAATTGAAATGGAAGGTATTCCAAGGCCCTTTGAGGTATCTCCTAAGTTATACATTGGAATTAAATTTCAATCATGTGCATGTTCAAGGTATCTCCTAAGAGATACCTCAAAGGAAAATTCTAATCGTGTGCATCAGAGTTCTTGTCAAATAAAAAGGTGTCATGGTTATATCAAATCCATTATAAAGACATTTACAATAAACATAGAAGGTATTCCAATGTCCTTTTAGGTATCTCCTAGGATATAATTATTGATGTGGGTTTTATAGAAACTAAAATCATAATTAGGTAGCCTATAATGTTTTAGGATCTCAATGGAGGTAAAATCCATTCTAGGGCTTGAATTATATGTATGAAATTTATTTCAACCTATTAATGGAATAATAGGTAGGGCATGTAGGTTTTTAACCAAGTTTTTTGGATGGAGGTTTCCTTTAGATAGGGGTATTGAATTCTATGTGAGTTCACTGGGTGGTTGGTTACTAATCTAAAGTGGGTAGATATTTAAAACAAAATCAAAAAAAGAGGGTAGGGTAAGGTAGAAAAGAAATATTATATGGTTTACAAGAACTACTCCTCTTGATGTTTTCTAAAAGGACAAGTGCTTCTTAAAACCTATGCCTATTACTATTAGTAATTGCACACATACAATCAGACAAATGTAGAATCCCCAGTTAAAAGTTATGAGACAATTATCTCAAAGGGCACTTTTTCATTATTAAGGGTTATTCCAAAAGTACCATTACACAAATTCCAAAGGTTATGTGCCTTTAGATTTTAAGGGTCTATTTCATGGCAAAATGCCTGAAGGGTCTTCTCTATAGGGTATTTTTGGTGGGGGAAAGGGATATGATAATTATCTTAAAGGGTAAGTTGTCATTTCAAAAGGGGATAAAGGCCTAGGAAGATAAAATCCTAAAGGGTATGTCCATGGAAAATGGATCATTACCAAGAGATAGAATGGTACTTTTCATAAGGCAAAGAGATCAGGATGAATATCCTAAAGGGATTGGTAGAGTAAAGGGGTAGGGACAAATTTCCAAAGGATAGGTCTCATAGGGTAAAAGGTCTAAGATAAAAGTCTTGATGGGTAAGTGGCCACTTCAAAATGTCTAAAAGGTCACTTTCAAAATGCTCAAGGGGTAGGTCCAGGTAGTTTTAAGGGCATGTGTCCTTCAGGGAAATTATTTTGAGGGAATTGTTTTTGGATAAAATTTTAGCAACAATTCTCTTGAAGGGTCATTTATCTTAGAGAAAATATCCAAAAAAAATAGTTTAATGGTATGAGGGACATTATTAAAGTACTGAAGGGAACTTTTAAATATCTGAAGGGTAAGTTCAATAGATTTTAATGGAATATTCCCTTGACAAAACTTTTGAAGGGTAAGTTAGAGGGGAAGTCTACTTCATAGGTATTTTATCCATGACAAAAGTCCTAAAGGATATAATTTTCAAAAGCCAAAGGTTATCTCAGAAAGGGCCAAAGGGCAAGGTTTAAAGGGGAGAAAAATGCAATGTCAATTACGTCAAGTAAAATTCCCATAGAAAAAAAACCTATAGACCAATTTCATCGAGGGAATTATTTTAGACAAAATGTCTGAAATAGTTCTCCCAATAAGGATAAGTCCATAAGAATTAGTATGCAAAAAAATACCAAAAAAAAAATGATAGGATGAGCTCTGAAATAATAATTTTGAAAATACAATACATCCCAATAGGGTGGAAAATATATTCCATGAAAACATAAGTCCAAAACATAAGGAAAAGTAATTCTATTAGGGGATTCTTGTTGAAATGTCACAGGTTCACGGGTACATGCCACATGTCCTTGACTATCGAAAAATGAAGTCTTAAGCTTAATGTCATAGGTACCTTTGAAGGTCTTATAAGGCCCTTAAAACATTCAAGGGTACCTATATGCATGTTTTAAATGTATCTCTTAAGAGATACCTTCAAACTTTTGGGTCCACAATAAAGGTTCAAATCAAATACACGATCCCAAAATATAAGAAGCTAATCATTTTCCATAATTTTTCTCAAAAACCCCATTGCTCATTATCATATTTTATTGTAATAAAATACATGGTTTAATATTGACTTAATTATCTATTTTTCTTTATGCAGCTATTCCACTCTTATGCATGTTTGAAATGTATCTCCTAGGAGATACCTTCAATGGAGGATGAAGTAAAAATTGAAGTATGTAGTATATGATATTAAAAGCTATTATTTTTTGGATGGACATAAATCATGTCATTAAAAAAAATTATACATTAAATTTTTAACATTTTTAGGTTTTAACATATCTTCATGCTTCTATTCTGTTATAAATATAGCTTTATCTCCAACATACAGGTATAAATTGGACTAATTTTATAAATAACCTAATTAAAAACTCTTCTCATGTCTTTTGAAAATGTCCAAGCTAAAAAATCATACATCAATGGATTTCCATTTTGGATATTATGTTTCTCTCATAAATAATGTTAATGTCATTGGTGAAGGAAGAAAACACAAAGTTGCAAGTCCAGACACTGAATCTATAGAACCCATAAATATAACTTCCACATGCTACAATGAGGAAATACCTATTAAATGTGTAAGTGTTAATGTGACTAAATCTTTTGATATGACTCTACCACTTCCATTTCCTATATATTTGTGGATAATTTGGGGGATATAGTAGATAGTTTTACTATATGGAGGACAATAATGATTGAATATGTCATAGATAATTTTTCTATAGACAATGACATGGAACAAAGACAAAATAATTTGAGTTTAGTTCTAAATATACAACCATTACAACAATAAAACCCTATCTTGGATTGATTTTTTTGATATATTGATGATCCTACCACATTTCAAAGCCTGAGAAAAACTTTTCTTGTGAAAAGGGTACATTTGTTGCACAAATGTATAGCTCTTGAAAATGATGAAATTTTTTTATTTTGGTTATTCTAAATTTGCACAACCAAGGGAGATTTTTGGTTGCATTCCTATCCCAATGTTATAAAATGAATCAAAAATTTACATAAGGATAGTTATACAACATTGTGAGACTTACAATATAGAGGTAACTAAAACATCTATCATTAGATAGCCTTCCAATAAAATAGTGGACACTAAGACTTGTAGAGCAATCAATTTACCATATATGACACCAAAGGAGAAATAAATTTGAAACATTTATGACATAGTGGATAATGAATTCACTCCTTGCCTAACATTCATAGTGTAAAGGCATCCAAAAAAATTAACTTGTGCCTACAAATATGTGGGCCTAAAAAAAAATCAGCCAAACACTTCACTTAAGCTAGTGGAGTTTGATGAAATCATAGATAGTGAGATTTCACATTTGTATGCAGATAAATGTTGCACCAAAAAATGTTTTTAGTCAGGGTTGTCATTTGAGATTCTAAAATCTACAAAGATGAAGTTGTTTGATTCCACCACAATATATAGGAGGCAACATCTCTTAGATGCCCTTTCTGTTGGTTTGTTTAAGAAAAATAAAAACAAAATTAGCAATGATTTTTAGGGTACAAAGATTTGTTTAGAAGATTGGATTAAAATATATGGATCGAAAGGAAGTATATTTTTTGACATTCAAAATTATCATAGGAATAGGCAATGAAATGCATTCCATGTAGGGAGATTTTGGTAAAATTCATAACATAAGACAATGGCAGTTAAAGATTTATTAGACCAATTGGTGGATGATTTTGTAGATGTTTATCCACAACTAACATGTTAGGTAGATATAGATGGCTCGTGAGAAAATGTTTGACATCTTCCAGCATACTTCACTCAAGAATTTATGAGGCACCACATCAATGCACAACTAGCAGATATGCAATTTGAGCCAATATCCAAGATAGAATTTAATAACATGGAGAGAACTAATTTTCATGATGTGACTATTGCCATGTCTAATGAATTCACTAAGTGTAAAACATGCATCTTGTTAACCCAATAGAAAAATTTCAGGTCCCTCTCTAGAGATTAGGAAGAGCATATCAATCAAGAATTCATGATGCACTTAAATCAAATACTTTATGCAAGAAAAATGTATTACACACATAAACAAATGTTAGAGAAATACCCTGAATAATGCCTCAATGTCATTCATGATAAGGTGGAATGTGAAAAAACATTTGTGTTGAGGATAGTGATAAAAATCAAAGTAGTTATCGATAGAATATTAGAGGTTTCAATGGTAGGGATTATAACACATGGTCATGGTGCAGGTGGATATGGGCATTCTTTTTACCATATATTCTTGGAGGGTATAACTTTAATATCACCTCATTAAACAAGTTCTTCAAGGATATGGAAATAATAATGCCAAATACTTATGGATCTTTTCTATATAAACTTGGATCTTCAAAATATCCATTATATGATGCACTTTTGTCTAACAATTGCTACCCTAAATGCAAGAAATATAGATAAGAAGCAAAATCAATTGGTGCCTTCAAGAAACTTCCTTCTTGGCTATAAATTCAACTAGACAACTATTGTGAGGACAATAAGAACAGGTAATTCCATCATAATTATATTTAAAAAATTTCAAACATTATATGGAACTAATGTTACATTTACAAATTCACAAAATCATGGTTTTTGTATAGGTATGTATTGAAATATTTATCTCTCCTTATCTAGAAAGGTGTTTTGCTCAATGTTGACATTAGATTTCTCCTTTCTAGTCATATAAAATGTCCAAATTGGTAACTTGAGTGTGGCTTGTGATACCCTATCCATAGGACCTTCTTGCATGCTCTCATGACCCTTCTAGACACCTTTTTGCTTATTTCTAGTCATTTGTAACCTTCCAAAAAATCATTCAAGTTTATCCAAGCTCTCTTTCCTAGGTCAATTCTATCCCCTAGGTCTCAAGCCTATATGAAAATAGAACCAGACCTAGATAATAGTGCTAGACCTTAGGGTGTCTTATTTTTAGTGCTCCTATCTAATCACATTTTGAGCTTAAACAACCATTTTTGTCCAATTCCTATCTATCATCATGTCAGCCTAGCATGAATACATTTAACCCATGACCAAAAGTTCCCTATAAAATCTCATCCAAAGGTCATTTACAAAGAGAGGTGACAAATCTTACAAATCAAGCAAGAATACAATTAAACCACTAAGACACACTTTCCTATTCTTTACATATAGTCACCCAACACAACTGTAAACACATTCAAACTCTCACACTAGTCTCTAGCTACCTCAAGCACTCTCAATTTGGAATTTTTACATCCACATTATACTATTACATAAAGCACATCAAGTGAGAGAACTACATATGGCTTGATCCCTCTTCAAAGTATTGGTATATAGGCAACGTACCCACATAAGGGGTGTGGATACATGTTTAGTGCATCTTACACACACTAACCCACCCTCTTTCTCAAGTTTTATCAAACATAATGAAGGTCCAGGGTTTCAAGATTGAATCATCACTATGAGGAGCTCTGTTGACATTCAATACTTAATATTTCATAGGTAAAATCATATAGAGATAGTGAATAAAACAAAAAAAACTCATATCTCTATGATTGATTTGGACAATAGTGACAAGAGTGGATAATAAAATTCGGCCCTGAATTGTCATGTTTTTAGTGATTCTATCCTTTTTCCATATGAAAGCTAGATCTAGATTCATGACACTATCCCAATCCTACAAAGCTAGTTTTAGCTTTTGTCTCAGCCATCTCAGTCTAGTTTTAAGCTAAGTTGTATTTCTCCTTAATCATTAGTATTTTTAGAAAGGTTTAAAAGAAACAATAAATTATACAAATCAATATTATAAGTATTGAAATAGTATTTATTAATTTATTATTCTAGACCCTTAACTAAATTAAGAATAAGACTCCAATATTCTTAAAATAGTTAAATCATTTGGTGAACACGACTTAATTTGTGTAAAAAACCCTAGAAACCCTAGGGAAAATTTCATTTTGATTTTTTACAATGTTTTTATAATTATTATTGCATATTTATAATAAAAAATTCACATTTAATTTTTAAATTTACCTTGGTAATTTTAAAAATAATTTCATTCAAAACCTAGTTGCCTATACTAGGTCCCAGTATTTTTTCAATATTTTTCTACTTTTTCTTGCATATTTAAATAAAAAATTCACATTTTATTTTTAAAACTTACTGATGTACTTTTTAAAATAATTTCATTCAAACCCTAGTTGCCTATACTAGGTCCTAGTATTTTTCTAATATTTTTCTAATTTTTTTCCTACATATTTAAATCAGAAATTTCATTTAATTTTTGAAATTTACCATAGTAATTTTTTAAAATTATTTATTTCAAACCCTATTTTAACTTAATACATCCCTTTCTTTCTTTGAGGTATCACTTTATATAATTTTACATGAAAATTACAAATGGAACTTACTCCTTTCACAATATTTCTTACAAATAATAAGGAATTCATATTATGTCATATCATGTATATGAAAGAGGAATTTTACCATATGTTAATGCAAAGATTCAATCTTTTATTTTCATGGTTACTTTTTATATTATGGGATGTTATTATCACATTCATTAATAAACATGTTAAGATACCTCTTGCCTCACCTCCTTTAGAGCCTCTATCCCATGCCAAGTCATGTTGCATGGTCTATTTTACTCTTCCCTAGGTCACTACTCATCACCAGAGAGCCTAGTTGACACCTTTTATCCCTCCACCACCTCAACCTATTGATTATCTATGCTCTCCTCCCATAGCTACTAGTAGTACTATATATCTAGTAGATAATGTGATTAGAGTTTTTACTCAACATGGCACCATACCTCTCCCATCTAGTCAAGAGTCTCACCACCCTCTTATTCCTTCCCATCATAGGCCCAACCCACCTATATAGGTATATTTGAACAACACATATGATATTGTTGATCAATTGAGAAACACGCTAAGATTTCCAAGTATAATTGCTTCAAAAAGCCAATGTATTCAAGGACATTCTTCATCAGTCACTCACTCAACCTTCTATGCCCATTGATTTAGAGCCTTATTATTTTGCATCAGTGGTCAACACATTAAAAACTATATAAGATGTTATTACTTTTAATCATGAGGACATGCCTTCTCAAATAGTTATTGATCAAAATTTACCACTATTCATACAAGCTCAAGTTAAAACTAGTGAATTACATTCTTATGAACCATGGACGTAGATATAACATCCATGAAAAATTCATATAAGAAAATCAAAGGGTTTGATAATATACCATGATAGACATTAGGCACCATTGCTTTGGATATCATGGTAGGGCCCAAAACCCTCTCTATAGAGTTCTAAGTATTTCTAGGTCCTCTTCATTATAACCTTTTACTTGGATGACCTTGGTTACATGTTATGGGGATAGTTCCTTCCACTCTTCATCGATGTGTTAATTTTCTCCATGAAGGATACCTATACACATGCCCAACAGATAACTAGTCATTTAGATATTATATAATTACAAAGTCATCTTTGACTATTTCACTAGATTGGACACCTCATATCATAGTTCAATCACCACCTCATCACATTTCTCTTCAACAAATACATACAATGAGGTAGAAAATATTAGCACATATCACACTCCTCCACTTAAAGTTGTTTCCTCATCTTCAAATACTCAACTAGTCATAACAACTTTAGCTATTTTAGCTACTCCATCCGTCATAGTTCCTACACCTATTACACTTAAAAATCACTGAAAATAGTTTCATTAGTACCAGTTGATTCTATAAATATAGCTCCTTTGGTAGTTACAATTGCTCTATCAGTTATAGATACTCTCACAATAAAACCACATTATACTACTATAGTTGATGAGACTCCCCTCTTTATAGAGTTATAAGTATTTCCAGGTGATCTTCATTATAACCTTTTACTTGGATGACCTTCGATACATGATATGGGGATAGTTCCTTCCACTCTTCATCGATGTGTTAATTTTCTCCATGAAAGATACCTATACACATGCCCAACAGATAACTAGTCATTTAGATATTATACAATTACAAAGTCATCTTTGACTATTTCACTAGATGGGACACCTCACATCATAGTTCAATCACCACCTCATTGAATTTCTCTTCAACAAATACATACATATGAGGTAGGAAAGATTAGCACATCTCACACTCCTCCACTTACAGTTGTTTCCTCATCTTCAAATACTCAGCTAGTCATAATAGCTTCAGCTATTTTAGCTACTCCATCAGTCATAGTTCCTACACCTATTACACTTACAAATCACTGACAATAGTTTCATTAGTACCAGTTGATTCTATAAATATAGATCCTTTGGTAGTTACAATTACTCTATCAGTTATAGATACTCTCACAGTAGCACCACTTATACTACTATAGTTGATGAGACTCCCATATCATAGTTACCCCTTGTGGTAAATTTTGAGTTACCATATGTTCATGGTGTTGAAATATATTCCCAAGATACTTATAATGATGATACGACACCTATGCTCATAGATGACTATTTATCTAGATTGAGCTTTACACTAGTTTTCCTAGGAGAGTATCGAGATGACTCTAGAACCCTAATCATGTATCTTGCATCACTCTTAGCATCTCATACTACACTCTTAGGATATATGCAAAATTTACAATCATATACAAATCACTTGGCACATATAGTTCACATGTTACCTCTATGGATATAAAGCTAGTCATTCAGATTCAGGTAGGTATCACACAACATCAACCATAGATTATGTTATAGATGTTACTTGATCATGGATTAATCACACTACCTATAGTAAGACACATATTTATTATCTGGTTATCATAACAAAATGGTCACCCATTTTATCTCTTTCACAAGATCATAGGTCTTGATACAAACTCATGTACAAATTTATAATAGAGATTAGATAAACTAAAGGTTCAGGGTACTATTTAGATTATATCATCACTAGCACTAGCTACACCACTTTCATCAAAACCATCTACTACTAGAGCTAAATATCCTAAAGGAGACTCAAAATATTCACCACTAGAGCAAAATTCAATTTATTTTTCATACGATGACACCATTACGAGTGATAGATCTTTGACTACATAGAGAACACTTATCTTACTAACATTTAAGGAGATAGCCACTATGCATATATACTTTGTAGCATATGATGATACTTATGATGATGATTTTAAGGCATTTGATGATGGTCATGATCATTTCCTCCACCTCCATCCCCAATAGGCTCCATCCTTTAACCCTTTACCACCTCCATCCTAGTCTTTTATGTCATTATATACATATTGCTTTATTCATATGCTTATACATAGTTTCTTTTTAGCTTAATTGTACATAGTTTTTTAAAATTACTTGTAAATAGCTTATTTTTAATTTCTTGTACATAATATCCTAATTATTACTTGTACATAGACTCCTAAAAATTGAGTGTACACAGTTTTTTTTAAATTTCTTGTACATAGTCTCCTTATGATTTATTGTACATAGTTTATTCTAAAAATACCAAAAATAAAAAACATTCAAAATACAAAAACATTCAAATATTTCAAAGTAAAAAAAAACATTCAAATAATTAAAAATACCAAAAACATTTCAATTATATGTATTATCCATACTTTACATTTCTACTACTATGCTAGACTTACATTTTCTATTCTATGATATTGTTTATCGATTTATCTACATTACCATGCTTCACTTGATCTTATTTGAGTGTGTGTAGTAACATCCAGATCTTTTATTGCTTCACTCTACCCATTAATGGGGCATCCTACTTATACATTCGAGACATACATAAATATATCTACCCATTAGGGGCATATTTTACATGAATATACCATCTAGGTTATGTCATTCCTATACCACACATTCTAGTTATCATACTGATGTACATTACTTACTAGATTACACATATCACTCTATCAACATTCACTAGTATATAACACTTGTGTATTTGATAGCATATACCTAGTCATGTACTCCATGTCTTGCATACTTTCACTTTTTTCTTTGATTAGTTATATGCAATTGTATTTCTAGCATTTACATGCTTTATTTCCTTGCTTTGTATAGCTAGGTGTGATTGCATTTATTAGTTACTATTTTTTCTCTTGTGTGTGACTTAGGACATTTGTCAATGTCCTTTGTTTGTACTATTCTAAGTTCTTTTATCCCTCATGCCAACCTTGATTATTTTAAATAATATGTGTATGTGGAATTTGAACATGATTTTTATGATTGCTTTCCTAGTTTGGATGACATGTTCCCATGTCTCTTATTTTCTTAGACCCTTGGCCACTCTTGTATGACTCTTGCTTCTTGCCTTATGTTTCTATTGCTTGTTTGCTTCTCACTATTTGTAATGCCATGATCCACATCATGAATTATGCTAATTTCTTGGATGTCATGATGGAAATCATGCTTCATTCATTCTTAACAACTAACAACTAACAACTAACAAAAGTTTTCATGTTTAGTTCAATATATTACACATGCTATTACATTATTACATCTATCTAGGCATACTCCTATTGATCTAAAAATTTCCAATATTAGACTATTCTATATCTTGAGACATCTTTTTAATTATCATTACTATATCATGTATTTTGTAGCATAACACACTTATAGGGCTCCTTCTGAGGAGAATCATTTTAGGATCTTCATTCCTACCTTCAGAAGAGGAGGAAACAAACATGGGTTTGATCACAAAGATTAGAACCTCCTACTAGTAAAAAAACCAATTTTTAGAACACTCAAAACAGAAACCAAAGATTAAACTATGTAGAACATACCAAAAAATAGTGATGGTTATAAAACAATGATCAGATTTAATAAATGACAAGAGCACCAAACCTAGATAATAACACCAAATAGTAGGTTGTTCTATTTTTGATGCTCATATCTAAATAGAAAAAACCCAAATTTTCTAGAAATAGATAGAATGGTAAGTTTAGTTATAGTTTTGTCAATAAAAATATAGTTTAGAATCAATAGTTTTAGTATAGGTTTTTTAGAGAATCAATAAATAGGGGGAATCATATACAACATGATGGCTCTCACTTCCAGTTTTAGATAGGGAAGTTTGTATAACTTCTAGATCAGAATCCATGTTATAGACACTAGTAATTGGGGGTAACGTGCATAACACATTTGACTTATTTTCTTTTTGAGTTTGGTATGTTATGCAAGCATTCTTAGTAGTTGTGTGCCTTATTCTATCTACAAGTGGTTGACATTATTCTCAAGTGGCTTCCACATAAACCTAGTTCCCAATTTTAGAGCAACTTTCATACAATCCTAATCTCCACCTTTCAAAAGGTTGTTAGGAACCCCAAGGAAGCACAATTGATTACCATATACAAGCAACTTAAGATGCAAAATTAACCAGAAGTAACAAGTAACTAGAAACCAAAAACAACACAGAATATGAGAGACAATACCCAATTGTATTAATACTCATCCAAAAAAGAATACAATAAATAAGATGCCACTTCTTCACACCTCTCAGAGGCTTCCCACACCTCAAGTGTATAGTAATTCTTTCCTCAAAGCTCTCTCTCTTACGGTCCCAACACACAACTCAAACACAGAGTTGGTGTTCACCTCTAACCAATCAGTATCCACTACTGCCAGTACACCAGTGCTCCATGCACTCCACAAGTGCTCCACATACTCCAAGTACTGAACGTACTCCAAGTAGATCTCCCCTAAACTTGTAACAACTTGCAACTCAAATGATCTTACTTATAGAAGGAACTTCCTTGCCTTCCTCTTTTGCTCAATAACTAAGTACACACCATACTCCAAGTAGATCCCACCTGATCTTGCTCCCTATTGTGTTGCTATCACCTTGATTCTGTTGCCACCTGTAGATCAACCTGGTTCTGCACACCTGCAAACCTAGACCATGCACACACATACACCTATAGATCAATGATCTTACTTATCATGTAGATCTCCAAACGTGGCCTTGCACACTTGCCAACCAAGATCCTACACACCTAAATAACCCTTCTGATTCTCCAAAACTAGCACCCACACTTGGCACTACTGTGGAACTAGGAGGAACACCCTTGCTCACTTCACACACATAAGGAGCTAACTTTGCTCAACTCAAACTAGCACAAATTACAATATAGCCCATGAGTATATTATATATATCTCATGCAAATAATAATTAGACACCTAATTACAATAATTAGATCCATAGCTTCAAGTCTAAAATTGGCTCTTAACATGCAATCACTCAGTTCGTTAACAAACTATTCATGCAACTGACAGTTCCAGAACTGCATAGGTGACTGACATCAGTCCCTATTTGCCTGGAGGTGACTGACATCAGCCAAATCATGCTGACATTGATTGCATTCCTATCCACCACTGGCCGATGTCGGTCAGCCTAAACGACACCAGTGACTGTGACACTCAACAACATCTCAGCAACCTCCTTCCCTATTTGCATTAGTGAAGCTTTTAGCTCTACAACCTAACAATTTCCCACTTGGAGATAAATAGTTGCACTATACTTATACCTATACCCCATCTAATATATATCCTGGCTTGTATCCCTCTTCGAGCTCAACCTTGAAGACCACCCATCACATAACCTGTGGTGCACCTCTTGTCATCCAAGTAACCTACCGCATCTGCATCTACAAACACATGTAGAAAATAACTTGACCCTGCATAGCATTTCAACCTGCTGCTGGTCCCTCTCAAACACCTAAGAATCCAATGAACTACCCTCCAGTGCTTCTTTCTTGGATCAGCTCCAAACTTTCTGACAGCACCCACTACTTGGGCAAACTCAGGGAGTAAACATGTACTCAACCTCATCATGTGATTGGGGACCCTGTTCTATGAACTATCCATCCATAGGTGTGCTGCCCTATTCTGCATCCTGTACTACCTTCACACAATCATCCTGTGACAACATCATGTGATCTACCTGTCTCTAGGATTACTAATGCCAACGAATTTTGCTGCTCCAAATCCTTCATGGCAAACCACTAAACTAATCTTACCCTTAGCTCAGCAAAACCCTGTATGTCCAAACCTGCTAGCAAACCATCCACATACAGTAACAAGATAATGTTATGACCATCATACACCTGGTAAGACAAACACAATGGTTACACTGACATTGACTAAAGCCTTGCTTTGTCATCCACCTGTCAAAACTTGTACCACTATCCTATAGCTTCCTCAAGACCATATGACCTAGCCTTCCATCTCACATATCCATTCTCTCTATTCTTTAACCAAGGTATCCATTCATCTCAATGCTTTCATACCAGCCGGAAACCCTACCAAATCTCCCGTTTGGTCCTACATCCTGTTCATGCCATGCTCCCACTGCTTCCTGTATCCTTCCTACTCTACAATCAGCAACTAGTATAAAGAAGAGGAACAATGAATCTGAGGCTTACTTGCACTTTCAATCCTCCCCATGGGCATTTGAGACTCCTTGATAGATTGTTATCTACCCAAAATCCATTTCAGTGATCAACCTCAGTCACCACATAGTCTGCATCCGATCGACGTCAGTTCGATGCGACTGTCCAAGTCACCAACACTAGTTATCTTGTTGACGTTGGTCTCCACCTGCCTGACACCACTGACTCCTCTGGTCTGCACATGATTGACATCGGCAACTATCTGTTTGACGTCAATGACCCTTGACCAATGCCAGTACCTGTGTATACCTATGAGTGATGACTTTTTACCTGTGAGATCTCCATGGATCAAAACCCTGTCCAAACCACCGTGCTCAGAAGTATCCAACCCCATCCACTGGTCTCTATCTGTCATCTACTCCAAGAACACCAAGGCTTTCCAGTTCTTAAGTTTATCAAATACATCAGTCTTCCTTTTCCTACAATAAACACAATCCTTTCTTGTATGTAATGTCCCTTACTTAGGGGCTCCTTTTTTCATCAAAAGCTCTGATACCACTGTAATATCCCTTCAAATACCAAAACAGAAGCTCTGAATTGCTTATCTATATTTCTACAAAATATCCTCAAATAGATAAATAAATCACAGTATAATCGCTTATTTATTTTCTCATATGCTTACAATAGAGGTCCTCTGTCAAGTATACAAAGAATATTGAAAGTATGGCCTTAATAGCCTAAATATTCCACAAATTGGGAAAGAAATATGGATCTAGTATGTCTCAGCCTACTGTGTAAAAAACACAGTCGCCAATGTCAGTTATACTACCATCATCGGTTGACTGGAGTCGTTAACCTACTGACGTCGGTGATATGTTGACCAATGTCAGTCTCTGCAGGTCTCTGCCCACCGATGTCGGTGTCTGATCTTTCTATTGATGTGCACAGAATTTCACGGATCTGTATAGACTTCATACGGCTGCCGATATAACTCACCCTGTATGCTTGATCCTGAACTATAGAACTATGGGCTAATACAAAAGATCTATATCTGGATAATTATTGAATCAAAACCCAAAATAATAAAATACCTGTAAACCCTTGTGATAGCTTCTTTGTGAAGTTATCTCTCAAACTTGTAAACACCTGTGATAACTTTCGTATGAAGTTATCTCTCAATTTGGCAATAGATCGACTGATCTTTCACAACCTCTAAATCTCACACAATGAAGAGTTGACGTTCTTCAATGCAAATGGATTCCTGGAACCCTTGGCTCAGTCTTCACAGAAGAATTCTTAACAAAACTCAATATCAATAATCAATCATGAATACAAACTCTCTCCCATGAGAAACCCTTATACCCTCCAAAGGTGTGCTTTCTAAAATTAGATTTCCTTAAATTAGACTTAGGGCTTCTTAAATTAAAACTAGGGTCTTAAAATTAGACCAAATCTTAAATTAGAATTAGGGTCTTAAAATTAGACTAAATAATTAATAATTAATAATTAATTAATAATTAATTAAAATTAGACCAAATAATTAATATTTGATTAAATCAATCAAATATTAATATCTCCCTTAATTCATGTCCAAAAGAGCCCGAATGAAAACCAAGACCAGCTCCATCAAGACCCTCTATCCATCCCATCAGCCTATGAGGGTCACATAATAGGCTAATCATCTACTCTACACATGTCAACTAAAAAGGGGACATGACAATCTGCCCCTCCTGAAATTGCTTGCCCTCAAGCAATCGCTGAATGATAGACCAATCAATCCACCTAGATCCCAAATGAAGTCTCGATCTACCCTGCTATCAACCAACACAAACTCCATGCCCTGTACATCACCACTGTCATCCAATGGCATCACATCATCCCTATCTCCTATACCCACTACAATATCTAAATTCGGAGTGTGAATGCTAGACATACTCATATCATCATCAACATGTGACCCACCTATAAAAGAAATCTGAGACTCTACCACACGTGCTAACTCCTGGACTGAACTCACCTCAAGACAAAGCTCATCCACATGTCTCTCTTGTATTGGTGCCAATGTACACTTGGTAGCGTACTCGATCATGTCATGTCATATGAGCCGCTCCATCTGATGAAAAAACATATATTTGAAGCTGCTACCTCGTATTGCCTTAAGAATATGTGTCTTCCCATCAACATCAAAGCAAACTTCCATGTCCTTGAGACAAAGAGTAACTTCCTCAAATGAATGAAGCCACTTCATACCCAAGACTAAGTCTATATCCCCCATGTTCACTACATAATAATCAGCCTTGAACTCATAGATGTTCAAGTGCAATGGGAGGTCTCTAATCATACGCTCACACCTAAGAGTGTGACCATCGGCTACCTTAACTCTAATGCCCTCAAAATCTTTAGTAGTGAGTCCACACTTCTCCACAAATCTAGCATCTATAAAATTATGTGTGGCTCCTGTAACAAGAAGGGTGATGACCTTCTGCCCTGCCAAAACTCCATGGAGTCTGAATGACTCATTCGACTGAATGTTGGATAGGCATGCCTCCTGTATATGAAGTGCTAAATATGCCTCTACCTCCTCAAAACTATCCTACTATTTGGAATCTTCAAATTTCGCATCCTCATAATATGCCCACATCACATGATTTGCTTTGCCCTTAGGCCTCAAAGGGCAATCGTGATGGATATCATATGGACCTTTGCAGTAGAAGCAAAGCTTCTTCTTGCGTAGATCATTAAGAGCCTCTCTATCCAATGGTGGTGCTATTGGGTTGGCCTTTGAATCATTTTTAACACCTGATTTATCTATGTTAAAATCTAATCCCTCTCTACCTCCATTGGATCACTTATGGTCCATGGAAGAAGAAGTACCTCTGGAGTTAAATTTACTAGATGGGGCTGCCATCTCTATGCTACGTGCCTTCTTCATAGCTACCTGTAATGAAGGAGGATCAAAGCCTTTGATTCAATCTCTCAATGGTTCTGTCAATCCCTCCATGAAGAGTACTACAAGTCACCACTCTAAAATGTCAAGAACCATGACTGATAACTTCTGGAAGTCACCAATGTAAGACTCTAGACTCCCACTCTGGCACAACTGAGCTAACTCTCTGAAATAGGACTCTGGGTCCTTCCTATCAAAATGCTCCACCAACCTATCCACAAACTCTTGATAAGATGTGATCTGATCATGATGGAGTGTCACCATCCCGTGGTGCCACCAATCATGAGCTACTCCCTCAAGATGTAGTGTCGCATATCTGATAGCATCTTCCTCAGCCATCAGATGCAATGTGAGAAAGGTGTCTAACTTACTAATCCAGGCCTGCGCTGTGACCTTACCACTACCGTCAAACATTGTGAGTGTGAGCCTGCTCGTAGCATGCTTAAGATCATTGTTCTGGTGTCTAGGTTTCCTGTCTTGTTTAACCAATCTATAGTGCTCTCTCCTCAGATTAACAAAATGATCAAAGGACGTCCTCTCCTGAACATGAGGAGGTAATAAGTCCCATTCATCATTTGTAGCCATGTAAACATCTGCAAATGAGGAATCTCCTACCTCCTCCTCTATTGGAACTTCTGGTTCCTCTTGAACAAATGTAAGACGTGTAGGTCTATCTGCTATTCTAGAGTGGGCCTGCTAGGGTCTCTAATTAACCGTAGCACTCCTATTATCTCCTTGTTCCCCATTCTATCTATCAGGTGCATTTATCCTCCTTATCATAGTAGTAATTTCCTGTAGTGCCTGTGTCATCTCACAGTAGGTTTCTCTGGTACTTGGATCATCATTATGTCAGTGGCCCCTGGGTGGGCTACCCTCACGTCTATCACTCATGATAAACGGCTGTTGTTCTAACAACTGGGTACCTTCAAGCAAGGCTCTACTGTGTGTGTTATACCTGTGTGGTCGCAACTCTTATGGCTGCATAAGACTGTCAAACCCTCAGGATGGTAGGATTTAGCTTTGATTTACCCAATAGGTTGGTAGGAATTTGGCTCTGATACCACTGTAGTGTCCCTTACTTAGGGGCTCCTTTTTTCATCAAAATCTCTGAAACCATTGTAATGTCCCTTACTTAGGGGCTCCTTTTTTCATCAAAAGCTCTGATACCACTGTAATATCCCTTTAGATACCAAAACAAAAGCTCTGAATTGCTTATCTGTATTTCTACAAAATATCCTCAAATAGATAAATAAATCACAGTATAATCACTTATTTATTTGCTCATATGCTTACAATAGAGATCCTCTATCAAGTATACAAAGAATATTGAAAGTACGGCCTTAATAGCCTAAATATTCCACAAATTGGGAAATAAATCTGGATCTGGTATGTCTCAGTCTGCTGTGTAAAAAACACAATCACCGACGTTGGTTATACTGCCATCATTAGTCGACTGGAGTCGTTAACCTACCGACGTCAGTGATATGTCGACCGATGTTGGTCTCTGTAGGTCTCTACCCACCGATGTCAGTGTCTGATCTTTTTGTTGATGCACACGGATTTTCATGAATCTATACGGACTTCGTACGGCCACCAATATAGCTCACCCTGTATGCTTGATCCTGATCTGTAGAACTATGGGCTAATACAAAAGATCTATATCTGGATAATTCTTGAATCAAAACCCAAAATAATGAAATACCTGTAAACCCTTGTGATAGCTTCTATGTGAAGTTATCTCTCAAACTTGTAAACACCTATGATAACTTCTATATGAATTTATCTCTCAATTTGGCAATAAATCAACTGATCTCTCACAACCTCTGAATCACACACAATGAAGAGTTGACATTCTTCAATGCAAATGGAATCCTGGAACCCTTGGCTCAGTCTTCATAGAAGAATTCTTAACAAAACTCAATATCAATAATCAATCATGAATACAAACTCTCTCCCATGAGAAACCCTTATACCCTCCAAAGGTGTGCTTTCTAAAATTAGATTTCCTTAAATTAGACTTAGGGCTTCTTAAATTAGAACTAGGGTCTTAAAATTAGACCAAATCTTAAATTAGAATTAGGGTCTTAAAATTAGACTAAATAATTAATAATTAATTAATAATTAATTAAAATTAGACCAAATAATTAATATTTGATTAAATCAATCAAATATTAATATCTCCCTTAATTCATGTCCGAAAGAGCCCAAACGAAAACCAAGACCAGCTCCATCAAGACCCTCTATCCATCCCATTAGCCTACGAGGGTTGCATAATAGGCTAATCATCTACTCTGCACATGTCAACTAAAAAGGGGACATGACATTGTAGCATCCCACTGCTCACAGAAATCTCGATCTATGCTCTCTGAAGCTAAACTCTTCCCTTTTGACTTAAGAACATCCATTCCCTTCTCACTTATGTGGCCAAGCCTACAAAGCCACACTTGTGCAATAGAAGTGGAATCAATAATACAAGCAAGTAGATGAAGAGTACCTGCTTTCTTACCACATGCTAATTCAAGTGCATCCACTGTGAGAGTTTCTGTGCATCTCTCATCACCCAACTTTCCTGAAGTAATTAGCTACATCTTCAAGATTGGGACCTGCATGACCTTCTTTAACACCCATGTGTTGGCCACGTGTAATTTTAGAAACACTTCCCCTTTGCCAATACTATAACAAGGCTCACCAACCCCTCTACTTGGGGCTGCATGGAAAGAGGCAACAAAATCTATTAACCAAGATTCAACTTTATCCAAGAAACATCCCAGAGCATCTTGTACAACAACACCTGCAACATCTGCTTCTTTAGTTCCTTCATGTCGATCTTCTGCCAACCAAAAATATTTCTTTACCTACTCTTTCTTTCCATAACACTATAATTGACCATTCATGCTATTTAGTTTCTCCATTCGTAGCGTACTTTCTTCTGCCATTGCTATACTCCCACTCAATTAGAAACCCCTGAAAGTGCCCTGTAACCAAACACAAAACCTTCTCCCTCCAACCTTAGCTCTGATACCAACTGTTAGGAACCCCAAGGAAGCACAATTGATTACCATATACAAGCAACTTAAGATGTAGAATTAACCAGAAGTAACAAGTAACTAGAAACCAGAAACAACACAGAATATGAGAGACAATACCCAATTATATTAATATTCATCTAGAAAAGAATACAATAAAGAAGATGCCACTTCTTCTTCACACCTCTCAGAGGCTTCCCACACCTCAAGTGTATAGTAATTCTTTCCTCAAATCTCTCTCTCTCTTACGGTCCCAACACACAACTCAAACACAGAGTTGGTGTTCACCTACAACCAGTCAGTATCCACTACTACCAGTACACTAGTGCTCCACGCACTCCACAAGTGCTCCACACACTCCAAGTACTCAATGTACTCCAAGTAGATCTCCCTTGAACTTGCAACAACCTGCAACTCAAATGATCTTAATTATGGAAGGAGCTTCCTTGCCTTCCTCTTTTGCTCAATAACTGAGTACACACCATACTCTAAGTAGATCCCACCTGATCTTGCTCCTTGTTGTGTTGCTGTCACCTTGATTATGTTGCCACCTACAGATCAACCTGGTTCTGCACACCTGTAAACCTAGACCATGCACACACATACACCTGCAGATCAATGATCTTACTTACCATGTAGATCTCCAAATGTGGCCTTGCACACATGCCAACCAAGATCCTACACACCTGAAGAACCCTTCTGATTCTCCAAAACTAGTAGCCACACTTGGCACTGCTATGGAACTAGGAGGAACACCCTTGCTCACTTCACACACAAAAGGAGCTAACTTTGCTCAACTCAAACTAGCACAAATTACAATACAGCCCATGAGTCTATTATATAGATCTCATGCAAACAATAATTAGACGCCTAATTACAATAATTAGATACATAACTTCAAGTCTAAAATTGGTTCTTAACATGCAAACACTCGGTTCATTAACAAATTTTTTTGTGCAACCGACAGTTTTGGAACCGCACAGGTGACCGACGTCGGTCCCTATCTGCCTAGAGGTGACTGACGCCAGCCAACTCATGTTGACATCAGTTACATTCTTGTCCACCACTGGCCGACGTCGATCAGCCTAACTGATGCTGGTGACTGTGACACTCAGCAACCTCCTTCCCTGTTTGCATCAGTGAAGCTTTTAGCTCCACAACCTAATAAAGGTCTAAGATTGGCTTAGTTTTTAGTATACATTTGGATATCCATACCACATTATCATATTTCAGAGCATTCATGAGATTCAAGAGCCATCTCATATGACACACATTTATACTAGTATCAGTTTATAACTTCACTTAATAGGCAAAAATAGAGCGGAAGGTCTAGCTATCTTTTATATTCTTGAGCAACATATTCAAAGGGATTGGACACAAAGTGTAAACATCAATTAACATACGCATGATGACATATCTTCACTTAGTGGTCAATAATGGATCCAAAGGGCTAAATTTTTCATTATTGATCCACTCTTGGGGGATTAAGCACTTAGCTCCATTCACAATATTAATTTTGGTATAACACATACCCAACACATATCTAGCATACTTAGCATCACTCAACATCATAATAGGTTTTGTATTAGTTTGAATACCTGGTGAGGTGTATTCATTCCTTTCTCTTCCTCTCTCTTTTACCCATCTTTTTTATGTTCTTATTTTATACATAACATGTCTAATAATAGATGATCTACTCTTTGTTTTTATCTTACATATTTACACTTAAATATGTGTTTTCTCTATGCACACTCAGTATCACATAGCCTCATAGACTTCACTCTTGCAATTAAGTTCATGTACACTCTCTATTTTTCCTTTATCTTAGTATTTCACTTTATTGCATCACTAAAATAAATCAGGGGAAAATGTAGTCACGTAAAATGTCCAAATTGGTAGATTGAGTGTTACTTGTGACACCCTATCCATAAGACCTTCTTGTATGCTCTCATGACCCTTCTAGATATCTTTTTGCTTATTATTAGTCATATATAACCTTCTAAACAATCATTCCAAGTCAGCCAGGATTTATTCCCTAGGATAATTCAATCCCCCTAGGTCCCAATCACCTAGGACAATAGCATTATACCTAGACAATAACATCGGACCCTAGGTTGTCCCATTTTTGGTACTCCTATTTAATCATATTTTGATCTCAGATGACTATTTTCATTTTATTCCTATCCTTCATCATCCTAGCCTAATGTGAATATATTTAATCCATAACCAATAGCTCCCTATAAAATTCCATCCAAAGGTCATTTATAAAGGGTAGTGAAAAATCTTACAAAGCAAGAAAGAATATTAAAAAAACCACTAAGGAAAACTTTCCTATTCTCTGCATACAATCACCCAAAACAATTATAAACACATTCAAACTCTCACACCAATCTCTAACAACCTCAAGCACTCTCAATTTATAATTTTTACATGTATATTACACTATTGTATAAAACACATCAAGTGGGAGAACTACATATGGCTTGATCCCTCTTTAGAGTATTGGTATATAGGAAACATTCCTATACAAGAAGTGTGGATACATATTTAGTGAATCTTACACACACTAACCCCCTCTCTTTCTTAAGTTTTATCAAACATAATGAAGGTCTAGGATTTTAATATTGAATCATCTCTACAATGAGCTTTATCGGCATTTAACACTGAATATTTCATAAGCAGACTCATACAAGGATAATGAACAAAACCTAGAAAAATTATATCATTATGACCAATTTAGATAATAGAAGAAAGAGTGGAAAATAGAGTCAGACCCTAAATTTTCCTATTTTTAGTGATAATATCCTTTCACCAAATGAAATCTATATCTAGATTCATGACACTATCCCAGTCTTGCATAGCTAGTTTCAGCTTATGTCTCAACCATCTTAGTCTAGTTTTAAGCTAAGTTATATCTATCCTTATTCATTTCTATTTTTAGAAAGGTCTAAAAGACATAATAAATAATACAAATAAGTATTATAATTATTATAATATTATTTATTGATTTATTATTCCAAACCCTTAACTAAATTATGAATAAGACTCCTATATTACCAAAATAGTTAAATCATCCTTGTAGCACATAACCATGAGGACATCTATGGAACATTTAGAAACCTTTTTGAATGTATAAAGAGGAAATATGTATGGAGTTTGGCAAAGATGATGGACACTTATAGGACATGTGAAAATACAAGAAAATTCATCCCATATTTGATTGAAGAGTTAGTGGATTTCAAAGAGTATGTTAATAGTTACCAACTAAAGGGAATAAATGAATTAGTAGGCTTTAAAAAAGGTCAATACTTTATTATATACATGGAGGAAGGTCAGCTCATTACGCATTGCAAAAACTCTATAAGAGATAGAAATTGGCCACCCTCGATTACATTATGGAGAACAAAATAAAATGGTGAGCCAAATGTTCTAGAAGGTAATTCGACAAAAATATATTTCAAAGACTTGAAAAATAGAGAAATATCTCAAGATTCCATTGATAAAAAATAATTAGATAGAAGTATAAAAAAGAGTTAAAAATAAATTAAATATAAGTTGAATAAGCATGTAAAATAATTGAATGAATTTAGTTTGACTAGAAATAGTAAGTGGAAGGATCTACCATATTACTTCCAAAACATCCATGACATAATGAAAGAAGACATGTTCCCTTTTTAAGTTGAGTGCACAAGATATTTTTGGCCTAAAAATAATCACTACATACCCATGCATAGATATATACACAAAATGATTCATGATAGGACCCTTTATTTTGGAGTGGCATGCACAAATACATATGTCGGTCCAAGAAGAAAAAGAATAAAAATTGCATTTAATCTAGCTCAAGATGTGAAAATTGAAGATATGTTTATTTTCAAACCCAAAAATTCTATAGGAGTGGAATACACAGTATGGGTTATTAGAGATAAAATCAATATTGAGATACTACAAACAAATGGGAATATAGAATGAAGGGTCAATGTAGATTGACTCATCCTAGTTCATGCAGGGAAAAAAATGCAAAAGAAGTAAAAATTTATTCAATTTACTTAGATAATAAATGGAATCCAAACTCAATTGACACATCTTTACCATCCATACTCATAGATGGTATCATCTACGCTTGGAAACCAAATAAAAATTGTAGAGATCATACACTTGTTCTCATTGATTTTTGGAAAGGCATTGTAATAGACTATTTGAATGCATTGTCCCACTAAGCACTAGAACAAAATACTAATAAAAGGATTTGAAAATTCAAATGGTGTTTCCTTAATTTTGGATTAAGAAATATGAATGTTTTTTTTTCAAAATTTAGACCATTTTTTGAGAATGTATAATTTTTTATTGTTTTATTTATTTATTTTTATTTTTAGTGGCACTTTGAATTTTGGGTCTTGGAAAATACACTTCAACATTTGAGTTTTATATTTTCTACTATGATAATTCATTATTTTAGTAATTTTGCATCTATTTAATAGCATTTTATTTTTGGAACGTCTAATTTGCATTTTTTTAAATTCAAAATGGTCTTTGGTTTTTGCATATTCCAAATAGTTAGATCGCATTTTGTGAATCATGAAAACCTATTAGGTTTTTTGGTTTTTAAAATTAAAATTCACATTTTACATCCTTCAAAATGGTCTTGATCAAATGGTATTCATAATTTTCAAATATAATAATTTATACTTCAACTTTTACATTTTACAAAATACATTTTGGCATTCCTATGTATGCAAAAAGTTCTTCAAGTTTTATGCCTCAGACTTGCGTGTCAATATTTGTTCTTTAAAAATTTTATGTATCAATAAAAAAAATTATTTGGATTTTTAGTTTTTTAAATTACACTTTGTACAAGCACCCAAGATTGTGATACATGGCACAATCTCAGTGACTCAACTATGCAGAAGAATGACCAGTCCAAACAAAAGTCCTAAACAATGCAATCACTTGAGATTACATGTGTCAAAATCTTGGTAACTTGACTATGTGGGAGATTATATTAATAATATAATAATATAAAACCCATGATATACATGTGGAATGCACACAAATATGAGATAAACTTTGATGTTTGTAAGGATGTCAATCAAATCAGATTAAATAAATAGTTTATGATCTAATCAATTGATGACATGTGGTATCCCAATCATCCCAATTATTTTAAATCACATATCACCCATGCACCCAATTTATGTATGTATTATTTTTCCTTAATAAATAAACCACCAAGTCTTATTATCTATAAGTGCATGGTCTATGAACTAGTTTGAAAGGCTACATAATTTGGACTTATTACAAATATATAAATTATAGATGTCATTTATTTGTAATAATTCCAAGTAATTCTTGATGAAGTCCAATTTATTTATGATAATTTTCAACTACTAATTATTTATAATCATTTAAAACTATTTCTACTTATCATAAATACATTAGATAGATGTGATTTATTTGTAATAAATCTAACTTAATCTCGATACAATTCAATTTAATCTTGTTACAGTCTAATTTATTTCTGATAGTTTTTAAAAATTTGGACTGTTGATTAGTCCATATTATCTAAAATATTCATTGGATTCTTTGGGTAATTTTTCACACTAATAACATGTGAAACGTATGGGCCAACCCATGAAGACATTTTGAATTTGAAAATGATCTTTTATTGAAGCAAGGACTAGTTCATTAGATTTGGAAACATATATAATTTCATAAGAATATAAGTCTAACAAACTCATCTAATTTATAATAATATTGGTTTGATGATCTTAATATATTCTAAGTATGATTTTAAGTCAGTTGTGCACAAAAGGGGATTCATGTAATGACTAGTAGAAGCATGGGAAGGTCAAACCCATAGGAAACATGTTGATGTGAGAGAAGGGAATGTAAGATCCATTTATGTATGATTAATAACTCATGTAAGGTGAATTCAAGTTAAAAATAAAATTTATAAGTGTCTAATACCATATTTTAGTGTCTACAAATTAACCCATTCTATTCTAAATTATTGAAATGAAATACAATGTTAGAGTATAGAGATAAAAAGATGCAGTTGAGTGTGTACAACACACTTTATATTGGGAGAAGGATTTAAATGTGAATATTTATCCAATAAAAACTAAAATGAACATGTAAAAATTGATTTCCATATATGAAAATGAAATCTTAATTGAAATTAAAAATTTGAAACTTAAAGAAAAAAAAGAATACACCTATGACTAGGTGAACCATGTTTCACTATGACATGTTGGAGATGATGCATCCTTATTGAAGCATTGGGGAATAGTTTTTAAATTAAATAATTATAAATTTTGGGGTTATCATGTCTAAATGTATGTATTAATTCAAAGATATGAGTTGTAGAGATAAATTCCCAAACCCTCTTGAAAAATGAGCAGTACTTAGGCCATTTAACATCACTAAACCTTAATTTCACTAATATTTAACCTTAAAATTAAATTAGAAGCCACATATTTGGATCTAATATTAGTTCATATTCCATTAAGCATCATTTAAACTTTATTTTGTAACTCAATTATCTACATCAACCATTGTATAAAGAATTATAGATTTTAAAAGTGTTCACTTTTGGGTACTATCAATGCCATGATATTAAATTGTAATAGTGTGTATGTTCATAAATAATTTTCATGACCTATAATTGGATCCAATTGATGTCAAAATAATATACAATGATATACATATATATCTTATTTTATCTCAAACATGAGAAATTTGAAAACCCATATCTTATAATCCTATAAAATGTGTACATATGCATTGCATATTATACCAATATTATACCCATTTTTTCATGCTCTATGTATTGGTGACATTTTTAGGACTTTCTATAGCTAGTTATTTTCACTATTTTACACTCTTTGATGCATTATTAATATATATTTATGTCAGTCCAATTCATTTTACTTATGCACTTAATACTCAAGATGCATTATTAGTTATTCTCGGGGTCTATACAAGCAATCTTGTATATACAAATTAAGGGGGGTCAATCTAGACATTATAAGTGGGCATTATGTGGTGTTTTGTATTCTTTGGTGTCTCTTTTTTACATTATCAATTTATAAATTGTATTGATTCATGCACTTACTGCTCATTTGGATGCATTCTTAGTTGTGTCCAACAACCTCTT
The DNA here is from genome assembly GCA_037957365.1 of Torreya grandis. Taxonomy (NCBI): domain Eukaryota; kingdom Viridiplantae; phylum Streptophyta; class Pinopsida; order Cupressales; family Taxaceae; genus Torreya; species Torreya grandis. The sequence goes on along the minus strand of JARHVA010000570.1, from coordinate 4,259,890 downwards.
TATGAAAGTGCATTGTTCTTATAACTAGGGGGTCATTGAAATTATTTTGTATAGGGTAGAATTCTTTGGTGTCTTCTCTCAGTCAGCTGACTTCACTTGAGGGATAATTAAGGGATAAGGTTTATTCTACACTAGTGGTTCTTCTTGGAAAGACCAACTATGCTTCTTAATGTACTTACATGGAACACTTTCCCATGAGAAATAATCATACTCAATTCCTATATGGATAGATTCATACTATAGTGACTTAGTCAATATAATAAGTGGAATAATAATTATGACAAGATTCTTGAAACCTTACAATTAAATTTTTTCATGGATCTTCATTGCCATGTGGAACATACAACATGCCCCTACACTATTTGGAACATTCTTTAGTATCTTTTTCGAGATCCTATTGAGATTTATATCACTCCTACTCCTTTTACTATCATATCTTCATACACTATTTTACTGTATCCTCCTACTCCTATTTCTTATGATGACACATACATGGTGGATAGTGTTATTACTTCTACTTAACCACCACTAAAAGAGGAGATTATACTTGACCTCAGTTGTCTCATTATAAATTCTACTTTCATTCATGAAATTTTCATCAACCTCATTAAGCCACCTGAAACCACCCATTCTAACTCTATACTATATCTCCTTGACAACCCTATGGACTAAACTAATGAATTTCTTACTCCTAAACCAATGACCTAAGATCAACACAAGTCTCTGTATAGATTGGCATTATGATCTTGATCCCAAAAACTTGATTCTCCATAATAAATATGTCTTTTAAGAAGCATAGATAGAGACATCCTCTACACCATAATGCTCTACCATGGTGTCAAACTAGGAGTTGTTTATAACTCCTCATATTCCTTCTCCTCCTTGGTCATATGATACTTATAGTTCTTCTTCTTTGACTTAAGAGAAACAAATTGCTCATCCACTAAAACATTCTCTTTTTCTTCTATGATTGGATTGACAATACATGGAGACAAAATAGATTCATGACATACCTTTTTATCTAAATAATTTTCTTTATAGCTAATAACCTCATCATTAGGAAAAAATAATTGATGTTCTTTGCATGATACATGTTCAACAACAATAGTATGTTCACTTGGATCCATACATACCTCAACACTAGCTTCAACCAACACCTTGGTCTTCTCTTTGAGCTTGGTCTCTTCACTCTCAACATGAGTAGACATTGAGACCTCTTGGTACTCTTGAAATTTTAAGGCATTCTCCACCATAGAAAATAAATTACTTGGACCTGTAGTCTCACCATGATTCACACTTGTCACTTTTGTCTTCCATGTGTTAACATACCTTTTTTCTTGCACTCTAGGGTCCTGATTGAACTTATTTTGACTTAATGGGCTTTAGTTACATAATATATTAATGTGACCTATTTATTCATAATTATATCACACCATACCTTTTACAAGAAATGTAACTTGCCTTACCTTATTTAGAGAAAAATTTACAACATGTCCTATGTCATGATAACTAAATCAATTAACCCTATTCATACCTTTTGATTGATGACCCCAATCATAGTTAAAATTCATTTATAATAGGTCTCTTTCATTCTCTAGCCCTATGACCAAATTTATTACATGTAAAACAATAGCCATTGAATCTTGCATACCTTATGGAATTTGGCTATCTTAATTGATTTGTTTTCATTCTACTAGGACCACCAATCCTTATCTAATGATTTGTCTTCAAATTATGATTATTCTTATTCACAGTAGTCTTCACCTTGTCTTGAGTTACATTATTTTATTCTTCTTCATATCCAAGACTAGTTATATCACTTGAACATTCAACTTCTTTGGCTTTTAGGATTGTCGATAGGATTTCCAATTAACAACTAAGATGTTTGACCATATTGTCATGTTCCTTGGTATCTTCATTCAATCATGCTTCATACACACTAAATATATCCTCATAGTCTTTAAGTTATGACTTCATATTATTATTAATCTTATTATCATTCTTTAGTTCTTCAAGAGTGCTTATCAATGTAGTCTCATATTCCATCTCATCTTCATCATCATTTGAATCACTCCAAGTAGACATCTTCTGATGTGAGAAACTTCCTTCCTTAGCTATGAACATGGCTTAATCTTCAATAGGACCTTCATCTTCATGATCATATTATAAGTCACTATCTTCACTCTCATATGATGAGTTGCAATCTTCTTTGGTGTAGAGACTCTTCTTGTTCTTAAAGGAATTCTTCTTGTTCTTATACTTTTTGAATCCTTTCTTCCTGTATGTCTTCTTCTCTTCATCTTAGTCTTCACCATGCTATTCATCATCATTTTTCTCATGATTATGAGGTAATTTTTGATTAAAATTTCCTATCTCTCCATATTTGAAACATTTTAAGGGTAGTTTACCCTTTTATACTTTCTTGAGCCAATGTTCAATTTCTTAGTAATCAAAACAATTAGTTCATCCTCATCAATATCAGATATGTCATCCTCTTTGGATTTATTACCTTGGAATTTATTCTTAGGCTTCTTCTCTTTCTTGAAATCAAATTCCTTCTTTGGAGTTATATCATCATTCACTCTCATCTCATATGCAATAAGGGTGTCATGCAAATGATCCATCTTCAACTAAGTAAGCTCATGAATCTCTTCTATAGCAGATACTTTTGGATTAAACTTTAGAGATAAAGACCTTAATACCTTTTAGACTATAGTATCCTCGTCAATATTCTCTCTAAGGCCTATGATGATGTTCATAGTCTCATAAACTCTCTACAAAAATGATGCCATAGAAGCTTCTTCCTTCATATTGAGATTTTCAAATTACATTCTATGAGTCTATAACTTATCAAGATTAAACTTTGAATCTCTTTCAAAAATGATTTGAATTTTGTCTCATATATTTTTAGAATTTTTAAAATGGATTACCTTGGTGTATTCAGTCTCTAAAAGACCACAAGTGATGGCATTCATTGCCTTGGAATTGTTCTCAAACAACTTCTTATCTACATCACTAGATGGAAGAGTAATAAGAGTAACATAACCATCCAAAATAGATTTCCATACATCAAACCCTAGGGACATAATGTATGTCTATATCCTTGAAATTCAAAAATTATAATTATATCCATTGAACATCAGTGCTTGCTTAGTAGACAAACCTCTTTCATGATTACCCATATTGTAGCTTGGATCACCTTCAAGTTGTTAAGCCTTTACCAAAGGACATGATCTGATACCAATTCTTAGAGGTACAATCACTGATATGGTGGGTGAATTAGTGAGCCTAAATAATACAACTTCAATTCTAATCTTTATAAACATTTAATTAGTTACCACAAGTATTCATGAAGTATACACATCTTTTACAGTAATGAGAAAGAGAGAAAATGCAAAATCAATCACATAAAACATGGCATACATGGGAAACCCTCTTGAGGATTAAAACACACTAAAACCCATAATTGGAATACTATCCTATATTAAAAGATGAAATTTAGGTCATCTAAAAATTATCAAAGAATTAAAATCCCTATTTAGTGAGACTATAATCCCTCAAGGTACTACCCCACCTATATAGATTAGCTGCAACAACAACCAGACCTTTTAATAAGTTTCACCTTGAAATGAGGCTAAAAAAACCTTAGATTATAATATTTAACAATAAAACCTATGAACATATCCACCTTTTCATTGATGCCTTCAACACCTGATGATGGACCTTTGGTTATCACTCGACACCTTCGCTCACACTCAATCTACAAAATCACTATTCTTCCAATAGAATAAGGACCTAAAAGTCATAAAAAAAGTCATAAATATATTATAATATTAAATTCATCCTTAGGGAACTCTAACCCTCTTTTTATCCATACTCACACACACAAGCCTCCATAAAATCTCTCCCAAGTCTCACTTACAATTCTATCTTTAAGCCTAGAAACCATCATCTTTGGTTTTAATATTTATAGAGTAATCATGATCATCACCATATTGGTTAGATATTAGGCATGAATTAACACTTAATTCATATATCATATGAATACATAGCTCAAATCAATCATCATAGGTCATCCATAGCATATATGGGTCACCCTTAAGTAGCTACACCTTTTAATAAGGCCCTTGTAGCTCTTATAGGTCTTATGGAGACCTATTCACCCATTTAAAACATAATAAAACAAAAAATAACTTAATAAAACTTAAAATTTCATTATTACACTTATTATTTCCCCTATGACATCCTCAAATGATCATAGTCAACTCTGCTCACCTCTGTGTATGCTCAGATAAATCAAACACTGGCCTGGTGCATAGGAACAACATGAACGAATACATAGACAAATTATTAATATTTTTTCATATCTTATATGAATGTTAAAACCTTTATAATTCAAATATATTATCTTCATGAAGTCTAAAACACTCCCTAATATCCAATTCATCAAGAGATATCAAAATAATACCAAAATAGGCTTAAACAATCTTCTCGGGTCACTTAAAGTCCATGCACGAACACATAGTCATATTTAAACATTAATATTTATAATTGTATAAAATTAAAAATATTAAAATTAGTTTATTATATCCACCATGGATTCCTCTTCATCTTTTATTTTTATAACATGAGAAAATTCTATCTAGATCAAAATATATGGTCCAAAAACTATAAACTAGTTTTTCCCTTTGTAAAATTTAAATATTTAAATATAAATGATCATAGTTAAACATCAAACGCTATATTTTTATCTCATTTCCTCTTTGATTTATATCAATCTTGAACCATTTATATTATTTTAACTTTAATGCATAAGCACTAATGCTCAAATGTTAAACCTTAGTCACTTTAACCTCATCTCATGCATCCTTGCAATGTTGACTTAATACACACCATCAATTTCTGTGGATCAACCAGGTCTTTAAATAGAAACTCCCATTATTTAATAAATATATAAAAACACCCACTCATCATTGATATTTTTCCTTTAACTTTGCTTAGTCATTAAACAATGTGCACTTTTTTCCATCTTTCTCAACATGTATCGTTAATCTTAATCTGTGTGATTACCTGTGCATCGTTAGATCTTCTTTTGGTCATAAAATTTAACTCTTAGAAACTTGAATAAGTATAGGGACAATTTAAATCTATTTTGGAATCCATATTTGAGTCTTAATATTATTTTTGTGCTTTGACACATGATCTCAAATTTGGAGGATATGATCTTCCCACATAGACAAATCCATCCATATAACATTTTGCTCTTGGAACCCACACATGTACAATATATGCCATAATTAATATGATCACTCAAAATTTTATTCCACAAATCTATCTATGCCTAAAAATATCTTTAAGGCCTAATTTTCTTTTGTATAAATTTTATTGTGATTCGGTGCTTGACCTAAAAATTAGTACAAATCAACTAGGTACAATATTAAACAAACCCATATGATCACCTTCTCTTGAAATATACACACATGAAATATATGATACCATGAAAATTCTTACTTATCTCTTTCTTTCCTCATTTAAATTTGGCTAAGTACGAGAAAATACAATCAAACTTCCTGGGAGCTCAACTTTGCACATGCATATCTTTTATCATGCTACATCACATGAACTAAAATTTGGTGCATAAGAAGTAGGAAAAAAAATAAAAAAAACCATATTATAATTTTGTATTGAAACCTACAATCATGTTAATGATAAACACATCAACATGCATACTCAGCTTTTCTTGAACCCTTTTGCAAGTTTAGCTTAGTATGGGAACATAGTGAATTTTGTTTGAGTAGCCAACTTTACATCTTCATATCTTTTATCATGCTTCATCACATGACTTGAGATATATTTAATAATAGATAGGGACTAATGTGATCACAATAATATTACCAACTCCCCTTAACTCATTCCCATGTATTAATTATGATGTCATCAAGTTGCCTACTCAAATTTTCTTCCACTAAACCCAAAGTGTCTAGATGACAGCAATGATCAACCAAATGAAGTCCACTCATGAACACAAGAATGTAAAGGTTATAAAACATATTAGGTACCCTTTTCACATCCTCAATATTCCATACTCATCCCTAAATATCTCTAACCATACCAAAATAGAATATCAACCAATCATACTTCAAGCATAGTAAACAAGCACATTACACACTTTGTCATTATCACTTAGGCTATAAAATCACTCCATCCACTCATCAAGAAACCTCCATGACATCATTGAAAACTCTCCAACACATTTGGAACCTTATATTTTTCAATTTTCTCTTGATTTTTGACTTCTTTTGTTAGAAGTCTTGGTTTAAATATTTGATGTGCCTATTACTCTTTTTTTGGTAGTAACTTTTTTATATATGTTTTGTTCTTTGAATTATTATCATTTATAGGTTCTTTTTGTTTTTAATTGTTTAAATGTATCTTGGATTTATTTACATTAGTATTGCCAATATATCCCAATCCTTGACAGTCATTTTGATCATATGTGAAAATAGGATGAGTGATTACTAGGGAATGTTTTCTCAATCCTTGACCATGATAACCAAAGTTTTGTAAATATTTATTTCCAAAAACATACTATTTAGAAAATTAATTATCATTATTTAGAGTTAAACTTTTATCCTTTATCTAATTTATATTTTTAAACCTTTTCTTTCTCTAAGTTTGATATTTGCAACTATTTTTCCTCTTAATTTTTATTTGGTAACCATATTTGTTGTTTTGGTGAGTGATGTTGTTAATTTATTTATTAATTATATGATCACCACTACCTTTGTGAATTTTTATTTTATTTTTTAATATAAAACCATAATCTGTATGATGGCCATGCATTCTATCTTATGCATAGTAGTATGTGGATCATATTATAGGATGTGGAGGAGGAAATTTGATCACTTAATCTCAAAACATTTCTCTTAGGATTTAACTTGGACTATTAGTAGACTTTTTATCACTTTTTATATGTATTTTTTTGTAGCTTTTCATTTAGATGTGAAACCTTGTTTGGTACAACATTGGTAGATGAGGATGCAAACACATGATAAATACTACCATATGTTGGATTCACTAGGTAAGTAATCTAATTTTCCCATAATGTGATCTTTGAACTAAAATCATTTTACACCCTTATATTGACTTACTCATAAGGATTATTTGATATTTTAAGTCTTCACAAGCATAAACCCGAGGTACCTCTGATTGAATATGCATAAATACACTATCTACCTTACCCCTTGAAGGAGTGATAACATGGACCTAGTTAGAGGGATGGTTGTATTAGCCTCCTTAGGGTTAGGAGTAATAGGCTCAATACTATTGAAATAAAATTTGTAAATAGGGATTAAATTCTTATTTTGTTTTAAAACTCTCTCATTATATTGATCAAGTTGGTTACTCCTTTTGATTGATTACATCATACATGAAACATAATAGTACCAACTACTATGATGCATAATAAAATAAAGTAGCTAAGAGATATATCCATATTAAACATGTTTGTATAAAATGAGAAATTTTGATTTGTAAATTTTGAACACTTTTAAATCAAAACTTAGAAAATAGTAAATCAGGAAAACCTAGGTCAATGAGCATTTTGAGACCAAAGGTCAAGTTGACCAAAATGTGCCAAATGAAGAGAAAGAAATATAAAGTGATTGGATGATTTTTTTTTGGAATCAAACAAATAAATTCAATAAAAATATGAAATGTTATAAACCCATATAAATAGGGAATCAAAAGAATAATGTATGGCTTGTATGTCTAACTTTACGCAAAATAGTAAAATGTTAAATTCAAATATCCATATAATATTTTGGCAAACAAAACAAGATTTTTTCCCATGTCAAAATAATTATGAAAAAAAATTGAGTAATTTTAAATTTTATCTATTATTAATCAAAAATAGGCTCAACAATGTGGAATGCTTCACAATAAAAACCCTAGAATATTCTAAATAAAGAATTAATAATTTTGATAAAATAAGAATTTAATTAAAATATATGAGAGAAGTTTTTGATTAAAATATTATTTTTGTTAAAACCAATTAATTAATTATAAACTAAATAAACCATTTGCTTTGTATGTTAATTTTTAGTAAAAATAGTAAATTGTAAAAAATAAAAAATTCATATCAAACTTTGGTGAACAAAAAGTGGTTTTTGATTTTACAAACTTGATTAGAAAAATTGTATTAGTTTTAAAATTGATTAATTTTGAGGCTAAAATGAGATAATCAAAGATGATGAAATTGTAATCATATGTACACAAAACCCTTATAACAAGATGAGTGTAAAAAACCTAGGGTAACATTTCAGATTTGCAAATCAATCACAAAATATAAAACTATATTATTTTGAAAACCTTAGCCTAGGATATTTTAAAAAAAGAATACTCAAAGGTCAGATTCACCAAATGTTTAACCCTCAAATCTAGATTGGAAAATTTAGGGTTAAAGGGGTAAAGATAGACTAGGGCATAAAGATGGTAGATTATCTCTACATTAGGCTAATTAATTTGAAAACTTAGATAAACATATAATAAATTTATTATGTTAAGATATGATAAAAATATAAAGTATAACTATGATAGATATTTTAATGAAAATGAAAATAAGATACTTAACTAGTTCTGATGTTAATATAGATATGGATCTAGAATAGGAAGGAATCAAATTGGATGTATATTCTAGGATTGTTATTAAATTCTACATTAAACACTTATGTGGCCTCAAACACTTGCATCGACCTTGGATGGTTGCATCGATTCTTATATCTAGCCTAGATGCATGTGTCCTATAAAAAATACATGTTGGATCTAGATGTGACCACTTAGAATATTTTGGTTTTTGTATCAAGTTCACTCTAGTGTGCTTAGATCTAAATCATGAGTTTTTGCTCCTTATCAAATAGAAAAACCCTATTTATTAATCTTCATAGTGGTTATGATAAAAATGGGTTAGTGAGCATATGTTGTTATGTTACCCCAAATACCCCTATATCAATGAATGTTTCCTACTATTATAATACTCCAAAGAGGGCCTCAAAATTATGTATTTACCCCCTACATGTTGTATTATGTGTATCAAGATGCAATGTGTGATAATCAAGTAAATAGAGTGGCATATATTGTAACTTGGAAAATATGGATAATGGAATGCTCCATCAATAATTTAGACTTGAAAATTTGTTGTCCCTATGACTAATATGCTAATAGAATAAAATAAGAAATATTTTCTCACTTGAATGTTTTATTGAATACCTTTTTTGAGTTGCCTTGTGAGAGGTAATAAGTTTCTAGGTTAAGAATAAATGAGGATTGATCATGCATATATACCAATCCTTTTAGATAATATCTTGCATTAAATAGCTTAATTTGACCATAATAATATATTTCATTTATAAATTATATGAATTTAGGGCACTCTACAATAGCGTTAGAATAGGACACTAGCATCAACATAAATAGTTGACTAGGACACAAGTGCCTATAAATATTGGAAACAAGAACATGCCCAAAACTTTTAGAGACATAAAATAAGTAAGTTTGTACAATTTTGGGTATGATATAAGGTTTGAGTCATCAAAATAACATTTCTTAGACTAAGAAATAATAAATAGGGAAACGAAGATAATGTATGTGAGCCTTTCAGTAGTAGGAAGGTATATAAGTTGAAGGTACATCCATGATATGTATTTTCCAAGCATATAAGATTGAGGTGCCACATAATTCAAAAATAGTGTCTACAAAAACTCTATGGGACTAGAAATATCATAGTAAGTGATCATGATCCTATCATTATTAATTTTAAAAATGTTTTATTCTCATGTTTTTGTACCAAGATATATCTTAGCTGATTTTATCAACCTTAATATATTGTAAATACTAAGGTGGTCAACAATTGTTTGGATGGTTAACTTATTTATTTTTATTTGAATTAATAAGAGAGATGTGTTTAATGATTGACACTAGAAGAATGGTGTTATAACAGTTACTTCCATAATTCATCATAAATATGTCTATTTTTTGAATTATATTGGTAGTATCCACCATGCATCACCTCATCTTTGAGGGTCCATAAAATGGTTTGAGTTTTCAAATAACACATTTAACACTAGCATGAGTTACTGTCTAGTATCAAATGAAATTTGACAATAGTGCAAAATTGCATGAAGTAGCAAGTGGACCAAAATTGTAGTGAAATATATTTTGAAGTCAAAGATGAGGTTTTTTTGAATTTACACCCATATAAGAAAATTTACTTTAAAAAAGATAAGAAGGATAAAAATATTTATCCAAAGTATTTCATCCCTTGTCAAGTCTTATAGAGGATTGGTAATGTAGCATAAAAATTGGGACTACCTAACACAATATATATAGAGAGAGAGAGAGATAGAGAGAGAGAGAGAGAGAGAGTTAGGTAGTCCCAATTTTTATGCTACTTTACCAATCCTCTATAAGACTTGACAAGGGATGAAATATATATAATCTTCCATGTTTCCTAATTAAATAAGGTTACTGGGCAAAATAATTAGCTTGAGAGAGTTACTAGATCTTGAAGATGAGGTAATATTAATTTTTAAACCTAAGTGAATAATTCAAACATACAAGAGTTTATAGATGAAGGGAAATACAGATTATCTAATCAAGTGGAAGTATATAGCTTGTAAATAAGTGACATGGGAGGATAAAACACTCCTACAAGAACATCCAACATTCATCAACATTTTGGAAAATTTTGGTTTCAAGTGGATGGGCATGTTATGCCCTTAGCATATAACATGTATTGTGATATGTGTGGTCAACTTGTGGTTATCATAATATTTAATTAAGCTATATGATAATTTATAATAATTCATATTAGTTATAAGGTCAACTTGGATTGTTTCCATATCTTAATTATGGTATATATAAGGTGGTGTTTAGAATTTGATCATAATATTGTGAAGTGTGTTCTTATTTTGTAATTCTAGATTTTTCCTCCTTGAAGTGGCTCATGATTTATTCATATATATTATACTTTATTTTAGTCATATTGTGATCTATTACTATGATTATGCTTTATTTTTAAATTAATTTTATTAAATTCATGCTTATCCTCTCATGAGAATGGGTCATGAATAATCCAAGATCTGAACCATAAAATAAACAAGATCAAGCATTGTACATCTAGAAACATTCATAGAAAAGAGAAAAAAATTGCTAAATTATAGAATAGGATTGAATGGTTCATATGTTTAATCCCATGATATACAAGTATTAATGAAAGTAAATAAGCATATTATTTAGTGATTAAACCTACATGTAACCCTTCACCAATATAAATTATCAAGCATGCCAATACATGGAAGAGAAATTAAATTACTGCCCACATGTTAAGAAATATAGTTGGTTGAAAGAGGCTTCTTTTTCAAATATTTATCTACCATAGTGGTACTACTATGAAAAAATGAAAACATTATGAACTAATAACGAATAAATTTAGTTTTATATTTCATCTCAAACTAACATGCATACATAATGAAAATGTATATTATAGTGTCCACCTAAAAACCCAACTTATTTGGTATAATTTATCTATATCAACTTAGAGATAAATTAAACCTAGGTTTAACTAGTTATTACTAACAAATAATGACACCAACTTAATGAACAACCTATTGAATTCATTTAGTTTGTGAAAATATTTCTATTCAGGTTATTATTCTAGGTGATGATAATTTACTTTATCTCTAAGCAATATCTTCCTTAGCCTACATATTTAGTAGTGGTTGAGTCATTTTTTCCCCTAAAAAAGAGAATATACACATGCTTGAGTAATCAATAACTATCTAATTATTTATTAATGAAGAACTATATACTTCTTTAACACTTATATGCCTTGTGGTAATCACATGAAGAGTATCAAAAGATACCTATTCTATATGTGCTTTATCTAAAATTGGATTAAAATTTGACTTAACCCTAATTAAGATAAATTGAATGAAATAAATCATATTATTAGAAATGATCATTTTGAGAAGTAGATTGAAAGTAAAACATTGAATTTGGCAATGTAAAAATGATTGAAAGAACACAAAATTCAAAATGTAAACCAAAGCTTAGTTTTTTCTGCTTGATATTTGACTATGTTTGACTGATTGAATAATGAAATAATGAATCAGGAATAGACTCTAAAAATCCCCATAAACTAGATATAAAATAAAAGAAAGATAATAATGACAAATTGGGACAAGACTTGCTATTTTTCTTATCCTTATTAGTTGATTCTATCTTTTGAAAAGAAATAAAAACTTAATGCACAAACACATGTGACATATAGACATGAGTATTTATAAACCACTTTAACATTTGATAGTATGAAAAAGACTTATAAATATATTCTCTAAGCTTAAAACCCTAATAGGGCATGAAATGATTTAAACACCTACAAATAAAAAAAAGGTTGGAGTGTAACTAGGTTGAGATAATCACAATCAACCACATAAAGATTGAATGCTACCTAAACATCCAATATTCTAAGGATGAAATCAATCCCATGTAGTTCTCCCACTTAGAGTGATTTGTGTATTTATGTTATTTTGACTATATGAATGCATCTATAAAAGGATTGAATAATTAATCATGATTCCATTTGAGCTAAATTAAACATGATTTGGACATGGCTGAGAACTTATAGTAGTGATCAAAATTAGAATTAGGAAGAAAAGGGAACTTTTCCTTAGTGTGCACTAGTATCAATATGCTTATGTATTGAAATTTCCAAGTTAAAGAATGAGTGACTTTAATGAACTTTTATAGAAATATAAAATGGAATACCACACACTAGGAATCTTAAAAATGTGGAAGATAAATATAAATATGGGTTAAAATTTAAAAATTGACCATTAGAGGACTATAGGATAGGATCGGCCTATAGGGATAGGTCCTACTGCCACTATTTTCCATATTGGCTAGTTTTGTCCTTTAATGAAATGAATGAAATTTGGATTTGGGTTTGTTCATACAAATGATTAAGGGTGTTTTCAACAACCAAAACATTTCTTTATGAAATATATAATGGTAAACGTGATTTATGGGAATAAACTATGTATGCTTATTTGGATCGATGTGTTTTGAATCAACACCCATGATATTTTATCTTGATGATGAATCATGGGTGGTGATTCAAAATGCATCGAGACAAATAATCATACATAGTTTATTCCTATAAATCAGATTTACTATTTTATGGACTATGAAAAAATCAAAAATCTTAAACATATAATGGTTTAGAATTAAAATGTGTCATCATAGGTGCTTAGGATAGAGTGAGGTGGTAAAATAGGCCCAAATTAAGTGCACAAGTTAATAAAATTATAAAAGGGCCAACACTGACATTATTAATTGTTCATGGTCAGATTTATGTTACTATATTTACCCTGAACTTTAGTCTAGAATCTAAATTTTTAGATTAAAAGAAAGAATGGCCTTAGTGTGTAAGACACACTTTGTATTGGAGCTAGTAATGAAATCATGTAAGGCACTATAGTCTTTGTTAAGCCCTAAAAAACACTTGAACTACTTACTTTGATCTTTTGAAAACTAAAATGGAAAAATCTTGAACTAGAAAACTTAATTGAATTTGAAATTTGAATATCACTTTTACTTTGAGATATTGAAAAATCTTGATTTTTAAAAACTTAGAATTGTAAAGAGAGAAAGGCAAGAATAAAATTTTATGTATGAAACCAAAATTTTTATTATTTTAAATTTTAATGGAGATTATTCTTCCTTGAAGCATTGGATTATTACCATGAAGCACTGTGATAATATGGTTCCTTAGTTGAACCAATGGATAATTTGAGGGTGATCAAGCCCCAAATTTAATTTGTACTTGTAGAATAGAAATAACACCCATGAAGGAATGTAAACCTAAATTTAATTTACTTGGTTATTTTAACCCCAATACATGAAATGGGTTCATATTTAATATGGAATCACATGGTATAGTGCTAGAGGTTGTAATAATATTCAAGTTATGCACTGTGCACTTCACTGAATCAACCATTACTTATGGTTAGTAGATTCATTTGAAGATTTATCCTAAATTCATGCTAAAAATATAATGGAAAACATCCATGTTGCATATCATGCCCATATATTTAAAATAATATTTAAACATCATGTCATGAGTCTATATCATGCCCCCATTTTAAAATGTATACTGTAACTTTATGTAGATGCCACTATAACATATAGTGTGAAACTTGTGCATGAACATGTATCATTCACTCAAAATGTATGATTTTAATCTTTAAACCTGAAATATGAGTACATTAAATGGTGTGTACCTAATCATCTATGCCAATGAATGAATTTTGAACCATTTGTAACTTTTAAAACTATATTTTGTGCCAAATCTATTTTTGTATCTTAAAAAAGGTTTATCTCATGTATGATAAACCCACTAAAATCCCCCCCCCCCTTTTGAGGTGAAGGAATAAATCCTAAAATATATTCATATTAAAATAAAATTTAACTACAACATGTATAGTAATATGTAATCATTGGAAAATGTAGCATATGTGAAAAGCATGTTAACATAGTAACATTTGCATAATTTAAATTTTATATGTAAAATATGAGGCAATTCCTATATAAACTAATCAATGAAGCTCATATAATGTATAATTATTATCTAAACTGTTAGTAATGCATGATATGGATCATGGCATTCAACAAAACTTGGAAATATCAATAAGCATATAAGCACAAAAAACATAATGTAAAATAATAAGACCAAGGGCCTCAAATAAGGGGTGTGTTTAAATGTCAAGAAAATGAAAGATTGCATATACAATGGATATGAATAATGTCTTAAGTAAGGGAAAAGTTAAAATGT
>JARHVA010000570.1:4122500-4240000 GCA_037957365.1 Torreya grandis | reverse complement strand
CTTTATGAAATTCCCCACTAAAATATGGAGATATTGAGAGTTGAGTAAGTTTGGATACCATGTATTTATAACATGCCCCAAATAAAATATTTAAATATTAATAACTAAGTAAGTTTGGATATGATGTCTTTATGACATGCCCCCACTAAAATACCCCCCTTTTGAGGTGAGGGGGATATAATCTGGTAGTCACCACATTATAAAAATATTAAGGGGATATTATATATATATATATATATATATATATAAAGCTTGTAAGATTTGATTATGTATCAGTGATATACCTAGGTATTTAGATCTTGAATGGTTTCTTGCAAAATTTAGGTGAGTTTAGATTTCCAAAAAGTAGTTATAAAATTAGTACAATATGAAAGGGATCACTACATAGATCCCAACATGACTTATAGTTTTGAATTTGGATAATTGATGCTCAAGATATTACCATTTTTAAATTATGAGAGTTGAAAAGTCAACAACTATATAAGTGGATTTTGAAAATATTTTTTCATTTCATTTTCCATTTGAATTTTAAAAAATTTATGTTCTGGAGTGATTTTAAAAATTTGACACAAATGAGCTATGCCACTAATACAATTTGAGCTACTTCAGGCCACTTTAGGAGGACATGACCTTGAGGAGTTGGAGGTAGGAAAATGTTGAATATTTTGGTAAAATTAGATTTTTGGAATTTTGCATTTTACTAGTATTTTTTTAATTCTTTAGGGGTTGACAGACACTACTGTGTCTAATCCAGATAATATCATTAGTCCTTCAATGGTAGAATCTAATTTTTTACATTAATATCCTATAATACCATATAAGGCTAATAACATCAGACATTATCATCCAACTATGTTTTTGGAATTTTAATCCTAGAATATGCTTTAAATTACTAGAATCTGGCCATTAATGCATGCTTTTATTATTTATTTGTGAATAAAGATGTATGTATTCTTGAGTTTTGGCATGATAATCACTTTTATATCCTTGTTGAGCTTGGTGTAGATGACATAAATTAGGCCATGATTGATCATGTAAGATTGGGATATGTAGCCCATTCAAGGCAGGTGCCATATGATGCCCATCTTATGATAACATGCATTGAGAGATGGAATTGTGATACTTATACATTATGGATCCTGATAGGGGAGATAACTATTACCATGGAGGATGTTTACTAGATTTTGAGGTTTCTTATAATAAGAAATAGGGTATAGATCTATAGAGATGTTAGCATTGGTTATATTTAGTGATCTCATTTATAATTTTACTAGGCAGTGGTTGGAAGATGTAGAGCTAAGTATTACTATCTACTTGGACATAATTTTTAGAGATAATGTTCCATTATTATATAATTTTACCTTTTACTTATTGTCATATTTTATAGTTATCTATGGTGGTGGGGTAGTGATATCCTACTAGATGTATCATATTATCTATTATATTGAGGACTAGGGATTTATATTTGCTTGGGGGCATACCATGGTAGCCTATTTATATAGATATTTATATAAGTTTTTATTGGAGAGACAAGGTGATGGATTAGGTGTAGGGACACTTTTGCATGTATGGGTCCATGACCACATTTCATTTATGTGGTTGATTAATGAACTCCTAGAATGGTGGGCCGAACCTCAAGTATTTGTAGCATAATAGGTGGTGTCACATGGTAGAGTACATACCACTATAGACTTTCATATTATATGGATCAATTGACATTAGACCAGATTATATTTCAATCATATATGAAATGTTTAGGGTGTCCCGAGGATGCACAAGAGTTGCATCAAATTTTTTCTAGTATGTGGTTAGCTAATTATTTCCCAGAGTGTATGATAAATTTAATTATGATCATGAATTGTGATAGTTTAGCATTGAGTAGGGGGTGTCCCCAGATTCATATCCATGGAATCGTAAAGTGAGAACTAGCCTTAAGACAAATGGTGGGTTGGCCCTTTTGATAATATACTTATCCCATTTTCCCATTGATGATATATATCATGTTTTCCCACCAGTCATAAATGATGATGTTGGGTGCATGGATGCATATATGTAGTGGTGGGTAAGGACCCAATGGCCATTATTACTTTTAGTGATTGTCCCCCAGAGTATAGTACCTATATCATAGGGTGGTAACATAGGAGGTAGAGATGTTGGAGACCCCATAGGTGCACAAACTTTGGATGAGGCTAATTAGAGCCACATGTGATAAGGTTGTCTATAGTTTATTTTTATGGATAGAATATTGGATAAGCATATATAAAAATGTACTAAGTTTGTATTTATGATAATTAATTGTAGGTAATCAAGAGTGGTCAGTTATGTTAGGTCATATTATATAGACCTTGACTCATATTTTACCCTTGGACATCACTGGAGATGGCTTTGTAGATAGAGTTGTGGTAATTTTTAGTGCTCATGCTCCCTTATTTGATCATGTTGTGAGAGTAGTAGTGATGTTCCATAAAGTAGTCATGAAGGTCTATGAGTTATTTGTAGAGATAGATAGATGAGACATTCCTGAGTAGATTATGACTAAGATCATGCAAGTTTTGATTCATCTTTATGATGTTCTTCATCAAGAGTGTAACTAGGCACTACATTGGTTAGGTTCACTATATGATATATAATGGGAGAAATCTTGATATCATAGGCCAATATGAGATACAGGAGCCTCCACATATAATTATGTTATATTTATGGAGAGGTCGGGATGATGATTCATATACACCCAAGGATATGCCCATACTTGTGATTGATGTTTATTATTGTATAAACTTTGTATCATTGTGTGTGTGTGTGTGTGTGTGTGTGTGTGTGTGTGTGTGTGTGTGTGTGTGTGTGTGTGTGTGTGTGTGTGTGTGTGTGTGTGTGTGTGAGTGATGATGATGATGATGATGATGATGATGATGATGGTCATAGTGGTGATGATGTTTATTTATTATATTTGGTCTTGAAATGGATGCACACTCTTATGTATTGTTATTTTAAACATGATTTATTTTATTTACTTTATGTAATAGACATTTGTATATGGTAGGTTTACTTTATGGGAAAATATTGGTGATTTATTTTAAATTTGTTTCTTAGAGATATTTGAGTTAATCACAATAAGTAATGGAATCTGGTTTGAAACAAGAAAGCTTAACTATAATGATTAGGTGGTAATTAGTTTCTTGCTCTTGGTTCAACACTATATCTTGTGTATCTATTTTGGTATCAAGTGTATTTTTCCTATCTATATATTAACATGTTGGTTTAGGTACCCAAATATATTATGTAGATATGCCAATAATATCTATTAATTTTGGTTCAATGCCTTCTTTACATGTCCCTCTAATGAGATCTTGATCAATTGATGGTTCCTTGATAAGATCAATGTGGGAAAGATCGGTCTTATTAGAGGGTATACTAGGATAAATACTTCTTGTATGAGTTGATTTATACAAAGGTTAATGGACCACCCATTCATGAAAAGGAGTGAAATGGGATGACTCAACCCTATTAAAATGATTTCTATAAGAATTAGGAGAAAGAGACTTTGGCATGTTTTTATGAAATGTAATGATCCTTCAACCTGTAAGTTATAAAATAGTTTTCCTTAGTACAAAATAATCATTATCATGATGTTCATTAATACCATGGTAAGTAAAAAAAGGTTATATTTTCACCTTTTGAAATTTGTGTGGTGGATGGTTATAGTTTGGAGGGAGGGTAATCAATAATTTAACCAATATTGTATGAAATATATTGTGTGTCTTCCCTATCAAACTAAAAAATTTGTTTCTTATTAGAGGTATAGGTTTTTACTATAGGAGGTAGTTTGGATGTAGTTTCTTTTACTTTGTTCAATACCTTTACCATATATTATGTGGTATATAGTGTTGATTGGAAGAAGTATTTGAGGTGGCACACAAACCTTTTTATTTTCTAGTTTTGCTTTGTAGGAATTGTTTATAACATGCTTTCCATTAGGTTAATAAATAGATGATTTGGTGTTGGTATTATCTAGATTACATGCATATTTATGCACATCCCAATATAAAATATAAAAAAAGTAAAGGGATTGTGTATAGTTATTTATCTAAATGGATAAAGAAGACCCGTGATAAATATGAATTATACCTCTAAATATGAATGCATGTAGTTCAAGGAATATAAAATATCCTTGAATATAATAATATATTCCTAGATAGATTCATCCTAATGTTGGGTTAGGGTTTGTTAATGATCCAATGGTAGCTTTGGTAACTTATATTTATTGAAATAAGATAAAAACACATCTTGAATTTTTCAAAGGTTGTCAAAGACCCTTTGGAAGGTTGTAAAACCAATCTATAGCTTCTTAAGTTAAGCTGGTTTGAAAGGATTTTAATAATAATTGTTCATTTTTATCCCGGTGGTCAAATGAGTGCATATATTATTTCAAGTGATTTTTAGGGTCTATTTTACCATCAAAAGAAGTTAATATAGGAATAAAAAAATTAGTAAGATAAGGAGATTCAAAAAGCAACCTTGTAATGGGTTGATCTCTTAGAACACTATCATCAAGAGTAACATCATGTGAAAGTATGTGTATTTTAAGTATCCTCATTTATTTTTTAACATCTCCTATAGTAGTCATCATAGACACTATGTCACTAAGATTAATTCTTGGAAGCTTTTAATATGCACTCATAGGTTAAAACTTACCATCCATATGAAACATATGAGTGATAGCTTATTCAAAACTAGCATTGCACTCTAATTTAGGATTATGACATGTTTCAAAAGACTCAGGTAAAGGTATATTAATTTCTAGAGAAGTGAGTATATCATGTTAAATTTCATGAAGGTTGATGAAAATATCATTACAAAGAGTTTTACCAATTGGATTTTTATGACATGTAATAGGATTAAGAAATGCGATTTAATTTTCTTTATATAAAATTGGAACAAGCCTTTGAGAAGAAAATGTGGAGGAGGGAGAAAGGAGAACATTTTATACTTTATTTGTAACATCAATATAGGAAATAAAAATGTAAATTTCACTTTCATTTTTGAAATCAAATAAAGAAGTTTAGAAGATGCAATGGTATGTTATATTTTAGCAATTAGTTATCATATGAGAAATAAACATTTATGTAATTAGGTTGTGCTTTTTGAGATGCAACATTATCATTTTTGTTATGTAATGGAATTTTGATTTTATTTTTATGATGTCTAAGTTTGAAAAGAGATGTATAAAATGTTTTTGATAAGATAGGTGTATAATCAAACAATTTATTTCCAATGAGAGGTTATTTCAAACCTATAAGGATAGGTAGAGAAGTAGTACATGAATTTGTATCATTTAGATATATATATATATATATATATATGTGTGTGTGTGTGTGTGTGTGTGTGTGTGTGTGTGTGTGTATATATATCTATGTATATATATATATATGTATATATGTATGTATATATATATATGTATGTATATATATATATGTATGTATATATATATATGTATGTATATATATATATGTATATATATATATATATATGTATATATATGTATATATATATATATATATATATATATATATACATATATATATATATATATACATATACATATATATATACATATACATATATATATATATATATATATATATATATATATATATATATATATAAAGAGAGAGAGAGAGAGGTATTTTCATCAATTTCATTTAACTGATATAAATAATAAAAAAGAGTGTCAACATTATAAATATTTTAGAAATAAAGAAAACATTCATCCTTTTCAACATTTTCATCATTAGAAAGAGGATAAAATCATTCAATTTTTGGTTCACCTTTAGAATTTTTACATGAAATAATGTATTTTGAACATCATGAATGTTAATGTGTTGCATAACTATTATGGCATCTTTATATTTATCATTTTTAATTTATTAGGTATTTAATCATAGGATGTGGAAGAAATAGGATAAATATGCTCCTCATATTGATTCTCAAAATGTGGATAATCACATTCATAACCATATGAATACATGTTATACTTTTCACCATATTATTTTAGACTTACATTTGCATTATTTATCTTTTCATAATTACAAGGAGCAACTATAGAGGAATATTTTGCATTAAAATTTTGTTTAGCCATTATATAATCATAAGAAATGTATTAATAATTAGGAAAATTAAACACCGAATCTAAAGGATGGGGCTTTGTAAAGTGTTCCAAAAGAGAAGCCATAATAAGGGTTTTATGTTTGGACACAACCACATAATAAAAAACCAAAATGCATAAGGTAAGCATATAAATAATCATTCCTTAAAATATGCCTATAAAAAAAATTATATCTAATAAACAAGTACAAAAATATTAAAAAAAAATTGTTTTTTGGTTATAATGGAAACCCTAAACATGGTCTAGGGTTTTGTTCAAAGGATAGGTTCACCATAATGTTTTATCAAATTTTAGATAGTTAAACCCTAGATAACAAAATATTGTGTAAAAAAAGAGGGAATAATATAGTAATATCAAGCACTTATTGATTTCAAAATATGTAATTCTATAAATTTACTAAAAATAGTAAAGTATAATAGGAAAATAATACTTAGCTAGAAAACAATACCATGGGAGGAATCAGAGGTTTAAATTCACTAAGTATGAATGTCTTATTTTTTAATCTATTTTGAACGATGACAATGATGTAGATCTATTTAGGCCTATGATAAAGCTTTGTGTTATATTCATTATATGTTTTGACTATCCTTACCACCTAGACACTACCATTAATACTAGTGTCCAATTGTGACATAGGTGTCCATCCCTAAATATGCACTAGATTTAATCCAAACTTTTACTAAAGGTGCAATGTTTCTTGTAACCTTGTTTTTTTATGAATAGTTATAATTATACACACAATACAATTGATGAGAAAAAACCCTAGATCCTTTTGTATTTGACCTCTTGTGACTTGGTAAGAATGGGTTAGCACATGAGTCAAGCTAACCCTAGTAACTTGTATATTTTTAAGTGTTTTCTGCATAGCCATACACTTTAAATAAGGCCTCATACTCCTATTTATTTCTCTCTTCTAGGTATGTGTGTATAATGATGATTATGCAACTATATGGTCCTTATCCTATTACAACCCTTGGTATAAGAAATGCAAGTGCAAATTCGTTTTTTAAACTCTTTAAATGTATAGTTCTAGTAATTTGGTATATCATGTAATTCAATAGATTTTGAATATATAGAGTATATGCTAATTAAGAATCTTATTTTTTACTCTAAACTATACCATAGCTTTGTATATATAGGGAACATATTGAATTTGAATTATAAACTAATGGAATGAAAAAAATGACAACCAAATAAAAATAAAAGGATAAATAAATGGCCATGAAGTGAAAAACATGGAAAATATCAAAAGATAAAGATGGATACTACCGTTAATTTTGGACACTATCATCAATGTTAGTGTCTTAAACCACCAGTAGTTTTTAGGAGCTAAAACATAGAATTATTAGAAAAAAAACATGGATCCATAAAGCACATTATTTATAGGCATATTGGATAATAACAAGGATAATAAAGATAAAGTAAAATAAATAAAATGACTTGAATTTAAAGATTCCACATAAGATCATGCCACTAGTTGCCTAATTTTATCAATAGGTCTATATGTGCAAATATATGAAAAATGTACTATGAAACTATGCTTGTACCAAATATGGATATTTATACTTTGTAACATTTGATTTTCAAGATGTTCCTTTTTTAACCTTTATTTTTCATCTTTTTATTTTATGTTTGAAAACATATCAACCATATTTGTATCATTATACTTTGTAGGTAATATTTTTAAGCCTTCCTTTATAAGAAATTATTTCTTGATCATGTTTTCTTTGTCTTGAATTTGTTTTTAAAAATTATCTAAATTATCTTTTAGTAATTTTTTTTTTCATACATTCCTTTTGTAATTGATCTATGCCATCTTGTTCCTTTTGTAATCTTATTTTCTATGATTTTACCTGATGAAGATTTTATTATTCTAAATTTATTCTATGTAACTAATTTTTCTCTAATTTACCTTTTTGTATCCATGTTTATTATTTTTCATCCTTTTACATTAGTTATAATTATTCCATCTATTATACTTGAGCTTGTTTCTTGGGAGATTAACTCATAATATGACTGATTTATTTATTTATCTATTATAGGATCACTAGTGTCAATTATCTTTTTTAATTTTGTATTTCAAATCTAAAAAAATAATATTTATGATGTTGACACACTTCATCTTTCTTATTATAGTTATAATACAAGAGTAAAATATCTATTCAAATAATGCCACAAATACAAAGTATTGATCACACCCTAATATTAATGTTAGATCAAGATCTTGTTTGATATGGAGCATGCTCACAACATGGTAATGGTGTTGGATTTGTTTTAATTTCTCCTATTGGTAAAATATTTTTCTATGCTTATAGATTGTCTTTTGATAATATTACAAATATAGTGGACATTTAAGCCTTATGCTTAGGTTTAGAAAAATCAATTCAACTTAATGTCAAACAATTAGATGTCTTAAGTGATTCTACATTTATTGTTAGACAAGTTATAAATATTTATAAAACTAATCAAACTCATCTTCATAGATACACTCAAAAGGTTTGGTCACTTCTTGAAAAAAATTAACCTTTTAATATCACTCACGTACTTAGATAATATAGTGTTCAAGTTGATAAGCTCATTATTTTTTATTCAAATCTTACTCTAAGTGAAAGTGACCCAATTATTGACTTTTAATTTTATAAAAAAATTAAATGTAAGGTTTCTTACTTAAATAAAAATTGACATGTTTTTGATTGTGATGAACATATTCATTCTTTCCTTTGTGGAAATTATTTTTATCATGACAATTATGTGTTGAATTGTGGAGATTATTTCTAGTTAAGTACTAAAATAAATCATGCTAATTTAGTCATCTTAGAGTCAATGTTCACTCGTAATGATCAACCTAAAATTTTGCACATTGAGGAACCTTCAAGGATAATTATAGGTGAGACTATTCCTATCAATCTCAGTACTTAAAAGATAATAAATACATTTATTTAGGAATTAAACGAACTCATAAAAAAAAGATTAAATTTATTAAGGTTTTTAAATAAATCATTTATGTTTTTTTTGGTCTTACAAAGACCCAAAATGTTACGATACCAATACTATTAAACACGATATCTCTATCAAATCTAGTATTAAATCTATTAGATAAAATATTAGAAGAATTAGTCCCTTGTTAGAAAATATTATCAACAAGGAACTTGATAAAATGCTTGATGGTAGTGTCATTTTTCCTATAAAATATTTGGATTAGGTATCTAATTTAGTTCCTATTCATAAAAATAATAGTGATATTAGACTTTGGGTAAATTTTAGAGATCTTAATAATCTTAGTGTTCAAGATAATTTCCCTCTTCCTAACATTGATCAAAATTTTCAACAAGTTGTAAGATCTTAAATTATGTCTTTACTTTACATATTTTTATGGTTAAAATCATATTTTTTGAATCCATATGCTAGACACAAGACTACATTTATCACATATATGGGAAACTTTTGATTTTAACAAAATGCCTTTTGGTCTTATGAATGTAGATGCCACATTTAAAAGAGCTATGCATGTAGCTTTTGGTGACTTAATTGGCATAGTCATTCAGGTCTCTCTTATTGATCCCACTATGCATTCCAAAAAAATATAGAAACATATTGATCACCTTCATAAAATTTTCACAAGATGCAGGAAATTAGGTATTTCTTTAAACCTTAAGAAATCTATTTTTGGTATTACAAAAGGAAAATTATTATGACATATTATTATTAAAAATGTTATTTTTATTGATAATACATAAAATTGGTTAATGATATACTACCTCCAAAAGATCAATCTGGTGTTAGATATTTCTTTAGCAAAATCAATTTCATGTGGAAATTTATTTTCTACTTTTTTCAATAAATTTAACCCATTATAAATGATTGTAAATAAAGATTAGTTTTATGTTTTCAATTCAAGTGTTGATTCAACTTTTAATAATATAAGGATGCCATTGTAAGTGCTCCATCTTTTAATAATATTAAGGATGCCATTAGAAGTACTCATTTACTTGTTAAACATTATTTAAACAAACATTTCATTCTTTATGTAAATACTACTAAAAAATCCATAGGGGTTGTAATTATGTAGGATGATACAAATAATGATGAAAAACTATTGGTTACATGATTCAAGTTTTAAAAGATGTAAAAAAGAGGTATCTATTGATTGAAAAAATTGTGTTTTCATTGGTATATTTAATCAAATTTCATTATCTTCTGATGGGGAATAAAGTTATTATTAGGTCCAATGTGCATGTCCTTTCTTATCTTTTAAAATAACCTAATATTAAAGGAAGATTAAATAAATAGATATTAAGGGTTCAATAATTTAAACTTTAATTCAAAAAATCCAAAATTATAAAAAGGTAATGAGTTATCAAAACATTTGGCTGAAAATGCGACCTTAAGAATTAATGTTTTAATATTATCAATTGATGACTCTTTGCATGCTAAGCCTCATTTCCAAACCATGAAATTTGATGATCTTTTGAAAAAAACTTAGTTTGGACATGAAATGAATGAGTGTCACTATTTGTTTTTTGGGGATAATTGTTATCATGATTTAGTCTTTTATTTTTTAAATCAGGCATATCCTAGTAACTTGGATAAGAAATAAAGAAGGTCACTTATAATTCAAAATTTAAAGTTTGTTTTATTAGATTTTTTTTTTGTTCTATAGAAATAGGGAGGGAGTTATAAGTTTGTTTTATTAGATTTTTTTTATTCTATATAAATAGAGAAGGAGTCATTTTACAATGTTTAACTCATAATCAAACTCAAAAGATGCTTAGAGGATGGCATGAAGGTAGTTTTAGTGGTCATTATGTAGCCAAAATCATTGCTTATAGTATTTTATGTGCAGGTTATTATTAGCCTACATTGTTTCAATATATTTATAAGTTGGTTTTGTATGCATGCCTTACCAATTATTCATTGGCAAAGATAGATTACCCACCATGCCTTTTAAATTATATATTCCAAAAAATCCCTTCATAAAATGGGGAATTGATTTTATCTCTGATATTTATCCTCCTTATTTAGTTAGTCATAGGTATATTTTGACTACTATAGATTATTTTACAAAATCTCCAAAATCCAAATATTTAAAAGGTTTAGTTAAAGTGAAGGGTAGATGTAAGATAATGGGGGACAAAAGGAGGGATTAAAGTGACACTTTTTTCTAAAAATAACAATAGTTAAACTTGGATAAATTTTTTAAGATACTTGAAAAATTAATTTGGCAATGATGCTATAATATGAATTGTGAAATTTTGAATGTAGTTTATAATTATTACTTTTTACAATACCCAAATGATAAAAGTGTGAAAAATGAATGAATTAATGAAAATGGATTGGCACTTATTTGTGAAAAGATAAGGAGGTTGTGTATGTAAAAACAAATATTCTCTGAGTAAACAAATGAATTCTTGTATGAAATTTCATATATGAATAGATGAAATGTTGGAGATTATTGGGAATATATATATATATATATATATATATATATATATATATAAGACAGCTAGAAAATTAAAATTACAAGTGTACGAGCACAATTTGTTGACCTTAACTTCATGAAAATAAATTTTTTTAAAGCATATCAAATGATGTGTACATTATTTAGATATAAGTTTTATAAACTTTTGATTAATGGTCAAAATGTTATAAAGGTATTTTTAATGATATGTGTATATTCCATAATGAGGTATGTTGTGTAGAAACTAATTAATAATTTCAAATAATATGTAGATGATATTTATGAAATATATAACACCTTAGTCTTGTACACTTGGTAAAAATTAGACCTTGGATCTTTCTCCCTATTTTATACCTTTATTACTTATGCAAGTATCACATCTACTCTCTCTTGTGCTCCTTAGACTATCTCTTAGTCTAACTAGCCTTATGTTGATGACCTAGGCCTTATATCTTGCCTAGAATTATTAAAACCTATATAACGTATGCCTCTATATGTTCTAGACTTGTACCTACTTGTTTTCTTCTTGCATGGTTATGTCTCAATAAAATGCGTGTGTTAATGTAAGTGTCCTTGCCTGATGCAAGTGTCTAGAGAACTAAAGTGATCTAATTTTCAAATGAAACAATAAATATAAGATCAACCCTCATTCATTCCTCACCTATCATATACCAAGGTAACTTATCAAAAACATTATACCAAACATTCAAGGGAGCAATTTTTCCCCATTTTCTCCTATTTCCATAATATTCATAAGGATAAGACATCTATAGGTCTGAAGTACTGAAGGAGTATCCCAAGAGCTATATTTTCAAAGTTACATGTTAGTTCACTATTGTACTTATTTATCACACATTACATGATTCACACTCAAACTAACACATAGGAGAGAAATACATAATTATAGGGCCCTATTCAAAGTATTGTCTATGTAGGCAACACTCATTGATAGAGGGGTTTTTGGGGTAGCTCAAAATTGTGTGCACACTAACTCATTTTTTTCACAACCATTATGAAGATGAAGAACTAGGGTTTTGATAATTCAATACAAAGCAACATTCTATGACCTAGATTTGAATGCACTAGATCAAAGGTGATGATAAACCTATAAAAATCTATATGGACACATCTTATTTTAGTAGTTATCCTATAATAGACACCTATGTCCAATCTAGGCACTAGCATTAATGTAATCATCCTAGGCTGATATGAGTATCCACAGCTATAGAGGCACTTAATCCACAATTTGGTGACTATTCTAGAATATTCTTCCAATTTACTTCTATCTTATTCTAGATCTGAATCTATATTAAAATTAGAACCAACTAAGTATCTTAGTTTCATTATTAGTATAATATCTAGCATATCTATATTTTTTATTTAACATATCTCATCATAAAAAAATTAGTATATGTTATATCTATGTTTTACAATTAATTGGCTTGCTATGGATCTCTTCATCACCCTTGTGCTTATTAATTTATATATTCTTAACCCTATCTACCCATAGTAGGATCCACATTTAGTTTAGGTTTAAACATTTGGTGAACCTGATATTTGAGATCAAAACCTTAACTAGCTTAGGTATTTTTATTTTTTGAACAAAATTGTGATTTTTGATTTTCTATAAAGAATAAAACTGCAAATAATCAAATTTTATTTTCCTAAAATCATGTTTATTATAGATATATTTATTAATTTTTTCATGTTACAATACCTTATGTTATTTTTTACTTGTTATGCCTCATGCATTATTAAATCAATTTAATCTATAAGAAGTTCCATATCTACTTATTGAAAATCCACTACTTTTTTTCATACCCCTTCTTGTTTCTAATGTTTACAATGAGATTTTACCTATTACTACAAAGTACCAAAGGGAGTGCATGAAATAACCACTCTCCACATGACATGTTACCACTTAATCTAAGGATATTACTACTAAAACTTCACTCTCAGACTTGCTACATCATTCATCCCATTACAAGGATGTCCTTTTAGATGCATTGTGTATGACCATATTACCTTATAATGTGGAACCACCATATGTGGGTTTTGTTTTAAATTACATCAAATAGACTGAGCATAATATATAATTTTAAATGAAGGATTTATCACCTCAACATATTATAAATATTTTTTCCCACTCTATATCCATGTGTGTGTTTATAATAAAATAATAAAATGAGTTCTTATTGACAATTATTCGGGGCTCAACATTTTCAACATATATTTTCTCTCCTTAAATAGAATTGGACCTTTAGATTTGGAACCATCTAATATGAACATCAATGGATTTGATAATATTTCATGAAATGTATTTGTAAAAATAACATTGAATATTACCATGGGTCCCCACACATTACCTACTTTGTGCCAATTTAAATCAAATGATTTAAACTATAAAAAAAAATTGGATGGTTTTGGATACATGAGATGTATGTAGTTCTATATATTTAAATGCATTCTTAAAATTCCATCATCAAATATTCATTTTCACTTATCTAATGGATACTAATCCCTTCAAAAATTGTATAATGGTCCAACAAATAGATAATCCTACCCCACAATCCTATAATCCTTCTTTTAGTTCTCAGTACTTGATCAAATATGGGAATAAAGGATAAGGATTGCATAAAAATGAGCAAGGTATAGCTCAACCTATCTCTCTTAAAAATAATACAAACCATCAAGGGTTGGGATTTTCAAAAAAAGTTGCAAGTCACAAGCATAATTCTCATAGTATAGCTTATTTTCAAAATGCCAAAACATATAAGTATGCATACTTATATAACAAATATCCAATTGGTCAACTCTCATCTGATTGATAAGAATACTTCCTTGAAAATTTTGACATTGGATGATTTCTCTAATTATGAAGCATTACTAGAATACTTAGGGGCATACAATGATCTCCCTTCCTTCTATCATAATAAAAATTTTTCTTGTGCCACCTCTAGTCATGCTTACTTGGGTAAGAGTGATGATACCAATGTCCAACAAGATGAATTTAATATTATTCCTACTCCACCATTTATCATAGAGATCTACTTTACTAAATAAAGAAATAGTCAAATATAACTATAGAATAGATGAAGACCTTTGATTGGTTATACTTGTTGAAATGATGCAAGATGATGAAGGAAAAGCCTATTGGAAATCCCTTCATGTTTTCCTCAAAAAAAATTCCTGGGCATATTTAGATATGCCTAGTATTGACCCATCAATGGAAATGCATAATATATTATTGTACCTAGATTAAAAGATGGTTAAATAAAATATTCACAAGATTCATCCTAAAGCGGCATTATTGATAAAAGATGAAATTTATAAACTCTTAGAGTCAAGATTTATATTATCGAGTACACATTGTGACTAGGTGTCCAACATTGTACCTATTATAAAACCTAATGGTGATATTCTTTCTGGATTAATTATAATGATTTAAACAAGGTTTGTCTAAAAGATTATTTTTCATTACCTAATATTGACATGATTTTTGATTCTACAATTGGATATGAGACATTTTCATTTATGGATATAACAAGATTAAAATTAACCTCATAATCAATAAAAGTTAACATTTACTACACCATGGGGCACATTTTGTTATATGGTCATGATTTTGGACTCAAAAATGTAGTATCCACATACAAAAGAGTCGTGACTCATATATTTCATGATTTTATTCATAAAACTAATGAGAATTATGTTGATTACATACTTTAAAAATCCAAACATCACCAAGACCACATTATTGATTTATGACAAATATTTGAATGCATGTGAAATTTAAATATTTAATTAAATCCCCAAAAATGTGTTTTCAAAGTAACTTCAAGAAAACTACTTGGGTACAATATTTTTATGGATAATTACTTCAATGTTTAAATAAAGAAGAAACCCTCATTGAACTCTTAGAAATGCATGATAGCGAGTGTGGTATAAATTTTAGCAGATGATCCATGTCCCAAAAATTATTATGCCAAGGTTATTATTGGCCCATCATGGAACAAGAATGTATTGAACATGCAAAATTATGTTTACAATGCCAAAAATATAAAAATTTCAATCATGCACTATCACATGAGTTACAACCAATTATTCCATGATGTCCTTTTTCCTTATGGGGTTTTGACTTGATTGGAAAGATAAATCTAGTATCCTTTGATAGACATAAGTACATATTAACAACTATAGAATATTTTACAAAATGGGTGGGAGAAATTCCACTTGAGTTTACCACATGGGATGATATATGTAGGTTTTTTTATGACCAATATTATTTCTTGTTTTGGCATACCTTTAGCTATTATTTTTGATAATGGAACATCATTTAAAAACAAGATGGTGAAACACTTTTTCAGTAAATACAAAATTAAACATATATTTTCTACACCCTATTAACCATAGGGTAATGGATAGGTAGAGGCAAATAATAATACTATTATCAAGATATGTGGAAATATATTTGAATGATACAATATTTATTGGCACCAACAGATGGTGTATTTTTTATGGGTACCACACTAGTATTTGTAAACCTAACTAGGCTACACCTTATTCTTTGATATGTGGTACAAAAGTAATTTTATTGATTGAGCTTGAGATACCTTACTTGAATGTGTCTCTCAAAGACATCATCAAATATAATCAATACAAATGAAAATAGATTGCATCAATTAGAAAAATTTAGTGAAAATGCACATAAGCTATTGAACACTTATGAATTTAGCAAGATTGCATTAAGTGGTCATATAACAAAAAGGTTCAGACATGTGAATTTATTGTGGGTGACCTGGTATTAAAAAAAAATTCAAAAGAATACCAATGAACAAAAAGAAAAAAAAGGAAATTTTAAACAAAATTGGATGGGACCATTTACAGTTACAATTTTTTTGGAAAAGGCGTATACTACCTTGCTACACTTGAAGAAAAAAAATCTAAAAATCCCAATGAACATCATGCATTTGCATAAATATATTATGTAAGACTCTTCTAATACTCCAACTATATACCAAACAAATAAAAAATCCAAAAATAATTTTATCATCTACATATTATATTGAATCCTTAGCATCTATGTGTTAGTTTCATGTTGATAGATAGCATATCAGTTACTTCTACAAATACACATGTTTCACACTCCTATTTTATTATGATACAGGCATACATAGATATATGATTTATGAAATTTTTGATGTTGGGATTTCCCTTTACTCATGTTCCTAAGATGTTGGGGACATCCATCTCTATGATCATGATACATCTAAGTTAAATCATTTTATGATCACTTTACATTATCATGTTTTATCTTATATATGTACTTACGCATGCATTTATCCATGCTTGTATATTTTTTAATGTACTTGAAATGTTATGTACTTGAAATTTTTATATAACATATTTGATCCATGGCCTACTGTGATACACTTATGTTTTCATGTATGGTCTTATTTGAGTGTATTACTTTGTTATTATCTTTTTTGTAGAGTATTTGAATATGATTCATTATTCTCAACCCTCATGCCTTTGTTTGTCTATTTTACATTTGAATATGTCATTGCTTATTATATGGAAATATGAATATTTTATTCTTTCCTTTTTGGACATTTGACTAAGTCATGTCTATTTGATTGTGTAGCATTTGAACATGCCCATTATTTGTGATCTCTTTAGGCCATTGTCTTTTCATTTGATTTTGAGTGCTTTTGTGTATATACTTGTTTTATTATTGAACTTGTACTATTACTATCTATATATTTCCATAATCTTTACCATGCATCTTAGGCCTTGATGTGATCACACTCTATACACCTCAATGATTCATTTATCTACACGTGTTATCGTATATGTTAAATGGTTCATTCATGTTTATATAATTATCTTATCTTTTTGAGGTGAGGTAACTACTAGTTTATATTCTTCTCTCACCTCAAATGGGAGGGGCATATCAGGGCATGTAATGAGGCATGGATTCCACACATTCATAGTTTTAGATTCAGTGGGGGAATGATAGATAGGCATAGATTCCATATGTTCATAGTC
Organism: Torreya grandis; assembly: GCA_037957365.1. Lineage (NCBI taxonomy): Eukaryota > Viridiplantae > Streptophyta > Pinopsida > Cupressales > Taxaceae > Torreya > Torreya grandis. Next base: position 4,222,331 of record JARHVA010000570.1, on the reverse strand, counting down.
TAGGTTTTAGTGGGGGCATGCCATATAGGTATGGATTCCACATGTTCATAGTCTTAGAATCAGTTGGGGCATGTCTTGGAAACATGTTATCCACACTCAATAATACTCAACATCTTTAGATTATAGTAGGGGCATGTTTTGTAAACATGTCCTCCACATTAGAACTTATATCAGCTTTTAGTTTCAAATTATAGTGGGGGCATGCTTTGGAAGCATGTTCTCCACACTTACACAATTTCAAATTGACCAAATTACATACTTATATAATTCAAATACACATTTTTGGTAGAATTATATACATTGATACCATTGTTATACATAACCTCAACATGAGACATATCTAAGGTGAATATTCTATGTAAGATGTGAATAATATTTTAAAATAAAATTAGTTTCAAATTCTAAACACTTATAGGGACTATCTCTATCCACCATTTTAGACTTTTACGAACTATATTAAAAATCTACTACAATAGTTGGTTCACTTTTTGGTAAGGTTAAGATGATAAAATCACTCAATCTTTCCAAAATTTAAGGTAAGAATTGATTATATCATCTAGCCTCACCAATTTGATAGTGTGAGTTGAATTCATTCACTCATGTTCACTAGGTTATAAGTATGATTGGGTTACATGGTTGAACTAGTCCAACTACTAGGTGGAAATCCACCTTTTCCCCCAAGTTTGGGAGGCATGGTCTCTCTCTCTCTCTCCCCCTAGATATATGCACTCTTTAAATTTATATTTATCCTAATATAGATTTTAGTGATTCATAATGATGCATCTTTCAAATTAAATTACCTAAAGGAAATATGGTTGTGTATACACATAATATTTTCAAAATATATCAATTACTTATGCTTTATATCTTGCAAGAATCCATTGAGTCTCAATCTCTTTGAGTGCACACCTTAAGGGGTGCACCAGGAAAGGGGTGGGTAGACCATTAGTACTTTATAGGATTATTATCCATACACCACCATTTGTTATCAATATAACCATCTACTAAAAACATTCACCTAATATTTTCCTCCTATTTTTACCCTCCTCTAGTCATTTTCCACCTTCATTAGCCCTTTCCTAGCCTAAAATCCTTTTTGATAGTTTATGTTACACTATTAGCCCCATCAACCTTGTAATCTAATTGATAAAACTTATTTAGGGTCCAAGTTATCCCCTGGTTGACCTAGACTGATACCTAATTTTTTGGTCAATAATGATATAAGATTGATTGGGTCTACCTTGTTGGCCTAAACTTTTGGAAAAGACTAGGGTTAGATCCATGTATATAAACACACTCATTTTTCCATTCTTAGAGAGATAAATAGTTAATTATTCATTTGTACTTATTTACAATCTACTCTTATGCCATTATACTTTAGGAGTCTTAGCTTATGGTTTTCACATAGAGAATAATATTGTCTTGTGGAAAATTCTTTGATGCTTTGGCATTTATTAGTGATCCTTATAAACCACAACAACCTCTTACAAAGTACTTTTGGCCAAGGGAGATATTAAGTCTCAACAAGTTCATCTTCAAGGTAAGTATCTTTAACTTTTCTCCTCTCTTTAGTAGATAAAAGTAACATAAGTAATGTATTTTAAATATATTTCTCTCTCCATGCATTAGGGTTTTATATATACATAACTTAAATAGGATTATTTTATGCATCTTTAGTTTTATGTTTACTAACCCCATTTCATGCCACAAGATTTTGTGAGCACTAGATTAGATTTTACTTTACTTGTTATTAGTTTAGTGAATATGAAAACATATGACCTAGTTAGGGTTATTGCATAGTTTTACTTGATTGGATACTTTGGAACTTTTCTTAATGAATTTAATGTGGTAAGATATCCCCTGTGTAGGTATAGTAGATATGTCTTGGTCATGACCCTAAATATCTAATGTATCCATAATCAAAAGTTTAAGTAGGATTTATCTTCTTTGAGATAGGATTGAATTATATATATGTGGCATTTCCCATTGCATACATTTAAGTAAACCTGATGTGAATCTAACCCTTGTAGGTTTTCTTTCACGTCATCATTTTTATAATTTTATTATATTTTTCCATATTTTTAGTATTATATCAAACTAGTCAGTATGGTTCTAACTCTCTATGCATAGTTTTAACACATAATCACTTCAAAATGACTCTATTCTATTTTTGTAAGTCTTTATTAGCTATAATTTATTGGATCAAATAGATTGACATAATAGTCTTCTTTAGTTCCATATTAGAATACATTTTTGAATATGTCATCTCTATCTTCTAACTCTTTTTTCTAGAATATAGGTCAATAGACACTATCAAATAGGTCAACCCTATTCTTTATTTTTCTTCAGCATATAGGGTTTTGCATAATTTGGTTGAACTAGTCAACTCAGTTTGCATACTTGGAAAGAAATAAGGCATTTTAGCATAAAATTTATAATCTTAACCATAATAAATACCACCAGTGTTCCTCTCTTTCCTCTCCCTATAATTTCATTACTTTATTTAATTCTATTTTTCACAAGTTATAAGTCTTCAAAATTGTAACCTTATAGATAACTAGGTTGATATGGTCAACTTATTTCTATAATATATCTTTTGTCTAAGAGACATAGTCGACCTATTCAACTCTGTTCTTAAAGACCTTACTTCTACATAATAACAAAAATTGAATCAACTCTGTTTTATACTATTTTCATACAATGTCAGCTAAATTAAATTTTTACTATTCTCAATCAAGGAATTAACAACTATTTAATAGTAATTAATTCACAATCTATTTTTAGTTATTTGCATGTTTAGAGTAACTCACGTAGTCTAAATAGGTGGTTTTTCGAATGATCATTTTATTCAAATTATTTTACTCTTTTGTACACACTACCAAACCACTTAAATTTCAAAATGCATTTAAACACTTATCTTCCCAAGGCTTACCTACTTAGATTTCATCACCAAGGGGGAAGCCAACTTGGTTTTTTTGGCCAAGTATAAATACATGGTTAATGGTATATATTGGAAAAGTGGCTGACACATTTATCACTATAGGATTGTGAAGTGAGGGGGTTGGCCCCAATACCAAGTTAGTACCATTACCAACATAGATCCCTTCTAGCCCAAACATCCTGAAACCATCCATAGATTTTTTAGTTCCGTATTTCATCCAACTTTCCTATCACATTTAAATCAAAACTTTATAATAATAAAATAACACTAAGGATGACCATTTAGTTAACATTTAATTTTTAATTTATTACTTACTCTATGATAATTATGTGTTGTATTTAAAAAACTTTCGTTGGTTAGCATTGGTGCAAGGTTTCATGCTATGTGCCCTAATTGGATCACTCACATTGATACAATTGTTTATGTTTTTACCTTCACCCTTACTTCACTTGAAATTTTTTTGACCTATTTTAGAACACTATCATTTTGATCGATATAGTCTCTTACAAACTATATCTTTCTTCTTACCTACAATACATAGTTGACCTCAATGACTGTGTATTTTATCTTTATGTTCTACCTTCTATCTAATAGTACATAGTTAACCTATATGACTCATTAATCTTCTTATATTTTATTTTCACAGTACTCTATCGACATATTCAACTCAACCTTTTGGCCCACCTTGTTGGATGACTTTGTTCTTCTCTCTAGATGACTTAGCTCTTTATCCAGCTGACTCTATCCATAATTTCTCTTTCTTCTTGATTAAATCTTGTTCCTTTAATTAAGTATCATGAAATACCCTATCAAAATATTATTTGACAACATGAATCCATTTAGACACTATATGGGGTATTATTTTATGCCTTTCTTTACCTCCTAAGAGAAACCTCATTCTTGGATCACTTCTTCCCCTCCATCTATGGACTATAAAATGAATCAAATCATGCCTGAAGATGAGGTAGGTGGATTATATCCTTTCTATACCTATCAATAAAATTCCCATCTTCAAGCATCTCAACACAATGTGGGACTGATTGGCACAAGTCTATCTAATAACCCCATTGGTAATCCACATCCTAACAACCCTCCCCCTAATACCAATTTGTGGAATCCTCCTTTCATTATTTCCATTTATATTGGTAACATATCTCAAACTATCAAGTATGATGGCACTAAAGACCCTATGTCTTTTCTTAAGGCATTTGGAAATCTTTAAAAAGAATGGATCCAAACTAATACTTTCACCACAACTAAAATTTTGGTTAAAAATTTCACTAGTGATGTATTGTAATGGTATAACCAACTTCCCCAACATTTCATCTAGCAACTATAATATTTAGTCAATCTTTTAGTTAAAAAATTTTAACACAGTGACCTTCCCAAAAATTGCCTTATTAATTTCATCAATGTTAAGTAATCTCCCAATGAATAAACTCATGATTTTATTAAACAATGGAAATATTTGGCCCACAAGGCTGACCATAACATAAATAATGATAATCTCTTTAAAATATTTATAATTTATTTAACTACTTCTCTTCAATATAAGGTTCAAACTTTTCCCCCTCAAATTCTTTACAAAGCTCTTGACCAAGCCAAGTGTCAAGACTTCTTAATGAAATAAATTGAACCTAATACCAAATTAATTAAGGTATATTTTAAAAATTTTAATAATGAAATATCCATAAATACCCCTCAAACCAAGCACAAAATTTCCAAGACCAATAATCCCCCATCTTCTCACACACTATTAAGTGTGCCATAAATTAAACAATTTTTAACACCCTTTATTTACTTATCCCAATAATCATCCTAAATGGTATGACCTTAATCAATTTTTTTATTTCCATGCCAACATTAGTCATTCCCATGAAATCTATAGAGGGCTTACCAAATTTTATATCTCCTACATGCTTGGTGATTCCTTCAATCACGAAGCTATGATCCAACTCCGGCATCAATAAATTAACACTACTTCTCAAAAATGACAAGCTCCCAAAGATTCTTCTACTAATAACCAATTTTTTTCCACGTCTAACATTGAAAAAACTACCAAGGATTTTTGTGCCATTAATGTTGACTATGACCAATATTATAATAATTCTCAATATGTTAATGTAGCCAAGGTCTGTTATCACCAAAAACCAACTCACAAAGATCCTATCACTAAACTTAAAAAACCATATTTGGAGGAGAAAATCCTAAAATACATTACTACCACTCATATATATTTGGAAGATAACAAGGAACCATTTCCTTCTTCTGAACTACCAACCACTTCCATTCCTTCAAAATCTACCTTACCTTCTAAACATTTCACTAGTTTTTCTTCTAAATCCCATTAGAACTTCTTAGAAGAGATCAACTTCATGCCTTTAAAGATTCATCTTATGAAGTTATTTTTCACATCCCCTTATCATCATCATTTCCTCATGAAATAATTTCAATAAATTTAAGACCCATCTTCTGTAGCAAAAAAAAACATCCTTTCTTGAGCCTCAACCTACCTACGTGCATACCATTGAATCCATTTATCCTTCTTCCAAACCTTCTATTGAATTATTTAAAGAAGACATGATTAATGATGAGATCCTCTTTCGTGCTAATGATCCACAATTATTCATTAAAATATCCATTAATACCACCCTCATTCATAAATGTTTAGTAGATGAAAGGGTCTGATGTTAATGTGACATATTTATGACATATAAAAAACTTGGATATAATAAATATCATCTTAATAAAACCTACATAACATGTTATGGATTTGATAAAACTAATAAAAATCCACTTGATTGTATTTGGATCCCTCTCACAATCAGACCTAAGACTATTCAAACTAAGTTTATGGTCCTCAATTTACCCCTATCTTACAACATATTCCTAGGATGACCATGGACCCATAGAATGAGGGATATTGCCTCTTCTAGTGGCCAATGTATCAAGTTCTCACATAACCAAAAAATATATAAATATGAGGCCAATCCCAACCCTTGGAGTATTCAACTTCTCAATCCTAAATCTTATTATCACATTCCTACCATTCTAATAATAAAAAATGTTCCGTTACCTGAATTTATCAACATCAATCCATATTTACATGTCAATCTTGTTGATTCAAATCATGATAAACCTAATGAATCAAAACATACTTGTAATACTACTAATCTACCTCCTTACATATCAAAGTGGATTCCACTTTCTTTATTACCTCTTGATCATACCATCCCTCTCATTGATGAGATCATTGATTTGCTTGTTCTATGCAATGTTTATGAAGTCTATTACCTAGAATATGCCTTCACATAAAACTATTATGGAGTAGCCAAATTATTCCCAGATACTTTAATCATGTCTCCATGTCAATTTAGTGATCTAGGTATTTACACTTCTAAAACACCTCCTAAATCTCAAGCATGTACAATATCTCCAACCTATGATGATAACTACATCATGGCCCAAGCTCAATCATGAGACTTGGATGTTCAACATTATCATAAAACTTTATCCCAAATAGATGCTTTTAATTATGATGTTTATACCATTTATGATACCTTTAAGTTAACTCCTAAAGGTCATGTACCTCCTGTTAATCCTCCACTTATTGATATTCGTTGGGTTTTAGAACAAATCCTACCTTTTGAACCTCTCAAAATTATGGAATCTTATATACCACCTATAACTTCAATCCATGCATCCAATACTTCCCCCATAAATGACATCAATGATAAATAATTTAAATCTGATTAACCTTCTTCCCCTACTCTACATACTTTTGATATTACATTAGATGCCAAGGCCATAGATGTATGTTAGATACATTACGAATATGACCACCATGGTAATAAAATTCATGATCTCAAAGTAGATGTCAATTATTATGGTCCTCTTCCCATTTTTCCTAGTGATGAAACCATTCTTGAACTACATCATGCCCAAAAACATCAATTACCTTGGTAGCATCACAAACTCAGGAATTTCAAAAAGAAAACACATTATTTAAAAAATTTCATTGCTAGCATAGATTCTAAAGTCAATCCCATTTAATCTTTATACCATTGACTTTGTAAAATGATGATAGCCTTAATGTGGAAGATAAGTGAATCTAGTTGTTGAGTAGAAGACAAAGATTTTCTTATTTGTATAGAAAAAGTCATATCAAAAAGAACTTGGTGGGGATGAAAGAGAGAGGTTGAATAAGAAAGGGAATCAATAATGGAATTTTGATATCAAAGAATAGGCTCAATACTGAAATAAATGAAGTCTTTAGCAAGAGTGGTTGCAATTTGATGATAAGTAATGATATTATCACTTTTGCTTTGATAGTCACCATTTATTTGGTAGAAAATAAGTTGAGAATCACCTAAAACATGAAAATATTAGATATTTATATCAAGAGAAACTCTCATGCCTATGGTTAGAGCTTTGCATTCAGCCATATTGTTAGTGATGCCAAAGGTGAAACAAAAAGCTAAAGAAATGATTTTTCTAAGAGGAATTGTAAAAATGTAACTTGTTCCATATCTTTGAAGGAATTTAACACCATAAAAATGAAGGTTCCAAGTATTCTCATGAAAATTGACATTAATTTAAGGACAATCTTCAATAACTACTTTTGGTTTAGTAGAATTAGGGGGAATAGAAGATTCATCAAGATTACTAGTTTCAAGATCACTAGTAAAGTTATGAATGTAATCTTTATCTAAAATAGCTTGATTGAGACCTTCAATATACATATTATTATCATCTAGAAGACTATCTTGAAGGTGATTGGTAGCTGGCACTAGAGCTATGGTAAGTTGATCAACTATGACCTATCCTTTAATAAATTCTTGAGTTATAATGCAGAGATCAAATTTCATAAGGAGGAACATCCATTTGCCAATTCTATCTCTAAGAAGAAAAGGTTTGGAGAAGAAGTGATGAAGGGGGTCCGAATGAATGATGACATAAGTGGTCTAGTATAACATGTAATGTTGAATATTTTCAACTATGAAATAGATGTTGAGGCAATCATGTTAGACTTTTGTATAACATTTTTCATAAATGATGAGGCCTTAGCTAATGTATTAGATAACATATTCTCTACTACTATCATTTTGTTGGGAAACCATTGCCCCAATTGATATGGGTGTGGAAGAAGTATATAGGATCAATGGTCGATCATTAGAAGGAGGATGAAGTGTAGGTGGGTGAAGAAATAATTCTTTCATGTTATCAAAGGATTTTTGATAAGGATCTACCCATTCTAAGGAATTACCTTTATTAAGAAGAGAATTGATGGATTGGATGTGTTAAGACATTTAGGGGATGAATCATCTAATTGCTTCAATTTTGCCTAAGTAAGTGCAAATGTCTAGAATGGATCAAAGAATGGTCATGTTGATGATAGCACTAATCTTATCTAGGTCAACATTGATGCTACAAAGAGAGACTAAGATCTTAAAAAATTTCTAGATATGACACCAAAGACACATTTGTAAGGATTTAGTCTAACTCAATATTTAAGAAGATGATCAAAGATGATGGCAAGATCAAAAATATGCATCTTATGACTTTTGGATTTATCAATGAGGTCATCCACATAGGTTTTAAAGATTTTGTGGATAAGATCATGAAATATGTGAGTCATTTATCTTTGGTAAGTGGTTGTGGAATTTTTGAGGCTGAAGGGAATTTTAACATAGCAATAGATGCCCTATTCTATGGTGAAAGTGGTTTTATGTTGATCCTCAGGGGCAATGTGAATTTGATTGTAACCCATTGTAACTTGAGAAGCCATCCATAAGAGATAAAATTTTGTAACCATCTATGGAATCAACTATGGCATCTATCAAAGGTAAAGGGGAGCTATCTTTAGGATAAGCAAGGTTAAAATTATAGAAATCAATACATATGCTAATAAACATAGTGACCTTTTTTCAAACAATAAATATGTTAGAAAACCATTAAGAATAGTCCACTAGTTTGATAAACTTAGCACTGAGGAGCTTGATGATTTCCTTGTGACATAAATTGGAAATCTTAGGTGGAAATTTTCATTGTTTTTGACGCACAGGCTTGGCACTAGGATAAGTAATGATGTTATGCACCACAATGCTAGAGTCAATACCAAGCATGTCTTTATAGGACCAAGTGAATATCTCATGATATTTATCAAATGATAATCTAAAATTATTATATTTGATAGGTGAGAGTTCATGGGAAACTATAATTGGTCGAGGACATGATAGAGTACCATATTAAATATGAGTGGTTTCTTTGATAATAATAGTATTTCCATCCTAGAAATGGTATGGTAAATTAGGTAAAGAAGAGATTGGATTAGTTTTGGGATCAATGCTAGTGACAAAGTCATTGAAACAAGGGGTTTTAGTTTTAAAATTTCTAAGTTTATGATGTCGAGGTAGTTGAAGTTCTTGAGCATGAATTATTTCAAGAATATTTTCATCACTAGTTAATGTGGGAAGAGGACCATAATAATCAACATCTACTTTAAGATCTAGAATTTGATTACCATGACAATCATATTCTGAATGTATTTGATGAATATCAATTATCTTAGCATTAAGTGTAATATTGGAAATAAGTGAAGTAGATGGATCAAAATGGATTGAAGTATTGTTAATTTAATTTATGGAGGAATGATTGGATGTAATGATGGGATATATAGGTGGTAAAGAAGTCACAAGAATTTTTGGAGGTTTAGAAGGAATAATTTGCTCTACCACCCAAGGAGTATCTAGAAGTGGAAAATTGGTAGGAGGCACATAACCTTTGGGATCTAATTTATGATATATAGAAATGGTATAAACATCCCAATTAAAATCATGAATTTTAGATAAGGTTTTTTTATAATGTTGAACATCTAAGTCTCAATATTGAGCTTGGGCCATAATATAATTATCATCATATATTGGATAAATTATACATGCTTGAGATTCAGGGGGAGTTTTAGAAGGTAAAATATTAATATTAATAAATGCAAATGGAGACATGATGAGAAGATATTGAAATAATTTGGCCACTCCAAAGTCATTTCAAGTGATTGCATATTTAGGTAAAGAAGGATCCTAAGCATTGCATGGAGGGGGAAAATTAGTGATATCATCAATAAGAGGAATATCATGATCCCTAGGTAGTAAGCCAAGAAGAAGTCACTCTAAAATTTAAGGAGGTATCTTTTTAATATTACAAGTATGTCATAAATCATTAGGTTCATTATCATCTAAGTCAGCAAGAGTGACTTGTAAATCAGGATTGATGTTGATGGAATTAGGTAAAGGAGCACTATTGATTTTAGGAATGGTAGGAATATGATATTGAGATTTTGGATTAGGAAGTTGAATACTCCAAGGGTTGGGGTCAACCTCATGCTTATATCATTTGACATTGTGTAAGAATTAATGGATTGAATTCTATGAGTCCATGAGTGACCAAGGAATATATTATAAGATAAGGGTAAATCAAGGATCATAAGCTTAGTTCAAATGGTCTTAGGTCTAATGGTTAGGGGAAGCCAAATACAACCAAGTGGCTTTTGATTAGTTTTATCAAAACCACAATAGGTAAGATGGGTTTTCTTCAAATGATCCTTGTTATAACCAAGCTATTGGATAATCCATAAAGATGACACATTAATGTCAAATCCTTCATTAACTAGCACTTTATAGATAAAGGTAATATTAATAGCTATTTTAATAAAAATTGATGGATCATCAACACAAAAATTAATTTCATCATTGATCATGTATTCTTCAAGAAATTCAATAGAGGGATTGGAAGGACACATAGTTTTGATGGTATGCACATTGGTAGGTTGAGGTTCAATAAAAGGTGGTTCTTCATCTATAGAGGATGGATTTTCAATTTCTTATAATTATTGCATGAGGAACTTGCGATGATAGGAGGAAGTGCATATGAATTCCATAAGTGGAATCTTATAAGGCATAGAGTTAAGTTCTTCAAGAAAGTTCTGATGAGATTTAGAAGAAGAACCAACATGATTTTTAGGAGGTAAGGCAGATTTAAAAAAAATAGAAGTGGTTATGGGTTTGGAAGGAGGAGATGGTTCCTTGGGGACTTCTGAAGCTAGATTAGTGGTGGTGGTATCTTTGAGAAGTTTTTCTTCTAAAGATGGATTTTAGGTTTGGTAACATGATCTTTATGGGCTAGTTTATGATGAAAATTGACCTTAGCAGTGTTAACATATTGAGAATTGGTATAATATTAGTTGTAATCATCAAAAATGGCATAAACATCCTTGAGATTTTGTTGAATATTATTTTTATATAAAAATTTCTGTTTAGTAGAGGTAGAAGCTTTAGAAACCTATCATTTTTGAGAAGTAGCGATGTGCTCTTAATGATGAAGGTTGATCATAGTTTCATGATTTAAGGAATCACTAAGCATATAGGAAACAAAAAATTTAGTGAGCCCTCTAAAAGATTCATGAGAGTGACTAATGTTAGCATTAAATGAACAAAATTTATTGGGGTCATACCACTTTGGAGGATTTTTATAATAGAAGAAAGGTTTAGAGGATGATAAAAATTATTTCATTTACTGCACCAAAAGTGGTGTATGAGAAGATGAAAGAATGTTAGCTTTGGGAACTCTTGGTTTGGTTTGTAGAGTATTGATAATGATATCATTAGTATATGTTTGAAAATATATTTTAATAAGTTTAGGATTAGGTTCAAATTTATTCTTGAGAAAGTCTTGACATTTAGCTTGGTCAAGAGCTTCACTAAGTGTTTAGGGAGCAAAATTTTGAACCTTATATTGAAAAGAAAGAGTGAAGGCAGTTATAAATAGTTTAAACAAGTTATCATTAGTCATGTTATGGTCTATTTTATGGGCCAATGATTTCCATATTTTGATAAAGTCATGAGCTAATTCAATGAGAGATTACTTAGCATTGATGAAGTGGTTAATATAATTTTTGGGAAGATCATTGTGTTGAAATTCTTTAACTAAAGAATTGACCAAATCCTCAAGTTGTCAAATGGAATTTTGAAAAATTTGGTTGTACCATTATAATACATTGCTAGTAAAGGTTTTGACTAAGAGTTTAATTATGCTGAAGGTATTAGTTTAGATACACTCTTTGTAAAGGTTGTCAAAGGCTTTAATAAATAAAGCAGGGTCTTTAGTCCCATCATACTTGATAGCTGGAGATATGCTACCAGTATTGATGGATATAATGAATGGAGATAAAGGCTCATTTTAAATAATTTGAAGCATCTTGTTATTCATTATGGGTTGATAAATAACATAGCCTAAGGCATCTTAAAGAGGGGGAGTAATATAATTAGGAGTAGCTTGAGGATGGATATTTGGAGGTTGATTAGCCATATTAATCATATTATTTTGGAATTACATCATGTGAGAGGTGTTATAGGTTTTTATTATGATAATTTGTTGTATGACTTATGTAAGAAGTTGAGTTGTCTCAATAGGTTGGTTGGTGTTGGTAGGTGCATTCTTTGAATTGGTATTAGGGGGAGGGTTATTATAATATGGATTATTAATGGAATTATTGATTAAGCTTGTGTCAATTTCTCCCATATTAGTTTGAAAGTTTTAAAGATAAGAAGTATCTTGATAGGTATATAGAGGGTCAGATCCATCAACTTCATTTTGAGGTGTGATTTGTACTATGTGATAAGCCACAAATGAAGGAGAGGATGAGGTGACCTAAGATTGATTATGCTCTTGGGAAGAAATGAGAGGGAGGAATGAATATCACATATAGTATCTAGATGGATTTAGAATATCCAAGAATATCTTGATAGGGAACTTCACGATGAATTGAGATAAATGAACAAAATGCTAAGAAGGATAATAGTGAACTAAGTCAAATAAATATGGAAGATAGAAAAAGTATAGAGTCAACTAGGTCGACCTAGTATAGAAAATAGGGTTTGAAAATTGTATAGAGTCGACAAGATTAACCTAGTATTAGAAATAAGAGATAAAAAAGTGTAGAGACTTGATAGGGTTGACCTATTACTATAGATAGGGGGAAAATAGACAGTCTATAAGAGACTATGTTGAGCAGAATGACTGTGTACTAAAATAAATATTAAGTACTTTTGAAAGCAAGAAATGAAAGGAAACACATAATCAATTGGGTCAATGAGGTTGATCCAATTGAGGCATACAACATAAAACCTTGCACTAATGTTGGCTAATGAAATTTTTTGAAATACAACAAACAATTGAGAAAAGATCAAGTGATCAACTTGGAAAGTAAAATCTAATTAAGTGGTCATCATGAATGTTGTTAGATTATTAGAATATGATTTTAAATGTGATAGGAAGCTGGTTATAAGCAAGGAACTAAAAATTAATATATGGATGGTTTCAAGACATTTAGGCTAAAAGGGATCTATATTGGCAATGGTATTAGATTGGTATTGGGGCCTACTCCCTCACTTCACACACCATAATGATAAGGGTCTCAAGTGCTTAGCCAATATACACTATTAAGCACATGTTTATACTTGGATAGAAAACCAAGTTAGATTCCTCCTTGGTGATGAAATCCAAATAGGTAGGCATTGGGTAGACAATTTTTAAAATGCATTTTAAGATTTTGTGATTTGGTAGTATGTGCATAAAAGATAAAAATAGTGAAACTAAATGATATATTTAAAAACCACCTAATTAGACTATGTGATCGATTTTAAGCATGTAAGCAATAAAAAATGAGAATGTGAGCTAATTAATAGCACATAAGTATTAATTCCAACTTTGAAACATAATACAGTGTCATTTTAGATGAAAATATATACAAAGATTATAGAACAAAGTTGATAGTGTTTCTAATATACTACAAAAACAAGGGTCTAAAAAAGAACTACATCAATAATGTTGGCCTAGTTTTCTAGATAGAATATATAATATAGAACTACATCGACATGATTGACCTAGTTGACTGTACAAGGGTAGTTTTAAAGACTAAAATATATGAAAAAATAACTTTAATAAATAATAGTGATGATAGATAAGGATAGAAAGGAACCTTGGTGGGTTAGAGGATGCAGAGGAAAATGAGATTGCTATTGAAATACCCTAATTTATACATGCAAATTCTGCTAACTATGTCAACTAGGTTGACCTAGTTCTATAATTCCCTATTTGTTGAAACCTATAAAATATAATATGTTGATAGGGTTAACCTAGTATGTTTTTTAGAAGTCTATAAATATGCAAAGTTGACAGTGTTGACTTAATAGCCTGATCTAGAAGTTTAAAAATAAACTGTCGATAGAGTTGAATTTGATGAAAAACCTATACAAATAAAACAAATTTATATTGATGTGACTATATGTTAAACCTATGCACAAAAGTTAGAGCTATATCAATATTTTTGACCCAATATCAAAAATATACACAAATAAAATGATAAAATAATGAAAAATATGAGATAAAACCTACAAGGAGTAGATTCATGTCAAGTTCACCAGAATGTATTCAATCAAAAATGTATCATGTCAATAAATCAATCATAACTCAGAGAAGATAGATCATACCATACACTTCCAATCAGGGGCATATTAGATAATTGGGAACATAACCAATATGAGGATTCATTAGACCCAATTAGGGTATCTCTTATCACAATAAACAATGTTAGGGAGGGTTCTAAATCCTCCAGTCAAGCATAATCATGCAATAACCCTAATAAAGTCTAATGTTTTCATATCTCACTAAACTAATAATAAGTAAAGTAAAATATAATCTAGTGCTCACCAAAGCTTGTGGCATAATATGGGGGTTAGTAAACAAAAAAAGTATGCATAGGAGAATCTCAATTAAGCTATGTATGAGTAAGATCTTAATACATGGAAAGAGTAGAGTAATATCATTAGAATCTAATACTTATGTTACTTCTATCTACTTAAGAGAGGAGAAAAGTTAGAGAATAATCACTTGAATGATGAACCCACTGATACTTAATCTCTCCTTTGGAAAAAGGGGATTTGTAAGAGGTTGTTATGATTTTGTAAGGATCACTAAGAAAGGCCAAATCATCTAAGACTTCTCCACAAGACTAGATTCTCCAAGTAGAAACCCTAAGCTAAGACTCCTCAAGTAGAATGGTGGAAGAGTAGATTGTAAATAAGTGCAAGTGAATAATAACTCTTGTTCATTATGTAAATCATAATGAAATTATCATATATATAGGTGAGTTTAACCCTAAGTTCTTCCAAAAACTTTAGTCAACAGGGTTGACCCAATCAACCTAGTAAAATTAAAGACAAAAATTCACTAGGTCATGGGCTAGGTTGGCCAAGAGCCAACCTAAACCGTAAATGAATTTGACCCAAAATTATATAGGGTCGACCTAGTTGACCTGGTATAGCTAATTGTGAAAATGGGGGGTATAAAGTAGGAAAAGACTAGAGGAGTATGAAAAAGAGGAGTAATATATTAGGGAATGGTTTTAGAAGCTAGTTAGATTGGTAATAAGTGGTACTAAGAGACAACAATCCTATAAAACACCAATGGTCTACCCACCACTTTCCCAATGCACCCTTTAGGGCATGTACTTAGAGAGATTGAGTCTTGATGGGTTCTTGCAAGATAGAAAACATCAATATTTGATAAAAGTTTGAAAATATTATGTGTATACAATAGACATAGAATGATACACTCAATAAAAAAAAATCATAGATTAAAACAAATAGAATCAATGATTAGCCTATAGAAAATAAAAAAATAATAATGAAACATAGATAAAAATTAAATTAGTCTACACTATTAATACATGCATAAGCAATCAATATAGATCAAAATGATAAAAGGAAAGGTAATATAACTATATACCGTATAAATATGTAATCTATGGTATAATATGCCACCAAACATGGGCATTACCCTAGTATATGAATTTCATGTATCTATGCATCATGTGCAACTTGTTTGTCCTATATCACACTCGTATATATCATAAAATACATTGTATCATATATTTGTTGTAATTAATGTTATCCCAATTTTTAAATTAAACTAAGTGTCATATGGCATCATCAATATGAATATATCAATTACATTGGCCCATAATAAATTAGCAGAGTCATATATCTAAATCATTATTCATAATGTAGAGTGTGTTATATTTCATGGATGTCATGTCTTAGTTGATGACATGAGAATTCAAACCTAAACAACCTTCTGACTATAACTTGTAAAGATATAAGATAAGTTAGTTTTTATCATTTTGGGTATGATAGAAGGTCTAAGTCATTAGAATACTATTGGTTGGACTAAGAGATACACAATAGGCAAAGAGATATAGTGTATATGAGCCTTTCATCTATAGGAAGGTCTAGAAGCTAAAGGTACATCCATGATATGCATCTTCCAAGTTTACATTCTAAGGTGATATATAATTTAAGTTTCTACATTTCCCCCCTTTAATATAGTAATTAATTGATAGTTTAAAGGAAAATAAATGCATATATGGATGTGTAGAACATACCTTGCCTTTAAGTGAGTCCAACTTGAGTGATTTTCTAGTGACTGACTTGAAACCAAAATCAATAATATATAATCAATTCATATAAGCTAAAATTGAAATTATTTGAAATGGTTGAAATTGAAAGAGAGAATGGTTTAGGAGTACACCTATGTATCGATGCAACTGCCTTACCTTTTGTAAATTTGATTTGAAAATATTAAAGATGTATCATTATGAACTATTAAAGATGATATTAGGGGGGAATAAATATATAAAAGTGCATAAATATAGAAATATTAAAGGAAAAAACTTGCCTCCAACCGTAGAGCTAAAGTAGAGTTTCCACCTGATAGTTAAGATTAGCTCAAGTTTATAACCCAATCGTACTTATAACCTAGTGAGTATGAGCAAACCAAATCAACTAACACTTTAAATATAGTGAGGTTGGATGATGTAATCAATTCCAACCCATAAATTTGTTAGTATGGAGTGATTTAATCACCTCAACTATACCAAAAATGAACCAACTTTTGTAATATATTGATTCAATATAGTCCTTAAAATTCTACCTTGTAAGTGATGACAGTCCATAAAAGTGTTTTAAATTATGAAACTAATTTTGATTTTCCAATTTAAATGTATTTACATAGAATATGCACCTCATATATGTCCCATGTTGAAATCTAGGTATAGTAATACTAGTGTAGTATTTTTACCACTTTTGGTTTTACCTACATAGTTGTTAGTCATCATTCTTAGGGTTGTTAAAGTCATTAGTCAAAATATAGTACATATGTTTTATAATTGTGAGTTGAGTTGTTACCTTTATGGTGAACTAATATATCACTATCTAATGTGCCACCTTTTTACTTTTTGGCTAATCAGTTAATGAAGATCACTTTTAATTTTCATCTTGCTCTCATCTACTCCTAAGGTTTTTATATAATCTATAACACTTAGAGATCATGGAGTCATCTGACATGGTATAACATCTCTAATCTAATGACTACTTTGTAATTTTTTGAAATCATTGGTGAGATATTTCGTGCATGTATTCCTCATAGCTTTCTTGATTTTTCTATTTTCATAATTTTGATGGGATTTCATGAAAATCTATGCAAACTATATAGTTAGAGTCTCTTATTGAAAAATGGATAGCTCCATCAGATCCAAAAGGTGCCAAAACCCTATAATCTATTGTAAACATGACCTAGTTTTTTTATAATCAATTTCAATCATTTTTGAAGGGTTTCAAATCATTTTTGGTGGTTTCACGTATATCCATATAATAAGATTCTCAAACTAAGAAATATTTTTTTGATTTTTTTTGAGTTTTTGAGTTTATAAATGGGTATTTAATAGTTTTTAGTGGAGCCATACTAATTTTACATATTTATAAGTTTTTCAACTTCAATGTATTTTTTACCCCTTGCAATAAATTTTGGTAGTTTTTCAGGTTTTTTAGAATTTTGGCATTGGGTTCAAAATTTTGGATGAGCATTCACCCTTCAATGAGATTTTCATGCTTAATATACTTTTGGCTTTGTGTATACATACATCAAAACTCAAAACCTACCTGATAAGCCATTAAAACCTAACACCTACCTGAGTAGCCATTGGAACCTGACAGCTACTTGAATAGCCATCATAACCCAACCCCTACCTAAGAAACCATTAGAACCAAACACTTTCATGAGGATCCATTTAAACTCGACATATATTTTAAAATCCATTAGAACCCAAAACTTATTTGATAAACCATCTAAAGTTGACACCTACACGAGCAACCTTTGGAACTTGAGACCTACAAAAGTAGTCATTAGAACCCAAAAATGCAATCAACATACCATCAAAACTTGACAACCTACCTGACACACCATTAGATTCTAACAAGTGTAAAAGCAACCTCTAGAATATGACTCTATTATAGTCACACGCTATAAATTTTAACCCCTTATAGGCATGAACCATGGATTTTAACTAGTGTAAAAATACCCAGTAGACTTAGACACTTGTTTGAGCACATTCCATTCTCTGATCACCCCTTTAGAACCTATGATGCAAAGACATCAAATTTAATCATAGATTATTTGACATACAAGAGACCATAAGTTTTAAGATAAGGGAAAGTGACACTATTAATTTCCAAAATGGAGGCATTTTTAGTATGAAGTCACTCCCCCATCAATTAAAAGATAGAGGGGAATACCCAAATTAGGTCTTAACCCCTAGTCATATGGGAAATAAGCCCTTGGTCACTTCTAACCCAAAAATGAATAACTTTTGTTATATGGAGGCATAAGTTATTTTTGAGAAAATTAATTCATAAAAATTTTCAATATTTTGCTCCAAATGGCTTGAAGATTTTTTCGGGGAAGTTGATCAAAAGAATTTTGCCACTATTTACTTTTTATTAGTAATTCAAATTTTAGTGCCATCTTATTCAAAAGCACCCATTTTTTCATGCTCTATGTATTGGTGACATTTTTAGGACTTTCTATAGCTAGTTATTTTTCACTCTTGGATGCATTATTAGTATAGATTTATGTCCCTCCAATTAATTTTATTTATGCACTTACTACTCAAGATTCATTCTTGGTTATTCTTGGGGTCTATACAAGCAATCTTGTATTTACAAATTAAGGGGGGTCAATCTAAAAATTCTAAGTGGGCATTATGTGGTGTTGTGAATTCTTTGGTGTCTCTTTTTTACATTATCAATTTATAAATTGTATTGATTCATGCACTTACTGCTCATTTGGATGCATTCTCAGTTGTGTCCAACAACCTCTTTATGAGTGTGCATTATTCTTATAACTAGGGGGTTGTTTACGTTATTTTGTATAGGGTAGAATTCTTTGGTTTCTTCTCTCAATCATGCTGACTTCACTTGAGGGATAATTATGGGAGAAGGTTTATTCTACACTAGTGGTTCTTCTTGGAAAGACCAACTATGCTTCTTAATGTACTTACATGGAACACTTTCTCATGTGAAATAATCATACTCAATTCCTATATGGATAGATTCATACTATAGTGACTTAGTCAATATAATAAGTGGAATAATAATTATGACAAGATTCTTGAAACCTTACTATTACATTTTTTCATGGATCTTCATTTCCATGTGGAACATACAACATGCCCCTACACTATTTGGAACATTATTTAGTATCTTTTTGGAGATCCTATTGGGATTTATATCACTCCTACTCCTCTTCCTATCATATCTTCATACACTATTTTACTGTATCCTCCTACTCCTATTTCTTATGATGACACATACATGGTAGATGATGTTATTACTTCTACTGAACCACCACTAAAAGAGGAGATTATACTTGACCTCATTTATCTCATTATAAATTCTACTTTCATTCACGAAATTTTCATCAACCTCATTAAGCCACCTAAAACCACCCATTTTGACTCTATACTATAGCTCCTTGACAACCCTATGGACTAAACAAATGAATTTCTTACTCCTCCTTAACCAATGACCTAAGATCAACACAAGTCTCTATACAGATTGGCATTATGATCTTGATCCCAAAAACTTGATTCTCCATAAGAAATATGTCTCCTAAGAAGCATAGACAGAGACATCCTCTACACCATAATGCTCTACCATGGTGTCAAACCAGGAGTTGTCTATAACTCCTCATATTCCTTCTCCTCCTTAGTCATATGATACTTATAGTTTTTCTTCTTTGACTTAAGAGAAACAAATAACTCATCCATTAAAACATTCTCCTTTTCTTCTATGATTGGATTGACAATACATGGAGACAAAATAGATTCATGACATACCTTTTTATCTAAATAATCTTCCTTATAGCTAATAACCTCATCATTAGGCAAAAATAATAGATGTTCTTTGCATGATACATGTTTATCAAGAATAGGATGTTCACTTGGATCCATACATACCTCAAGACTAGCTTCAACCAACACCTTGGTCTTCTCTTTGAGCTTGGTCTCTTCACTCTCAACATGAGCAGACATTGAGACCTCTTGGCACTCTTGAACTTTTAAGGCATTCTCCACCATAGAAAATAAATTACTTGGACCTATGGTCTCACCATGATTCACTGAGCAGACATTGAGACCTCTTGGCACTCTTGAACTTTTAAGGCATTCTCCACCATAGAAAATAAATTACTTGGACCTATAGTCTCACAATGATTTGCACTTGTCACTTTTGTCTTCCATGTGTTAACATACCTTCTTTCTTGCACTCTAGAGTCTTGATTGAACTTATTTTGACTTAATGGGATTTAGTTACATAATCTATTAATGTGACCTATTTGTTCATAATTATAGCACACCATACCTTTTACAAGAAATGTAACTTGCCTTACTTTATTTAGAGAAAAAATTACATGTCCTATGTCATGATAACTAAATCAATTAACCCTATTCATACCTTTTGATTGATGACCCCAATCATAGTTACAACTCATTTCTAATAGGTCTCTTTCATTCTCTAGCCCTATGACCAAATTGATTACATGTGAAATAATAGCCATTGAATCTTTCATACCTTATGGCATTTGGCTATCTGATTTGATTTGTCTTCATTCTACTAGGACCTTCAATCCTTATCTAATGATTTGTCTTCAAATTATGATTATCCTTATTCATAGTAGTCTTCAACTTGTCTTGAGTTACATTATTTTATTCTTCTTCATATCCAAGACTAGTTATATCACTTGAACATTCAACTTCTTTGGCTTTTAGGATTGTCGATAGGATTTCCAATTAACAACTAAGATGTTTGACCATATCTTCATGTTCCTTTGTATCTTCATTCAATCATGTTTCGTACACACTAAATTTATCCTCATAGTCTTTAGGTTAGGACTTCATATTATTATTAATCTTCTTCTCATTCTTTAGTTCTTCAAGAGTGTTTTTCAATGTAGTCTCATATTCCATCTCATCTTCATCATCATTTGAATCACTCCAAGTAGACATCTTCTGATGTGAGAAACTTGCTTCCTCAGCTATGAACATGGCTTAGTCTTTAATAGGAAAATCATCTTCATGATCATATTATAAGTCACTATCTTCACTCTCATATGATGAGTTGCAATCTTCTTTCGTGTAGAGACTCTTCTTGTTCTTATACTTTTTGAATCCTTTCTTCCTGTATGTCTTCTTCTCTTCATCTTAGCCTTCACCATGTTATTCATCATCATTTTTCTCATGATTATGAGGTAATTTTTGATTAAAATGTCCTATATCTCCATATTTGAAACATTATAAGGGTAGTTTACCCTTTTATACTTTCTTGAGCCAATGTTCAATTTCATAGTAATCAAAGCAATTAGTTCATCCTCATCAATAATAGATATGTCATCCTCTTTGAATTTATTACCTTGGAATTTATTCTTAGGCTTCATCTCTATCTTGAAAGCAAATTCCTTATTTGGATTTATATCATCATTTACTCTCATCTCATATGCAATAAGGGTGTCATGCAATTGATCCATCTTCAACTGAGTAAGTTCATGAACCTCTTCTATAGCAGATACTTTTGGATTAAACTTTAGAGATAAAGACCTTAATTCCTTTTAGACTATAGTATCCTCTTCAATATTCTATCCAAGGCCTATGATGATGTTCATAGTCTCATAAACTCTCTACAAAAATGATGCCACAGAAGTTTCTTCCTTCATATTGAGATTTTCAAATTGCCTTCTATGAGTCTATAACTTATCAAGATTAAACTTTGAATCTCTTTCAAAAATGATTTGAGTTTTGTCTCATATATTTTTAGAATTTTTAAAATGGATTAACTTGGTGTATTAATTCTCTAAAAGACCACAAGTGATGGCATTCATTGCCTTGGAATTGTTCTCAAACAACTTCTTATCTACATCACTAGATGGAAGAGTAATAAGACCAACATAACCATCCAAAATAGATTTCCATACATCAAACCCTAGGGAAATAATGTATGTCTATATCCTTGAATTTCAAAAATTATAATTAGATTCATTGAACATCAGTGCTTGCTTAGTAGACAAACCTCTTTGATGATTACCCATATTGTAGCTTGGATCACCTTCAAGTTGTTAAGCCTTTACCAAAGGACATGATCTGATACCAATTCTTAGAGGTATAATCACTGATATGGCGGGTGAATCAGTGAGCCCAAATAATACAACTTCAATTCTAATCTTTACAAACATTTAATTAGTTAACACAAGTATTCATGAAGTATACACATCTTTTATAGTAATGAGAAAGAGAGAAAATGCAAGATCAATCACATAACACATGGCATACATGGGAAACCCTCTTAAGGATTAAAACCCACTAAAACCCATAATTATAATACTATCTTATATTAAAAGGATCCAATTTAGGCCATCTACAAATTATTAAAGAATTAAAATCCCTAGTTAGTGAGAATATAATCCCTCAAGGTACTACCCAACCTATATAGATTAGCTACAACAACAACCAGACCTTTTAATAAGTTTCACCTTGAAATGAGGATAAAAAAACCTTAGATTATAATATTTAACAATAACACCGATGAACATATCCACCTTTTCACTGATGTCTTCAACACTTGATGATGGACCTTTGATTATCACTCTACACCTTCGCTCACACTCAATCTACAAAAGCACTATTCTACCAATAGAATAAGGACCTACAAGTCATAAAAATAGTCATAAATATATTATAATATTAAAATCATCCTTATGTCACTCTAACCCTCTTTTTATCCATACTCACACACACAAGCCTCCCTCAAATCTCTCCCAAGTCTCACTTACAATTCTATGTTTAAGCCTAGAAACCATCATATTTGGTTTTAATATTTATAGAGTAATCATGATCATCACCATCTTGGTTAGATATTAGGAATAGAATAAAAATTAATTCATATATCATATGAATACATAGCTCAAATCAATCATCATAGGTCATCAATAGCATAAATGGGTCACCCTTAAGTAGCTACACCTTTTAATAAGGCCCTTGTAGCTCTTATAGGTCTTATGGAGACCTATTCACCCATTTAACACATCATAAAACAAAAAATAACATAATAAAACTTAAAATTTCATTATTACACTTATTATTTCCCCTGTGACATCCTCAAATGATCATAGTCAACTCTACTCACCTCTGTGTATGCTCAGATAAATCAAACACTGGCCTGGTGCATAGGAACAACATGAACAAATACATAGACAAATTATTAATATTTTTTCATATTTTATATGAATGTTAAAACCTTTATAATTCAAATATATTATCTTCATGAAGTATAAAATGCTCCCTAATATCCAATTCATCAAGAGATATCAAAATAATACCAAATAGGCTTAAATAACCTTCTCGGGTCACTTAAAGTCCATGCACAAACACATAGTCATATTTAAAGATTAATATTTCTAATTGTGTAACATTAAAAATATTAAAATTAGGTTTATTAGATGCACCATGGAGTCCTCTTCATATTTTATTTTTATAACATGAGAAAATTCTATCTAGATCAAAATATATGGTCCAAAAACTATAAACTAGTTTTTCCCTTTGTAAAATTTAAATATTTAAATATCAATGATCATAGTTAAACATCAAATGCTATATTTTTATCTCATATCCTCTTTTATTTATATCAATATTGAACCATTGATATTATTTGAACTTTAATGCATAAGCACTAATGCTCAAATGTTAAACCTCAGTCACTTTAACCTCATCTCATGCATCCTTGCAATGTTGACTTAATACACACCATCAATTTCTGTGGATCAACCAGGTCTTTAACTAGAAACTCCCATTATTCAATAAATATATAAAAAAAACCCACTCATCATTGATATTTATCCTTTGCCTTTGCTTAGTCATTAAATAATGTGCACTTTTTTCCATCTTTCTCAACATGTATTGTTAATCTTGATCTGTGTAATCACCTGTGCATCGTTAGATCTTCATTTGGTCCTAAAATTTAACTCTTAAAAACTTGACTAGGTATAGGGACCATTGAAATATATTTTAGAATCCATCTTTGAGCCTTAATAATATTTTTGTGCTTTGACACAAGATCTCAAATTTGGAGCATATGATCTTCCCACATAGGCAAATCCATCCATATAACATTTTGCTCTTGGAACCCACACATGTACAAGATATGACATAATTAATATGATCACTCATAATTTTATTCCACAAATCCAACTATGCCTAAATCTATCTATAAGGCCAAATTTTCTCTTGTATAAATTTCATTTTGATTCGGTGTTTGACCTAAAAAATAGTGCAAATCAACTAGGTACAAAATTAAACAAACCCATATGATCACATTCTCTTGAAATATACACACATGAAATATATGATACCATCAAAATTATTACTTATCCCTTTCTTTCCTTGTTCAAATTTGGCTAAGTATGGGAAAATACAATCAAACTTCCTGGGAGCTCAACTTTGCACATGCATATCTTTTATCATGCTACATCACATGAACTAAAATTTGGTGCATAAGAAGTAGGAAAAAAAATAAACAAACCCATATTATAATTTTGTATTTAAACCTACAATAATTTTAATGATAAACACATCAACATGCATACTCAGCTTTTCTTGAACCCTTTTGCAAGTTTAGCTTAGTATGGGAACATAGTGAATTTTGTTTGAGTAGCCAACTTTACATCTTCATATCTTCGATCATACTTCATCACATGACTTTAGATATATTTAATAATAGTTAGGGACTAATGTGATCACAATAATATTACCAACTCCCTTTAACTCATTCCCATGTATTAATTGTGATGTCATCAACTTGCCTACTCAAATTTTCTGCGGCTAGACACAAAGTGTCTAGATGACAACAATGATCAACCAGATGAAGTCCACTCATGAACATAAGAATGTAAAGGTTATAAAACATATTAAGTACCTTTTTCACATCCTCAATATTCCATACTCATCCCTAAATATCTCTAACCATGCCAAAATAGAATATCAACCAATCATACTTCAAGCATAGTAAACAAGCACATTACACACTTTGTCATTATCACTTAGGCTATCAAATAACTCCATCCACTCATCAAGAAACCTCCATGACATCACTATGACATCATTGAAAACTCTCCAACACATGTGGAACCTTATATTTTTCAATTTTCTCTTGATTTTTGACTTCTTTTGTTAGAAGTCTTGGTTTAAATATTTGATGTGCCTATTTCTCTTTTTTTGGTAGTATCTTTTTTATATGTGTTTTGTTCTTTGAGTTATTATCATTTATAGGTTCTTTTTGTTTTTAATTGGATAAATGTATCTTGGATTTATTTACATTAGTATTGCAAATATATCCCAATCCTTGACAGTCATTCTGATCATATGTGAAAATAGGATGAGTGATTACTTGGGAGTGTTTTCTTAATCATTGACCATGATAACCAAAGTTTTGTAAATATTTATTTAAAAAAACATACTATTTAGAAAACTAATTATCATTATTTATAGTTAAAATTTTATCCTTTATCTAATTTATCTTTTTTAACCTTTTCTTTCTCTAAGTTTGATATTTGCAACTATTTTTCCTCTTAATTTTTATTTGGTAACCATATTTGTTGTTTTGGTATTTATGGTTTAGCAAAGTTAATAAAAATGTGAGTGGTGTTGTTAATTGATTTATTAATGATATGATCACCACTACCTTTGTGAATTTGTATTTTATTTTTTAATATAAAACCACAATCTGTATCATGTCCATGCATTTTATCTTATGCATAGTAGTATTTGGATCATATTATAGGATGTGGAGGAGGAAATTTGATCACTTAATCTCAAAACAATTCTCTTAAGATTTAACTTGGACTATTAGTAGCCTTTTGTTCACTTTTTATATGTATTTTTTTGTAGCTTTTCGTTTAGACATGATACGTTGTTTGGTACAACATTGGTAGATGAGGATGCCAACACATGATTAATACTACCATCTATTGGATTCTCTAGGTAAGTAATCTAATTTTCCCATAATGTGATCTTTGAACTAAAATCATTTTCCACCCTTATATTGACTTACTCATAAGGATTATTTGATATTTTAAGTCTTCACAAGCATAAACCCGAGGTACCTCTGATTGAATATGCATAAATACACCATCTACCTTACCCCTTGAAGGAGTGATGACATGGACTTAGTTAGAGGGATGGTTGATATTAGCCTCCTTAGGATTAGGAGTAATAGGGTTGATACTATTGAAATAAAAGTTATAAATAGGGATTAAATTATTATTTTGTTTTAAAACTCTCTCATTATATTGATCGAGTTGGTTACTCCTTTTATTTGATTTCATCATACATGAAACATAATAGTACCAACTACTATGATGCATAATAAAATAAAGTATCTAAGAGATATATCCATATTAAACATGTTTGTATAAAATGAGAAATTTTGATTTGTAAATTTTGAACACTTTTAAATTAAAACTTAGAAAATAGTAAATCAGGAAAACCTAGGTCAATGAGCATTTTGAGACCAAAGGTCAAGTTGACCAAAATGTGTCAAATGAAGAGAAAGAAATATAAAGTGATTGGATGATTTTTTTTTGGAATCAAAAAAATAAATTCAATAAAAATATGAAATGATATGAACCCATATAAATAGGGAATCAAAAGATTAATGTATGGCTTGTATGTCTAAGTTTACTCAAAATAGTAAAATGTTAAATTCAAAAATCCATATAATATTTTGGCAAACAATACAATATTTTTTCCTATGTCGAAATAATTATTAAAAAAAATTGAATAATTTTAAATTTGATCTATTATTAATCAAAAATAGGCTAAACAACGTGGAATGCTTCACAAGAAAAACCCTAGATTATTCTAAATAAAGAATTAATAATTTTGATAAAAGAAGAATTTAATTAAAATATATGAGAGAATTTTTTGAATAAAATATTATTTTTGTTAAAACCAATTAATTAATTATAAACTAAATAAACCATTTGCTTTATATGTTAATTTTTACTAAAAATAGTAAATTGTGAAAAATAAAAAATTCATATCAAATTTTGGTGAACAAAAAGTGGTTTTTTGATTTTACCAACTTGATTAGAAAAATTGTATAAGTAATTTTAAAATTTATTAATTTTGAGGCTGAAATGAGCTAATCAAGGATGATGAAATTGTAATCATATGTACACAAAACCCTTATAACAAGATGAGTGTAAAAAACCTAGGGTAACATTTCAGATCTGCAAATCCATCACAAAAATATAAAACTCTATTATTTTGAAAACCTTAGCCTAGGATATTTTTCCAAAAGAATACTCAAAGGTCAAGTTCACCAAATGTTTAACCCTCAAATCTAGATTGGAAAATTTAGGGTTAAAGGGGTAAAGATAGACGAGGACATAAAGATGGTAGATTATCTCTACATTAGGCTAATTAATTTGAAAACTTAGATAAACATATAATAAATTTATTATGTTAAGATATGATAAAAATATAAAGTATAACTATGATAGATATTTTAATGAAAATGAAAATAAGATACTTAACTAGTTCTGATGTTAATATAGATATGGATCTAGAATAGGAAGGAATCAAATTGGATGTATATTCTAGGATTGTTATTAAATTCTACATTAAACACTTATGTGGCCTCAAACACTTGCATCGACCTTGGATGGTTGCATCGATTCTTATATCTAGCCTAGATGCATGTGTACTATAAAAAATACATGTTGGATCTAGATGTGACCACTTAGAATATTCTAGTTTTTGTATCAACTTCACTCTAGTGTGCTTAGATCTAAATCATGAGTTGTTTCTCCTTATCAAATAGAAAAACCCTATTTATTCATCTTCATAGTGGCTATGATAAAAATGGGTTAGTGATCATATGGTTTTATGTTACCCCAAATACCCCTCTATCAATGAATGTTGCCTACTATTATAATACTCCAAAGAGGGCCTCAAAATTATGTATCTACCCCCTACATGTTGTATTATGTGTATCAAGATGCAATGTGTGATAATCAAGTAAATAGAGTGGCCTATATTGTAACTTGGAAAATATGGATAATGGAATGCTCCTTCAATAATTTAGACTTGAAAATTTATTGTCCCTATGACTAATATGCTAATAGAATAAAATATGAAATATTTTCTCACTTGAATGATTTATTGAATGCCTTTTTTGAATTGCCTTGTGAGAGGTAATAAGTTTCTAGGTTAAGAATAAATGAGGATTGATCATGCATATATACCAATCCTTTTAGATAATATCTTGCATTAAATAACTTAATCTGACCATAAGAATATATTTCATTTATAAATTATATGAATTTAGGGCACTCTACAATAGCGTTAGAATAGGACACTAGCATCAACATAAATAGTTGACTAGGACACAAGTGCCTATAACGATTGGAAACAAGAATGTGCCCAAAACTTGTAGAGATATAAAATAAGTAATTTTGTGTAATTTTGGGTATGATATAAGGTTTGAGTCATCAAAATAACATTTCTTAGACTAAGAAATAATAAATAGGGAAAGAAAGATAATGTATGTGAACCTTTCAGTAGTAGGAAGGTATATAAGTTGAAGGTACATCCATGATATGTATTTTCCAAGCATATAAGATTGAGGTGCCACATTTTTCAAAAATAGTGTCTACAAAAACACATTTTTAAAAAATAGTGTCTACAAAAACTCTATGGGACTAGAAATATCATAGTAAGTGATCATGATCCTATCATTATTAATTTTAAAAATGTTTTATTCTCATGTTTTTGTACCAAGCTATATCTTAGCTGATTTTATCAACCTTAATATATTGTAAATACTAAGGTGGTCAACAATTGTTGGATGGTTAACTTATTTATTTTTATTTGAATTAATAGGAGAGATGTGTTTAATGATTGACACTATAAGAATGGTGGTATAACACTTACTTCCATAATTCATCATAAATATGTCTATTTTTTGAATTATATTGGTAGTATCCACCATGCATCACCTCATCTTTGAGGGTCCATAAAATGGTTTGAGTTGTCAAATAACACATTTAACACTAGCATGAGTTACTTTCTAGTATCAAACAAAATTTGACAATAGTGCAAAATTGCATGAAGTAGCAAGTGGACCAAATTGTAGTTGAATATATTTTGAAGTCAAAGATAAGGTTTTTTTGAATTTACACCCATATAAGAAAATTTACTTAAAAAAAGATAAGAAGGATAAAAATCTTTATCCAAAGTATTTCATCCCTTGTCAAGTCTTATAGAGGATTGGTAATGTAGCATAAAAATTGGGACTACCTAGCTATATATATATATATATATATATATATATATATATATATATATATATATATATATATAATCTTCCATGTTTCCTAATTAAATATGGTTATTGGGCAAAAAAATTAGCATGAGAGAGTTACTAGATCTTGAAGATGAGGTAATATTCATTTTTAAACCTAAGTGAATAATTCAAACATACAAGAGTTCATAGATGAAGGGAAATACAGATTATCTAATCAAGTGGAAGTATATAGCTTGTAAATAAGTGACATGGGAGGATAAAGCACTCCTACAAGAACATCCAACAATCATCAACATTTCGGACAATTTTGGTTCAAGTGGATGGGCATGTTATGCCCTTAGCCTATAACATGTATTGTGATATGTGTGGTTAACTTGTGGTTATCATAATATTTAATTATGATATATGATCTTTTATAATACTTCATATTAGTTATAAGGTCAACCTGGATTGTTTCCATATCTTAATTATGGTATATATAAGGTGGTGTTTAGAATTTGATCATAATATTGTGAAGTGTGTTCTTATTTTGTAATTATGGAGTTTTCCCCCTTGAAGTGGCTCATGATTTATTCATATATATTATACTCTATTTTAGTCATATTGTGATCTATTACTGTGATTATGCTTTATTTTTAAATTAATTTTATTAAATTCATGCTTATCCTCTCGTGAGAATGGGTCATGAATAATCCAAGATTTGAACCATAAAATAAATAAGATCAAGCATTGTACATCTAGAAACATTCATAGAAAAGAGAGAAAAAAATTGCTAAATTATAGAACAGGATTGAATGGTTCATATGTTTAATCCCATGATATCCAAGTATTAATGAAATTAAATAAGCATATTATTTATTTATTACACCCACATGTAACCCTTCACCAACATAAATTATCAAGCATGATAATACATGGAAGAGAAATTAAATTACTGCCCACATGTTAAGAAATATAGTTGGTTGAAAGAGGCTTCTTTTTCAAATATTTATCTACCATAGTGGTACTACTATGAAAAAATGAAAATATTATGAACTAATAATGAATAATTTTAGTTTTATATTTCATCTCAAACTAACATGCATACATAATGAAAATGTATATCATAGTGTCCACCTAAAAACCCAACTTATTTATTATAATTTATTTAGATCAACTTAGAGAGAAATTAAACCTAGGTTTAACTAGTTATTACTAACAAATAATGACACCACCTTAATGAACAACATATTGAATTCATTTAGTTTGTGAAAATATTTCAATTCAGGTTATTATTCTAGGTGATGATAATTTACTTTATCTCTAAGCAATATCTTCCTTAGCCTACATATTTAGTAGTGGTTGGGTCATTCTTTTCCCTAAAAAATAGAATATACACATGCTTGAGTAATCAATAACTATCTAATTATTTAGTAATGAAGAACTATATACTTCTTTAACACTTATATCCCTTGTGGTAATTACATGAAGAGTGTCAAAAGATACCTATTCTATATGTGCTTTATCTAAAATTGGATTAAAATTTGACTTAACCCTAATTAAGATAAATTGAATGAAATAAATCATATTATTAGAAATTATCATTTTGACAAGCAGATTGAAAGTAAAAGATTGAATTTGGAAATGTAAAAATGATTAAAAGAATACAAAATTCAAAATGTAAACCAAAGCTTAGTTTTTTATGTTTGATATTTGACTATGTTTGACTGATTGAATAATGAAATAATGAATTATGAATAGACTCTAAAAATCCCCATAAACTATAGATAAAATAAAAGAAAGATAATAATGACAAATTGGCACAAGACTTGCTATTTTTCTTTTCCTTATTAGTTGATTCTATCTTTTAAAAAGAAATAAAAACTTAAGGAACAAACACATGTGACATATAGACATGAGTATTTATAAACCACTTTGACCTTTGATAGTATGAAAAAGACTTGTAAATATATTCTCTAAGGTTGAAACGCTAATAGGGCATGAAATGATTTAAACACCTAAAAATAAAAACAAAGTTGGAGTATAACTAGGTTGAGATAATCATAATCAACCACATAAAGATTGAATGCTACCTAAACATCCAATATTCTTAGGATGAAATCAATCCCATGTAGTTCTCCCACTTAGAGTGATTTGTGTAGTTATGTTATTTTGACTATATGAATGAATCTATAAATGGATTAAATAATTAATCATGATTCCATTTGAGCTAAATAAAACATGATTTGGACTTGGCTGAGAACTTATAGTAGTGATCAAAATTAGAATTAGGAAGAAATGGGAACTTTTCCTCAGTGTGAACTAGTATCAATATGCTTATGTATTGAAATTTACAAGTTAAAGAATGAGTGAATTTAATGAGATTTTATAGAAATATAAAATGGAAGACCACACACTAGGAATCTTAAAAATGTGGAAGATAAATATAAACAAGGGTTAAAATTTAAAAATTGACCATTAGAGGACTATAGGATAGGATCGGCC
This sequence comes from Torreya grandis, assembly GCA_037957365.1. NCBI lineage: Eukaryota > Viridiplantae > Streptophyta > Pinopsida > Cupressales > Taxaceae > Torreya > Torreya grandis. The sequence goes on along the minus strand of JARHVA010000570.1, from coordinate 4,190,105 downwards.
TATAGGGATAGGTCCTACTGCAACTATTTTCCCTATTGGATAGTTTTGTCCTTTAATGAAATTAATGAAATTTGGATTTGGGTTTGTTCATACAAATGATTAAGGGTGTTTTCAGCAATCAAAGTATTTATTTAGGAAACATATAATGGTAAATGTGATTTATGGGAATAAACTATGTATGCTTATTTGGATCAATGTGTTTTGAATCAACACCCATGATGTTTTATCTTGATGATGAATAATGGGTGGTGATTCAAAATGCATCGAGACAAATAAGAATACATAGTTTATTCTTATAAATCACATTTACTATTTTATGGACTATGAAAAAATCAAAAATCTTAAACATATAATGGTTTAGAATTAAAATGTGTCATCATAGGTGCTTAGCATAGAGTGATGTGGTAAAATAGGCCCAAGTTAAGTGCACAAGTTAATAAAATTATAAAAGGGCCAACATTGATATTATTAATTGCTCATGGTCAAATTTATGTTACTATATTTACCCTGAACTTTAGTCTAGAATCTAAATTTTTAGATTAAAAGAAAGAATGGCCTTAGTGTGTAAGACACACTTTGTATTGGAGCTAGTAATGAAATCATGTAAGGTACTGTAGTCTTTGTTAAACCCTAAAAAACACTTGAAGTACTTACTTTGATCTTTTGAAAACTAAAATGGAAAAATCTTGAACTAGAAAACTTATTTGAATTTGAAATTTGAATGTCACTTGGACTTTGAGATATTGAAAAATCTTGATTTTTAAAAACTTAGAATTGTAAAGAGAGCAAGGGAAGAATAAAATTTTATGTATGAAACCAAAATTTTGATTATTTTAAATTTTAATGGAGATTATTCTTCCTTGAAGCATTGGATTATTACCATGAAGCATTGTGATAATATGGTTCCTTAGTTGAACCAATGGATAATTTGAGGGTGATCAAGCCCCAAATTTAATTTTTACTTGTAGAATAGAAATAACACCCATCAAGGCATGTAAACCTAAATTTAATTTACTTGGTTCTTTTAACCCCAATACATGAAATGGGTTCATATTTAAAATGGAATCACATGGTATAGTGCTAGAGGTTATAATAATATTCAAGTTATGCACTGTGCACTTCACTGAATCAACCATTACATATGGTTAGTAGATTCATTTGAAGACTTATCCTAAATTCATGATCAAAAGATAATGGAAAACATCCATGTTGCATGTCATGACCATATATTTAAAATAATATTTAAACATCATATCATGAGTCTATATCATGCCCCCATTTTAAAATGTATAACTGCAACTGTATGTAGATGCCACTATAACATATAGTGTGAAACTTGTGCATGAACATGTATCATTCACTCAAAATGTATGATTTTAATCTTTAAAGTTGAAATATGAGTACATTACATGGTGTGTACCTCATCATCTATGCCAATGAATGAATTTTCAACCATTTGTAACTTTTAAAACTGTATTTTGTGCCAAATTTATTTTTATCTTAAAAAAGGTTTATCTCATGTATAAAAAACCCACTAAAATCCCCCCCTTTTGAGGTGAAGGAATAAACCCTAAAACTCATTCATATTAAAATAAAATTTAACTACAACATGTATAGTAATATGTAATCATTGGAAAATGTAGCATATGTGAAAAGCATGTTAACATAGTAACATTTGCATAATTTAAATTTTATATGTAAAATATGAGGCAATGCCTATATAAATTAATCAATGAAGCTCATATAATGTATAATTATTATCTAAAATTTTAGTAATGCATGATATGGATCATGACATTCATCAAAACTTGGAAATATCAATAAGCACATAAGCACAAAAAACATAATGTAAAATAATAAGACCAAGGGCCTCAAATAAGGGATGTGTTTAAATGTCAAATAAATGAAAGAATTCACATACAATGGATATGAATAATGTCTTAAGTAAGGGACAAGTTAAAATGTTTTGAATCAAATGGGCATGTTCAACTATCACACATAAAATACCAGATCTCATAGAGATGTTCAAACAAGTTTTAACATAGGGGACAAGGGACACACATAATAGACAAGTAAGACATAATCTAATATGTACAAGTAATGGAATCAATGTAACATATAACTAGAGATTTAGTCTAAACCATGAATATGTAATATGATCATATCCTATAAAATAACATATTCATGTACACAATGTGAGATAGAGATGTTAGCAAAACATTTTTAAATAGTATAGATGTCATGGAATTATAACTCTTGTACATATTATCACCTATGGATAAGATGACCCTAATTTAGCAAGGCTATTAGGTAGAGGCAAGTCTAAAATCCTCGTCCCTATGTATTTTTTTATGTCATGCATAACACTCATGAATACCAATGAAATTCACTTTTAATAGAGAAATAATATGTCATATAAAACTCATGAGATAAATAACATAATGAAAATTGTGTAAACTAAATGTCTAATCATGCTCATGTCTTCATTTCAGAAATTTTAAACTATTTTAAATGTTTGTATATATTAATTTATTATTTTTTAGTAATTTTGGAACTTACACACTAGAAACACTATAAAATAGAAAAAATAAAGGTTTATAAATTGGAATAAAATATAAATATCTAAATAATCCATGCCATGCTTTAATGTGAAATATACAATAGAAGTGATTGTATGGCTATGTGTTATAAAGATGCCCCCATCATATGTGAATTATAAATTTTAAAATAATGTGTAAATAAAATTAAAATATAGATTACTAAATGTACATCCTTTTTTCATTTATTTTAGACTTGTATAAATATGTCACATGTATGAACAATGTAGCTCTGAAAAAGAAATATATTTCATGGAAATGTTTTATTTGCATACTGAAACTAAGTGAAATATCTAAAAATTGGAAGTATTAAGACTTTATTTCCTATAACTATTATTTATAGGTAAAAACTAATGCAAATAAATATCAAACAAATAGGACAATAGTGGTAAGTGTTTCTATCCATAACTGGTCAAATTTGTCCTTGACCAGAAAGACATTTTATTAGTGCAAACTATGAAAATAGAGAGATAAATGGTAGAATATTGCAAATTTGATCAATGTTTGAAAATTTTCAGATCTAGAAAGTGAAAATTAAGATCAAAGATGGGAAAAATCAAAAAAATTAAAGGGATTATAAGAATTGATATGTTGATCACATGTGGAAGTAATGGAAGAACATGGTGCAATAGTCAAGAAGTTATATACAATAAGATTGTTTCTTTTTTGAATTATTTTAATGTTTGATAATATTTAGTATATTTAGAAATTCATCTAGCTAAAAAATGATACCATCAATGTGAGAATCATGAAAATCTATGAGAAGTTATATATGGATGAGTTTTTGAACAAAATGTGTTAAATGTGTATGTATCAAACTCAAAAAAGTGTTATGTGCAGTAAAACATTTTATATATATATATATATATATATATATATATATATATATATATATATATATATATATATATATATATATATATATAATACCACTTGTGTAATTAAATATAGGATAAGTATCTCTAGGAGATGGATAATGATGTGTAATCTTATGAGTAATAGTAGTATATTATGCCAACTATTGTGCCTTTTCTATGATTTTACTAGCGTATATTCTTGAATATTATTTGAAGACATGTTCTCCTTTTTCTGATCTTTATCTATGGTTTTGTTCTTTCTTGAAATTGTAATCATTTAAATTTCATGCTCAAGTGTGACATATTCATGATCTTTACCTAATGTTTCCCCCATTGCTCTCATCCATGATTTGTCTAGTTTGTAATACTATCATCTAATCTATACTCAACATTAAATATAATGGAATGTGTTTTAATTCAATTATATATAGTATCTAAATGGATCCAATGTAGCATTAAGGTCTTGTAATGTTACCCAAGTATTTTCTATAATACCAAATATATTAGAGATGTGGCATGCTACATATATTAGCTTCATAAAAGGATGCAGTATCAATATTAGTACATTTATTTCCAATTATGAGGGGGTTAAGAATCAAAAGATCTATATATTATGAATGTTTTTTGGTTAATTACATTAAAACCTCACTTGTAACTTTATATTTTATAAATACATCTTGATTTTCAACCACTTTTACTAGGAACCCTTGTTAAGGATTATTTTTTGCTTGTATTAAACTTGTTTTTGAAACTTATGTTTTAATAGATTCTCTTGTTATAGATTTTATAACCTTGCTTGTTCTGACTTAAATTTTTATGTAATTAAATTATATTTTTCCAATCATCCCCTTTCTGTTTTTTATCAAATTTGGGATATTAAAACCCTATATGACAAACTTATATGCAAAATTAGAGGGAATAATATAGCAATATCAAGCACTTATTGATTTGAAACTATGTAATTTTGGAAAATTACTAAAAATAGAAAAGTACAATAGGAAATAAATAATTAGCTATAAAATAATGATGTGGGAAGAATCATAGATTTATACTCACTGAGTGTGAAATTCTTATCTTTTATGTTATTCTAAACTATGATTATGATATGGATCCATCTCAAGCCTACGATGAAGCTCTATGTTCTATTAAGTCTATGGTTTGACTATCCTTTCTACCTATACATTATTGTTTGATATACAAACTACCTTTGACACTAGTTTCCAATTGTGATATAGGTGCTCAGCCCTAAATATCTATCAAAAGTAGTCCAAACATTTCCTAAAGGTGCAATGTCACCTTTAACCCTATTTTGTCCTTCCAAACAGATAAAATCATGTGAAAAAATATATTTGATAAGAAAAAAACTATATAATTTATCTATGACCTCTTGTGACTTGGTAAAAATGGGTTACAATATGAGTCAATCTAAACCTAACAACCTGGATATTGTTAGGTATTGCTTGCATAGCCATATACTCTAAAGAGGGCCTCATATTCACATGTAGTTCTCCATCCTAGGCATGTGTGTGTAATGCTAATTATGTAACTATATGCTCCTTATCTTATTACAACCCTTGGTACAAGTGATGAAAGTTCAAATTGATCTTTTGAATACCTTGAATCTATAGTTCTAGAAATTTTCTATGTGATGCAATTAAATAGTTTTTGAATAATAAAAAGTATGTGTTAATTTATAACCTTATTCTTTTCTAAACTATACTATAGATTTGTATATAGGGAACCTTTTGATTTTGAATTATAACCTAGTGGAGTATAGAAATTATACAATAGAATAAACATATGGGGATAAAAAAAAACAATCATGAATAAAAAATTATGAAAAAAATAAAAATGGAATGTTGGACACTACTACTAACTTTGGATACTATTGTTGATGCTAGTTTCCCAAACCACTAGTAGTACATTACTAAAAAAACATAAATTATAAGAAAAATAGTAAGAATCCCTAAATCACATTAGATATAGCCATACTAGGTAATACTAAGGATAATAAATATCAAGTAAAATTAATAAAATAAAATGAACCTAAATGGTCCATATAAGATCGCATCACTAGATTCCTAACTCTTTATCAAAAGGTCTATAAGTGCAAAACTATGAAAAATGTACTATGAAATTATGCTTGTACCAAATATGAGTATCTACATTTTCCACTACTATAAATATAGTAATGCATAAAAATGAAAATTACTAGTTTAAATGAAATAAAATGTTTACATTGGTGTATAACACACCTTATGTTTGTTTGAGTTATGTTTTAGACCTATTGTTTGAATGTTACCTAGAACTAAAAGCATGCCACATTGTAATCAACATATATAATCTAAAAATGAGAAATATTAGGAAGTATTTAGATAAATAAATAACATGGATAGAGCACACTTGTGTCTATGCTACATAATGATGATTCTTGGATATCAAATTTGCTATGAAAGTAAGAAAAGTAGAAAGGATCTTAAAACTCATCTATTTTCTATATAGGAAATTAAATAAGTACACAAGTGGTCATATAGGTTGCACCCTAGAGGTGTCATATCTAAAACATGGAGATTTTGGAGGTGATAATGTCCCCAACCTGGTATGAGGAGAGTGATTATATGGCCATTGGGAGAATTACATGTCAACCAACACCACTTAAGTGTAAACATATATACAGTCTAGAGTAAGATGAAGGATTTAATCAACCTCATTCTAAAAATATAGTGAGGTTAGTTGATTTAATCAATGCAACATATAATATAGTGATATTTGAGGATTTAATTACTCTAAACTATTAATAAAACCAAACATTGTAGATGGATAAGGATTGATGACAATATATCCTACTGTAATCAATGTGTCTTGATGAAATATTATTTTGTATTTTTAATTTGGTAAATATGGGAGATAAGTCAGTGCATTTGGTAAATAATAGAAGCAATAAACATTGTCCATGCCCCCATGTCATGTCTAGTGTGAGTAATGTGTTTTTTTTAGCTTCATGCAAGTGCGGAGGTCATGACTTTATGACATGCCCCCCACTTAAGTCTATAACTATGTAAATGTGGAGATAATGTCTTTATGAAATTCCCCACTAAAATATGGAGATATTGAGAGCTGAGTAAGTTTGGATACCATGTATTTATAACATGCCCCAAATAAAATATTTAAATATTAATAACTAATTAAGTTTGGATATGATGTCTTTATGACATGCCCCCACTAAAATCTAGAAATACTGGGAACTAAGTGTGGAGACCATGACTTTATGACATGCCACCACTAAAATACCCCACTTTTGAGGTGAGGGGGAAATAATCTGGTAGTCACCACATTATAAAAATATTAAGGGGATATATATATATATATATATATATATATATAAAGCTTATAAGATTTGATTATGTATCAGTGATATACCTAGGTATTTATATCTTGAATGGTTTCTTGCAAAATTTAGGTGAGTTTAGATTTCCAAAAAGTAGTTATAAAATTAGTACAGTATGAAAGGGATCACTACATAGATCCCTACATGACTTATAGTTTTGAATTTGGATAACTGATGCTCAAGATATTACCATTTTTAAATTATGAGAGTTGAAAAGTCAACACCTATATAAGTGGATTTTGAAAATATTTTTTCATTTCATTTTCCATTTGAATTTTATAAAATTTATGTTTTGAAGTGATTTTAAAAATTTGACACAAATGAGCTATGCCACTAATACAATTTGAGCTAATTCAGGCCACTTTAGGAGGACATGACCTTGAGGAGTTGGTAGGTAGGAAAAATGTTGAATATTTTGGTAAAACTAGATATTTGGAATTATTTTATTTTTTATTCTTTAGGGGTTGACAGACACTACTATGTCTAATCCAGATAGTATCATTGGTCCTTCAATGGTAGAATCTAATTTTTTATAGTAATATCCTATAATACCATATAAGGCTAATAACATTAGACATTATCATCCAACTATGTTTTTGGAATTTTAATCCTAGAATATGCTTTAAATTACTAGAATTTGGCCATTAATGCATGTTGTTATTATTTATTTGTAAATAAAGATGTATGTATTCTTGAGTTTTGGCATGATAATCACTTTTATACCCTTGTTGAGCTTGGTTTAGATGACATCAATTAGGCCATGATTGATCATGTAAGATTGGGATATGTAGCCCATTCAAGGCAGGTGCCATATGATGCCCATCTTATGATAACATGCATTGAGAGATGGAATTGTGATACTTATACATTATGGATCCTGATAGGGGAGATAACTATTACCTTGGAGGATGTTTAATAGATTTTGAGGTTTCTTATAATAGGAAATGGGGTATAGATCTATAGAGATGTTAGCATTGGTTATATTTAGTGATCTCATTTATAATTTTACTAGGCAGTGGTTGGAAGATGTAGAGCTAAGTATTACTATCTACTTGGACATAATTATTAGAGATAATGTTCCATTATAATAGAATTTTACCTTTTACTTATTATCATATTTTATAGTTATCTATGGTGGTGGGGTAGTGATATCCTACTAGATGTATCATATTATCTATTATATTGAGGACTAGGGATTTACATTTTCTTGGGGGCATACCATGGTAGCCTATTTATATAGATATTTATATAAGTTTTTATTGGAGAGACAAGGTGATGGATTAGGTGTAGGGACACTTTTGCATGTATGGGTCCATGACCACATTTCATTTATGTGGTTGATTAATGAACTCCTAGAATGGTGGGCCCAACCTCAAGTATTTGTAGCATAATGGGTGGTGTCACATGGTAGAGTACATACCACTATAGACTATCATTTTATATGGATCAATTGACATCAGACCAGATTATATTTCAATCATATATGAAATTTTTAGGGTGTCCAAAGGATTCACAAGAGTTTCATCACATTTTTTCTAGTATGTGGTTAGCTAATATATTTCCCAGAGTGTATGATAAATTAATTATGATCATGTTTTGTGATAGTTTAGCATTGAGTAGGGGGTGCCCCAAGATTCATATCCATGGAATAGTAATGTGAGAACTAGCCTTAGGACAAATGGTAGGTTGGCCCTTTTGATAATATACTTATCCCATTTTCCTATTGATGATATATATCATGTTTTCCCACTAGTCATAAATGATGATGTTGGGTGCATGGATGCATATATGTAGTGGTGGGTAGGGACCCAATGGCCATTATTACTTTTAGTGATTGTCCCCCCTAGTATAGTACCTATATCATAGGGTGGTAACATAAGAGGTAGAGATGGTGGAGACCCCATAGGTGCACAAACTTTGGATGAGGCTAATTAGAGCCACATGTGATAAGGTTGTCTATAGTTTATTTTTATGGATAGAATATTGGATAAGCATATATAAAAAATGTATCTAATTTTGTATTTATGATAATTAATTGTAGGTAATGAAGAGTGGTCAGTTATGTTAGGTCATATTATATAGATCTTGACTCATATTTTACCCTTGGACATCACTGGAGATGGATTTGTAGATAGAGTTGTGGTAATTGTTAGTGCTCATGCTCCCTTATTTGATCATGTTGTGAGAGTAGTAGTGATGTTCCATATAGTAGTCATGAAGGTCTATGAGTTATTTGTAGAGATAGATAGATGAGACATTCCTGAGTAGATTATGACTAAGATCATGCAAGTTTTGATTCATCTTTATGATGTTCTTCATCAAGAGTGTAACTAGGCACTACATTAGTTAGGTTCACTAGAGGATATATAATGGGAGGAATCTTGATATCATATGCCAATATGAGATATAGGAGCCTCCACATTTAATGATGTTATATTTATGGAGAGGTAGGGATGATGATTCATATACACCCAAGGATATGCCCATACTTGTGATTGATGTTTATTATTGTATAAACTTTATATCATTGTGTGTGTGTGTGTGTGTGTGTGTGTGTGTGTGTGTGTGTGTGTGTGTGTGTGTGTGTGTGTGTGTGAGTGAGTGAGTGATGATGATGATGATGATGATGATGATGATGATGGTGATAATGGTGATGATGTTTATTTATTATATTTGGTCTTGAAATGTATGCACACTCTTATGTATTGTTATTTTAAACATGATTTATTTTATTTACTTTATGTAATAGACATTTGTATATGGTAGGTTTAATTTATGGGAAAATATTGGTGATTTATTTTAAATTTGTTTATTAGTGATATTGTAGTTAATCACAATAAGTAATGGAATCTGGTTTGAAACAAGAAAGCTTAACTATAATGAATGGGTGGTAATTAGCTTCTTGCTCTTGGTTCTAACACTATAACTTGTGTATCTATTTTGGTATCAAGTGTATTTTTCCAATCTATATATTAATATGTTGGTTTAGGTACCCAAATATATTATGTAGATATTCCAATAATATCTATTAATTTTGGTTCAATGGCTTCTTTTCATGTCCCTCTAATGAGATCTTGATCAATTGATGGTTCCTTGATAAGATCAATGTTTGAAAGATTGGTCTTATTAGAGGGTATACTAGGATAAATACTTCTTGTATGAGTTGATTTATACAAAGGTTAATGGACCACCCATTCATGAAAAGGAGTGAAATAAGATGACTCAACCCTATTAAAATGATTGCTAAAAGAAGTAGGAGAAAGAGACTTTGGCATGTCTTTATGAAATGTAATGATCCTTCGACCTGTAAGTTATAAAATATTTTTCCTTAGTAAAAAATAATCATTATCATGATGTCCATTAATACCATGGTAAGTAAAAAATGATTATATTTTCACCTTTTCAAATTTGTGTGGTGGATGGTTGTAGTTTGGAGGGAGGGTAATCAATAATTTAACCAATATTGTATGAAATATATTGTGTGTCTTCCCTATCAAACTAAAAAATTTGTTTCTTATTATAGGTATAGGTTTTTACTATAGGAGGTAGTTTGGATGTAGTTTCTTTTACTTTGTTCAATACCTTTACCATATATTATGTGGTACATAGTGTTGATTGGAAGAAGGTATTTGAGGTGGCACATAAACCTTTTTATTTTCTAGTTTTGCTTTGTAGGAATTGTTTATAACAAGCTTTCCATTAGGTTAATAAATATATGATTTGGTGTTGGTATTATCTAGATTACATGCATATTTATGCACATCCCAATATAAAATATAAAAAAAGTAAAGGGATTGTGTATGGTTATTTATCTAAAAGGATAAATAAGACCCATTCTAAATATGAATTATACCTCTAAATTTGAATGGGTGTAGTTCAAGGAATATAATATATCCTTGAATATAATAATATATTCCTAGATAGATTCATCCTAATGTTGGGTTAGGGTTTTTTAATGATCCAATGGTAGCTTTGGTAACTTATATTTATTGAAATAAGATAAAAAAACATCTTGAATTTTTCAAAGGTTGTCAAATACCTTTTGGAAGGTTGTAGAACCAATCTATAGCTTCTTAAGTTAAGCTAGTTTGAAAGTATTTTAACAATAATTCTTCATTTTTATCCCGGTGGTCAAATGAGTGTGTATATTATTTCAAGTGATTTTTAGGGTCTCCTTTACCATCAAATGAAGTTAATATAGGAATAAAAGAATTAGTAAGATAAGGAGATTCAAAAACCAACCTTGTAATGGGTTGATCTCTTAAAACACTATCATCAAGAGTAGCATCATGTGAAAGTATGTGTATTCAAGTATCCTCATTTATTTTTTAACATATCCTATATTAGTCATCATAGATACTATGTCACTAAGATTAATTCTTGGAAGCTTTTAATATGCACTCATAGGTTATAACTTACCATCCATATGAAACATATGAGTGATAGCTTATTCAAAACTAGCATTGCACTCTAATTTAGGATTATGACATGTTTCAAAAGTATCAGGTAAAGGTATATTAATTTCTAGAGAAGTGACTATATCATGTTAAATTTCATGAAGGCTGATGAAAATATCATTACAAAGAGTTTTACAAATTGGATTTTTATGACATGTAATAGGATTAAGAAATGTGATTTAATTTTCTTTATCTAAAAATGGAACATGCCTTTGAGAAGAAAATGTGGAGGGAGAAATGAGAACATTTTATACTTTATTTGTAACATCAATATAGGAAATAAAAATGCAAATTTCACTTTAATTTTTGAAATCAAATAAAGAATTATAGAAGATGCAATGGTATGTTATATTTTAGCACATAGTTATCATATGAGAAATAAACATTTATGTAATTAGGTTGTGATTTTTGAGATGAAACATTATCATTTTTGTTATGTAATGGAATTTTGATTTTATTTCTATGATGTCTAGGTTTTAAAAGAGATGTATAAAATGTTTTTATAAGATAGGTGTATAATCAAATAATTTATTTCTAATGAGAGGTTATTTTGGAGTTATATATTTTTTTTCTTATTTCAAACCTATAAGGATGGGTAGAGAAGTAGTACATGAATTTGTATCATTTAGATATATATATAGAGAGAGATATTTTCATCAATTTCATTTAACTGATATAAATAATAAATAAGAGTGTCAACATTATAAATATTTTAGAAATAAAGAAAACATTCATCCTTTTCAAAATTTTCATCATTAAAAAGAGAATAAAATCATTCAATTTTTGGTTCACCTTTAGAATTTTTACATGAAATAATGTATTTTGAACATCATTAATGTTAACGTGTTGCATAACTATTATGGCATCTTTATATTTATCATTTCTAATTTATTAGGTCTTTAATCATAGGATGTGGAAGAAATAGGATGACTATGCTCCTCATATTCATTCTCATTCATAACCACATTCATAACCATATGAATACATGTTATAATTTTCACCATATTATTTTAGACTTACATTTGCATTATTTATCTTTTCATAATTACAAGGATCAACTATAGAGGAATATTTTTCATTAAAATTTTGTTTAGCCATTATATAATCATAAGAAATGTATTAATAATTAGGAAAATTAAATACCAAATCTAAAGGATGGATCTTTGTAAAGTGTTCCAAAAGAGAAGCCATAATAAGGGTTTTATGTTTGGACACAACCACATAATAAACAACCAAAATGCATAAGGTAAGCATATAATAATCATTCCTTAAAATATTCCCATAAAAAAAATTATATCTAAAAAACAAGTACAAAAATATAAAATAAAAATGTGTTTTTTGGTTATAATGGAAACCCTAAACATGGTCTAGGGTTTTGTTCAAAGGATAGGTTCACCATAATGTTTTATCAAATTTTAGATAGTTAAACCCTAGATAACAAAATATTGTGTAAAACAAGAGGGAATAATATAGTAATATCAAGCACTTATTGATTTCAAAATATGTAATTTTATAAATTTACTAAAAATAGTAAAGTATAATAGGAAAATAATACTTAGCTAGAAAACAATACTATGGGAGGAATCAAAGGTTTAAATTCACTAAGTATGAATGTCTTATTTTTTAATCTATTTTGCACTATGACAATGATGTATATCTATTTTAGGCCTATGATAAATCTTTGTGTTCTATTCATTATATGTTTTGACTATCCTTACCACCTAGACACTACCATTAATACTAGTGTCCAACTGTGACATAGGTGTCCATCCCTAAATATGCACTAGATTTAATCCAAACTCTTACTAAAGGTGCAATGTTTCTTGTAACCTTGTTTTTTTATGAATAGGTATAATTATACACACAATACAATTGATGAGAAAAAACCCTAGATCCTTTTGTATTTGACCTCTTGTGACTTGGTAAGAATGGGTTAGCACATGAGTCAAGCTAACCCTAGTAACTTGTATATTTTTAAGTGTTTTCTACATAACCATAGACTTTAAATAAGGCCTCATACTCCTATTTATTTCTCCCTTCTAGGTATGTGTGTATAATGATGATTATGCAACTATATGGTCCTTATCCTATTACAACCCTTGGTATAAGAAATGCAAGTGCAAATTGGTCTTTTATACTCTTTAAATGTATAGTTCTAGTAATTTTGTATATCATTCAATTCAATATATTTTGAATATATAGAGTATATGCTAATGAAGAATCTTGTTTTTTACTCTAAACTATACCATAGCTTTGTATATATAGGGAACATATTGAATTTGAATTATAAACTAATGGAATGAAAAAAATGACAACTAAATAAAAATACAGGGATAAATAAATGGCCATGAAGTGAAAAACATGGAAAATATCAAAAGATAAAGATGGATACTACTGTTAATTGTGGACACTATCATCAATGTTAGTGTCTTAAACCACCAGTAGTTTTTAGGAGCTAAAACATAGAATTATTAGAAAAAAAAACATGGATCCTTGAAGCACATTATTTATAGGCATATTGGATAATATCAAGGATAAGAAAGATAAATTAAAATAAATAAAATGACATGAATTTAAAGATTCCACATAAGATCATGCCACTAGTTGCCAATTTTATCAAAAGGTCTATATGTGAAAATATATGAAAAATGTACTATGAAACTATGCTTGTACCAAATATGGATATTTATACTTTGTAACATTTGATTTTCAAGATGTTCCTTTTTTAACCTTTATTTTTCATCGTTTTATTTTATGTTTGAAAACATATCAACCATAGTTGTATCATTATACTTTGTAGGCAATATTTTTTATCCTTCCTTTATAAGAAATTATTTCGTGATCATGTTTTCTTTGTCTTGAATTTTTTTAAAAAAATTATCTAAATTATCTTTTAGTAACTTTTATTTTTTCATACATTCCTTTTGTAATTGATCTATGCCATCTTGTTCCTTTTGTAATCTTATTTTCTATGAGTTTACCTTATGAAGATTTTCTTATTCTAAATTTATCCTATGTAACTATTTTTTCTCTAATTTATCTTTTTGTATCCATGCTTATTATTTTTTATCCTTTTAAATTAGTTATAATTTTTCTATTATTATACTTGAGCTTGTTTCTTAGGAGATTAACTCGTAATATGACTGATTTATTTATCTATTATATGATCACTAGTGTCAATTATCTTTTTTTATTTTGTCTTTCAAATCTAAAAAAACAATATTTATGATGTTGACACACTTCATATTTATTATTATAGTTATAATACAAGAGTAAAATATCTATTCACATAATGCCACAAATACAAAGTATTGATCACACCCTAATAGTAATGTTAGATCAAGATCTTGTTTGATATGGAGTATGCTCGCAACATGGTAATGGTGTTGGATTTGTTTTAATTTTTCCTATTGGTAAAATATTTTTCTATGCTTATAGATTGTCTTTTGATAATATTACAAATATAGTGGAATTTTAAGCCTTATGCTTAGGTTTAGAAAAATCAATTCAACTTAATGTCAAACAATTAGATGTCTTAAGTGATTCTACATTTATTGTTAGACAAGTTATAAATGTTTATAAAATTAATCAAACTCATCTTCATAGATACACTCAAAAGGTTTGGTCACTTCTTGAAAAAAATTAACCTTTTAATATCACTCACATACTTAGATAATATAGTGTTCAAGTTGATAAGCTCATTATTTTTTATTCAAATCTTACTCTAAGTGAAAGTGACCCAATTATTGACTTTTAATTTTATAAAAAATTTAAATGGAAGGTTCCTTATTTAAATAAAAATTGACATGTTTTTGATTGTGATGAGCATATTGATTCTTTCCTTTGTGGAAATTATTTTTATCATGACAATTATGTGTTGAATTGTGGTGATTATCTGCAGTTAAGTACTAAAAAAAATCATGCTAATTTAGTCATCTTAGAGTCAATGTTCACTCGTAATGATCAACCTAAAATTTTTCACATTGAGGAACCTTCAAGGATAATTATAGGTGAGATTATTCCTATCAATCTCAGTACTTAAAAGATAATAAATACATTTATTTAGGAATTAAATGAACTCATAAAGAAAAGATTAAATTTATTAAGATTTTTAAATAATTCATTTATGTTTTTTTGGTCTTACAAAGACCCAAAATGTTACGATACCAATACTATTAAACATGATATCTCTATCAAATATAGTATTAAATCTATTAGGTAAAATATTAGAAGAATTAGTCCCTTTTTAGAAAATATTATCAACAAGGAGCTTGATAAAATGCTTGATGGTAGTGTCATTTTTCCTATAAAATATTTGTATTACGTATCTAATTTAGCTCCTATTCATAAAAATAATAGTGATATTATACTTTGGGTAAATTTTAGAGATCTTAATATTCTTAGTGTTCAAGATAATTTCCCTCTTCCTAGCATTGATCAAATTTTTCAACAAGTTGTAAGATCTTAAATGATGTCTTTACTTTACATATTTTTATGGTTACAATCATATTTTTTGAATCCATATGATAGACACAAGACTACATTTATCACATATATGGGGAACTTTTGATTTTAACAAAATGCCTTTTGGTCTTATGAATGTTAGCTTTTGACGACTTAATTGGCATAGTCATTCAGGTCTCTCTTATTGATCCCACTATGCATTCCAAAAAAATATAGAAACATATTGATCACCTTTATAAAATTTTCACAAGATGCAGGAAATAAGGTATTTCTTTAAACCTTAAGAAATCTATTTTTGGTATTACAAAAGGAAAATTATTAGGACATATTATTATTAAAAATGTTATTTTTATTGATAATCCATAAAATTGGTTAATGATCTACTACCTCCAAAAGATAAATCTAGTGTTAGATATTTCTTTAGAAAAATCAATTTCATGTGGAAATTTATTTTCTACTTTTTTCAATAAATTTAACCCATTAAAAATGATTTTAAATAAAGATCAGTTTTATGTTTTCAATTCAAGTGTTGATTCAACTTTTAATAATATAAGGATGCCATTGTAAGTGCTCCATCTTTTAATAATATTACGGATGCCATTATAAGTACTCATTTACTTGTTAAACATTATTTAAACAAACATTTCATTCTTTATGTAAATACTACTAAAAAATCCATAGGGGTTGTAATTATGTAGGATGATACACATAATGATCAAAAACTATATGCTACATGATTCAAGTTTTAAAGATGTAAAAAATAGGTATCAATTGATTGAAAAATTTGTGTTTTCATTGGTATATTTAATCAAATTTCATTATCTTTTGATGGGGAATAAAGTTATTATTAGGTCCAATGTGCATGTCCTTTCTTATCTTTTAAAATAACCTAATATTAAAGGAAGATTAAATAAATAGATATTAAGGGTTCAATAATTTAACCTTTAATTCAAAATATCTAAAATTATAAAAGGTAACGAGTTATCAAAACATTTGGCTGAAAATGCGACCTTAAGAATTAATGTTTTAATATTATCAATTGATGACTCTTTGAATGCTAAGCCTCATTTCCAAACCATAAAATTTGTTGATCTTTCTAAAAAAAATTAGTTTGGACATGAAATGAATGAGTGTCACTATTTGTTTTTTGGGGATAATTGTTATCATGATTTAGTCTTTTATTTTTAAAATCAGGCCTATCCTAGTAACTTGGATAAGAAATAAAGAAGGTCACTTATAATTCAAAATTTAAAGTTTGTTTTATTAGATTTTTTCGTTCTATATAAATAGGGAAGGAGTTATAAGTTTGTTTTATTAGATTTTTTTATTCTATATAAATAGATAAGGAGTTATTTTACAATGTTTAACTCATAATCAAACTCAAAAGATGCTTATTGGATGGCATGAATGTAGTTTTAGTGGTCATTATGTAGCCAAAATCACTGCTTATAGTATTTTATGTGCAAGTTATTATTAGCCTACATTGTTTCAATATATTTATAAGTTGGTTTTGTATGCATGCCTTACCAATTATTCATTGGCAAAGATAGATTACCCACCATGCCTTTTAAATTATATATTCCAAAAAATACCTTCATAAAATGGGGAATTGATTTTATCTCTGATATTTATCCTCCTTATTTAGTTAGTCATAGGTATATTTTGACTACTACAGATTATTTTACAAAATCTCCAAAAGCCAAATATTTAAAAGGTTTAGTTAAAGTGAAGGGTAGATGTAGGATAATGGGGGACAAAAGGAGGGATTAAAGTGACACTTTTTTATGAAAATAACAATAGTTAAACTTGGATAAATTTTATAAGATACTTGAAAAATTAATTTGACAATGATGTAATAATATGAATTGTGAAATTTTGAATGTAGTTTATAATTATTATTTTTTACAATACCCAAATGATAAAAGTGTGAAAAATGAATGAATTTATGAAAATGGATTGACACTTATTTATGAAAAGATAAGGAGACTATGTATGTAAAAATAAACATTTTTTTATTAAACAAATGAATTCATGTATGAAATTTCATATATGAATAGATGAAATGTTGAAGACTATTGGGAATATATATATATAATTTTAAAAATTAAGACAGCTAGAAAATTAAAATTACAAGTGTACGAACACAACTTGTTGACCTTAACTTCATGAAAATCAATTTTTTTAAAGCATATCAAATGATGTGTACATTATTTAGATATAAGTTTTATAAACTTTTGATTAATGGTCAAAATGTTATAAAGGTATTTTTAATGATATGTGTATATTCCATAATGAGGTAAGTTGTGTAGAAACTAATTAATAATTACAAATAATATGTAGATGATATTTATGAAATATATAACACCTTAGTCTTGTACACTTGGTAAAAATCAGACCTTGGATCTTTCTTCCTATTTCATACCTTTATTACTTATGCAAGTATCACATCTACACTCTCTTGTGCTTGTTGGACTATCTCTTAGTCTGACTAGCCTTCTGTTGATGACCTAGGCCTTATATCTTGCATAGAATTATTAAAACCTATTTATCTTATGCCTTTATAATTTCTAGACTTGAACCTACTTGTTTTCTTCTTTCATGCTTATGTCTCAATAAAATGCTTATGCTAATGTAAGTGTCCTTGCTTGATGCAAGTGTCTAGAGAAATAAAATGATCTAATTTTCAAATGAAACAATCTTAATGGTTGGCCTAAGTGTTATTATGTGAGGTATTATTTGAAGGGATTGATATAAATATAAGATCAACCCTCATTCATTCCTCACCTATCATAGACCAAGGTAACTTATCAAAAACATTATACCAAACATTCAAGTGAGAAAATTTTCCCCATTTTCTCCTATTTCCATAATATTCATAAGGATAACACATCTATAGGTCTGAAGTACTGAAGGAGTATCCCAAGAGCTATATTTCCAAAGTTACATGTTAGTTCACTATTGTACTTATTTATCACACATTACATGATTCACACTCAAACTAACACATAGGAGAGAAATACATAATTATAGGGCCCTATTCAAAGTATTGTCTATGTAGGCAACACTCATTAATATAGAGGTTTTTGGGGTAGCTCAACATTGTGTGCCCACTGACTCATTTTTTTCACAACCATTATGAAGATGAAGAACTAGGGTTTTGATAATTCAATAAGGAGCAACATTCCATGACCTAGATTTGAATGCACTAGATCAAAGGTGGTGATAAACCTATTAAAATATATATGGACACATTTTATTTTAGTTGTTATCCTATATTAGACACCTATGTCCAATCTAGGCACTAGCATTAATGTAATCATCCTAGGCTGATACAAGTATCCACAGCTATAGAGGCACTTAATCCAAAATTTGGTGACTATTCTAGAATATTCTTCCAGTTGACTTCTTTCTTATTCTAGATCTGAATCTATATTAGAATTAGAACCAACTAAGTATCTAAGTTTCATTATTAGTACAATATCTAGCATATCTATATTTTTTATTTAACATATCTCATCATAATAAATTTAACATATGTTATATCTATGTTTTACAATTAATTTGCTTGCTATGGATCTCTTCATCACCCTTGTGCTTATTAATTTATATATTCTTAACCCTATCTACCCATAGTAGGATCCACATTTAATTTAGGTTTAAACATTTGGTGAACCTGATATTTGAGATCAAAACCCCAACTAGCTTAGGTTTTTTTATTTTTTGAACAAAATTGTGATTTTTGATTTTCTACAAAGAATAAAATTGCAAATAATCAAATTTTATTTTCCTAAAATCATGTTTATTATAGATATATTTATTAATTTTTTCATGTTATAATACCTTATGTTGGTTTTAACTTGTTATGCCTCATGCATTATTAAATCAATTTAATCTAAAAGAAGTTCCATATCTACTTATTGCAAATCCACTACTTTTTTTATACCCCTTCTTGTTTCTAATGTTTACAATGAGATTTTACCTATTACTACAAAGTACCAAAGGGAGTGCATGAAATAACCACTCTCCACATGACATGTTACCACCTAATCTAAGGATACTACTGCTAAAACTTACTCTCAGAATTGCTACATCATTCATCCCATTACAAGGATGTCCTTTTAGATGCATTGTGTATGACCATATTACCTTATAATGTGGAACCACCATATGTGGGTTTTGTTTTAAATTACATCAAATAGACTGATCATAATATATAATTTGAAATGAAGGATTTATCACCTCAACATATTATAAATATTTTTTCCCACTCTATATCCATGTGTGTGCTTATAATAAAATAATAAAATGAGTTCTTGTTGACAATTATTCGGGGCTCAACATTTTCAACATATATTCTCTCTCCTTAAATAGAATTGGACCTTTAGATTTGGAACCATCTAATATGAACATCAATGAATTTGATAATATTTCATGAAATGTATTTGTAAAAATAACATTGAATATTACCATGGGTCCCCACACATTACCTACTTTGTGCCAAGCTAAATCAAATGATTTAAACTATAAAAAAAATTGGATGGTTTTGGATACATGAGATGTATGTAGTTCTATCTATTTAAATGCATTCTTGAAATTCCATCATCAAATTTTCATTTGCACTTATCTAATGGGTACTAATCCCTTTAAAAATTGTATAATGGTCCAACAAATAGATAATCCTACCCCACAATCCTATAATCCTACTTTTAGTTCTCAATACTTGATCAAATATGGGCATAAAGGATAAGGATTGCATAAAAATGAGCAAGGTATAGCTCAACCTATCTCTCTTAAAAAGAATACAAACCATCAAGGGTTAGTGTTTTCAAAAAAAGTTGCAAGTCACAAGCATAATTCTCATATTATAGCTTATTTTCAAAAGGCTAAAACAAAATGTATGCATACATCTATGACAAATATCCAATTGGTCAACTCTCATCTGATTGATGAGAATACTTCCTTGAAAATTTTGACATTGGATGATTTCTCTAATTATCAAGCATTACTAGAATACTTGGGGGCATACAATGATCTCCCTTCCTTCTATCATAATAATAAGTTTTCTTGTGCCACCTCTACTCATGCTTACTTGGGTAAGAGTGATGATACCAATGTCCAACAAGATGAATTTAACAGTATGCCTACTCCACCATTTATCATAGAGAGATCTACTTTACTAAATAAAGAAATAGTTAAATATAACTGCATAATAGATGAAGACCCTCGATTGGTTATACTTGTTGAAATGATGCAAGATGATGAAGGAAAAGCCTATCGAAAATCCCTTCATGTTTTTCTCAAAAAAAATTATTGGGCATATTTAGATATGCCTAGTATTGACCCATCAATGGAAATGCATAATATATTATTGTACCTAGATGAAAAGATGGCTAAATAAAATATTCACAAGATTCATCCTAAAGTGGCATTATTGATAAAAGATTACATTTAGAAACTCTTAGAGTTAGGATTTATACTATCTATTACACATTGTGACTACATGTCCAACATTGTACCTATTATAAAACCTAATGGTGATATTCTTTCTAGATTAATTACAATGATTTAAACAAGGTTTGTCCAAAAGATTATTTTTCATTACCTAATATTGACATGATTTTTGATTCTACAATTGGATATGAGACATTTTCATTTATGGATATAATAAGATTAAAATTAACCTCATAATCAATAAAAGTTAACATTTACTACACCATGGAGCACATTTTGTTATATGGTCATGATTTTGGACTCAAAAATGTAGTATCCACATACAAAAGAGTCGTGACTCATATATTTCATGATTTTATTCATAAAACTATTGAGGATTATGTTGATCACGTACTTTAAAAATCCAAACATCACCAAGACCACATTAATGATATATGACAAATAGCTGAATGCATGTGAAAGTTAAATATTTAATTAAATCCCCAAAAATGTGGTTTCAGAGTAACTTCAAGAAAACTACTTGGGTACATTATTTCTCAGCAAGGCATCGAGGTCAATAAAAAAATGTAAAATCCATTGTTAAAATTCTACTACCAACCAATCTAAAGTAGTTACGATTTTTACAAAATGTAGGATATTCAATGCTTCATTTCTTAGTTGGTTGATAAAATGATTCTTTTGACACATTTTTTTAAAAAAGACACAAAATTTATATGGGATTAAGTTTGTCAACAAAGTTTTGATAAAATCAAATAATATTTATCAAGCCCACCAGTACTCATGCCTCCTATTTTGGATAGACTATTACTTATTTATATCTTAGCCACTCATGAGGCTCTTGAGGCCATATTAGCACAATATGATGATGATCAAAAAGATCACATAATATATTACATTAGTCACCATTTGGTTTATATATATATATATATATATATATATATATATATATATATATATATATATATATATATATATATATATATATATATATAATGTTTAGCCTTGGTTTTTGCTACCCAAAATCTATGAAATTATTAACCCAATAATGAGGTTCATGTTATAATTAAATAATATGCATTAAATCTCCTTGTGAATAAAACATACTTAACTTGTTGCATTGAAAAATGGGTGATAAAAATTATAGAGTTTGATCTTAAATTTGTATCCCAAAAGTCAATAAAAGGTTAAGCCATAGCTGACCAGTTAGTTGTAGCTCCTTTACCAAATATTTTTCCTTTCACTAGAGCTTTATGTGATGAGTTCAGAGGCATATAATATATCTTCCAATCCATGAACAATGTTTTTCAATGGATCTAGATGTAGAATATGAGTGGGTGTTGGCATTGTATTTCATAACCCTAAGGGTGAATACATGCCTTTCTCTTATTGATTAACGTTTTCTTGCACCAACAACTTAATCGAATTGAGGCCTTGATAATAGGGTTATCCATAGAACAAAAGCTTAATTTAAAGGACATTAAAGTTTCTGGTGATTCTCAATTGGTTATTAATCAAGTTACCAATCATTATCAGATTAAATAAGAGTATTGTTTACCATACAAATAAATGGTGGATAAATGCATAAAGGTGTTTGATATATTTTTTATTGATAGTATTCCCCATAAATACAATCACCATATAGATTCCATGGCAAGTGTGGTGTCCTTAATGCCTTTTAATATCAATGGTCATCTCATATACTTTACCATAAGATAATTATGGTATCCTTCCATTTCTTTAGATAAAATTTATGTTTTATCCATTCTTTCTATTACTTGTAGTTCTATAAACATAGAATGGTACATTGATATTTATAATTTTCGCTATTGAGATTATATACCAGACCATTTTATGTGGAATGATAGTCAAAAAATACAATGTGAAGCACTACTTCATGTTATTATTGAAAATTATTTGTTCAAGCAATATTTTTATGGATAATTACTTCAATGTTTAAATAAAGAAGAAGCCCTCATTGAACTCTTAGAAATGCATGATAGCGAGTGTGGTATAAATTTTAGAAAATGATCCATGTCCCAAAAATTATTATGCCAAGGTTATTATTGGCCCACCATGGAACAAGAATGTATTGAACATGCAAAATTATGTTTACAATGCCAAAAATATAACAATTTGAATCATGCACTATCACACGAGTTACAACCAATTATTTCATGATGTCCTTTTTCCTTATGGGATTTTGACTTGATTGGAAAGATAAATCTAGTATCCTTTGATAGAAATAAGTTCATATTAACAACTATAGAATATTTTACAAAATGGGTGGGAGAAATTCCACTTGAGTTTACCACATGGGATGATATATGTATGTTTTTTTATGACCAATATTATTTCTTGTTTTGGCATACCTTTAGCTATTATTTTTGATAATGGAACATCATTTAAAAACAAGATGGTGAAACACTTTTTTAGTAAATACAAAATTAAACATATATTTTCTACACCCTATTACCCATAGGGTAATGGATAGGTAGAGGCAACTAATAAGACTATTATCAAGATATGTCGAAATATAGTTGAATGATACAATATTTATTGGAACCAATAGATGGTGTATTTTTTATGGGTACCACACTAGTATTTGTAAACCTACCTAGGCTACACCTTTTTCTTTGATATGTGGTACAAAAGTAGTTTTATTGATTGAGCTTGAGATACCTTACTTGGATGTTTCTCTCAAAGACATCATCAAATATAATCAATACAAATGAAAATAGATTGCATCAATTAGAAAAAAATAGTGAAAAATGCACATAAGCTACTGAACACTTATGAATTTATCGAGATCGCATTAAGTGGTCATATAACAAAAAGGTTCAGACATGTGAATTTATTGTGGGTGACCTGGTATTAAAAAAAATTAAAAAGAATACCAATGAACAAAAAGAAAAAAAAGGAAATTTTAAACAAAATTGGATGGGATCATTTACAATTACAATTTTTTTAGAAAAGGCGTATACTACCTTGCTACACTTGAAGAAAAAAATCTAAAAATCCCAATGAACATCATGCACTTGCATAAATATATTATGTAAGACTCTTCTAATATTCCAAATATATACCAAACAAATAAAAAATCCAAAAATAATTTTATCATCTACATATTCTATTGAATCCTTAGCATCTATGTGTTAGTTTCATGTTGATAGATAGTATATCAGTTACTTCTACATATACACATGTTTCACACTTCTATTTGATTATGATACATGCATACATAGATATATGATTTATGCAATTTTCAATGTTGGGATTTCCATTTACTCATGTTCCTAATATGTTGGGGACATCCACCTCTATGATCATGATAAATCTAAGTTACATCATTCTATGATCACTTTACATTATCATGTTTTATCTTATATATGTACTTATGCATGCATTTATCCATGCTTATATATTTTGTAATGTACTTGAAATGTTATGTACTTGAAATTTTTTAATAACATATTTGATCCATGGCCTACTATGATACGCTTATGTTAATTGCTTATGTTTTCATGTATGGACTTATTTGAGTGTATTACTTTGTTATTATCTTGTTTGTATAGTATTTGAATATGATTCATTATTATCAACCCTCATGCCTTTGTTTGTCTATTTTACATTTGAATATGTCATTGCTTATTATATGGAAAATTGAATATTTTTTTCTCTCCTTTTTGGAGATTTGACTAAGTCATGTCTATTTGATTGTGTAGCATTTGAACATGCCCATTATTTGTGATCTCTTTAGGCCATTGTCTTTTGATTTGATTTTGAGTGCTTTTGTGTATATACTTGTTTTATTATTGAACTTGCACTATTACTATCTATATGTTTCCATGATCTTTATCCTGCATCTTAGGCCTTGATGTGATCACACTCTATACACTTCAATGATACATTTACCTACACATGTTATCCTATATGTTACATGGTCCATTCATGTTTATACACTTATCTTATCTTTTTGAGGTGAGTTAACTACTAGTTTATATTCTTCTCTCACCTCAAATGGGAGGGGCATATTAGGGCATGTAATGAGGCATGGATTCCACACATCCATAGTTTTAGATTCAGTGGGGGAATGTTAGATAGGCATAGATTTGATATGTTCATAGTCTAGGTTTTAGTGGGGGCATGCCATATAGGTATGGATTCCACATGTTCATAGTCTTAGATTTAGTTGGGGCATGTCTTGGAAACATGTTATCCACACTCAATAATACTCAACATCTTTAGACTATATTAGGGGCATGTTTTGTAAACATGTCCTCCACATTAGAACTTATATCAGCTTTTAGTTTAAAATTATAGTGGGGGCATGCTTTGGAAGCATGTTCTCCACACTTACACAGTTTCAAATTGACCAAATTACATACTTATATAATTCAAATACACATTTTTTGTAGAATTATATACATTGATACCATTGTTATACATAACCTCAACATGAGACATATCTAAGGTGAATATTATATGTAAGATGTGAATAATATTTTAAAATAAAATTAGTTTCAAATTCTAAACACTAATAGGGACTATCTCTATCCACCATTTTAGACTTTTATGAACTATATTACAAATCTAATACAATAGTTGGTTCACTTTTTGGTAAGGTTAAGGTGATAAAATCACTCAATCTTTCCAAAATTTAAGGTAAGAATAGATTATATCATCTAGCCTCACCAGGTTGATAGTGTGAGTTGAATTCATTCTCTCATGTTCACTAGGTTATAAGTATGATTTGGTTACATGGTTGAGCTAGTCTCAACTACTAGGGGGAAATCCACCTTTTCCCCCAAGTTTGGGAGGCATGGTCTCTCTCTCTCTCCCTCCCTA
Source organism: Torreya grandis (assembly GCA_037957365.1). Taxonomy (NCBI): domain Eukaryota; kingdom Viridiplantae; phylum Streptophyta; class Pinopsida; order Cupressales; family Taxaceae; genus Torreya; species Torreya grandis. The sequence continues at coordinate 4,164,046 of JARHVA010000570.1, read as the reverse complement.
GATATATGCACTTTTTAGATTTATATTTATCCTAATATCAATTTTAGTGATTGATAATGATGCATATTTTAAATTAAATTACCTAAAGTATGGTTGTGTATACACATAATATTTTCAAAATATATCAATTACTTATGCTTTATATCTTGCAAGAATCCATTGAGTCTCAATCTCTTTGAGTGCACACCTTAAGGGGTGCACCAAGAAAGGGGTGGGTAGATCATTAGTACTTTATAGGATTATTATCCATATACCACCATTTGTAATCAATATAACCATCTACTAAAAACATTCACCTAAGATTTTTCTCCTATTTTCACCCTCCTCTAGTCATTTTCCACCTTCATTAGCCTTTTCCTAGCCTAAAATCCTTTTTGATATTTTATGTTACACTGTCAGTGCCATCAACCTTGTACTCTAATTGATAAAACTTATTTAGGGTCCAAGTTATCCCCTGGCTGACCTAGACTGATACCTAATTTTTTGGTCAATAATGATACAAGATTGATTGGGTCTACCTTGTTGGCCTAAACTTTTGGAAAAGACCAGGGTTAGATCCACATATATAAACACATTAATTTTTCCATTCTTAGAGAGATAAATAGTTAATTATTCATTTGAACTTATTTACAATCTACTCTTATGCCATTATACTTTATGAGTCTTAGCTTATGGTTTTCACGTAGAGAATAATATTGTCTTGTGGAAAATTCTTGGATGTTTTGGCATTTATTAGTGATTCTTACAAACCACAACAACCTCTTACAAAGGAATTTTGGCCAAGGGAGATATTAAGTCTCAGTAGGTTCATCTTCAAGGTAAGTTTCTTTAACTTTGCTCCTCTCTTTAGTAGATAAAAGTAACATAAGTAATGTATTTTAAATATATTTCTCTCTCCATGCATTAGGGTTTTATATATACATAACTTAAATAGGATTATCTTATGCATCTTTAGTTTTATGTTTACTAACCCCATTTCATTCCACAAGATTTTATGAGCACTAGATTAGATTTTACTTTACTTGTTATTAGTTTAGTGAATATGAAAACATAGGACCTAGTTAGGGTTATTGCATAGTTTTACTTAATTGGATACTTTGGAACTTTTCTTAATGAATTTAATGTGGTAAGATATCCCTTGTGTAGGTATAGTAGATCTATCTTGGTCATGACCCTAAATATCTAATGTATCCATAATCAAAAGTTTAAGTAGGATTTATCTTCTTTGAGATAGGATTGAATTATATATATGTGGCATTTCCCATTGCATACATTTAAGTAAACCTGATGTGAATCTAACCCTTGTAGGTTTTCTTTCACGTCATCATTTTTATAATTTTATTATATTTTTCCATATTTTTAGTATTATACCAAACTAATTAGTATGGTTCTAACTCTCTATGCATAGTTTTAACACATAATCACTTCAAAATGACTCTATTCTATTTGTTTAAGTCTTTATTAGCTATAATTTATTGGATCAAATAGATTGACATAGTAGTCTTCTTTAGTTCCATATTATAATACATTTTTTAATATGTCATATTTATCTTCTAATTCTTTTTTCTATAATATAGGTCAATAGACGCTATCAAATAGGTCAACCCTATTCTTTATTTTTCTTCAGCATAGAGGGTTTTGCATAACTTGGTTGAACTAGTCAACTTAGTTTGCATACTTGGAAAGCAATTATTAAGGCATTTTAGCATAAAATTTGTAATCTTAACCATAACAAATACCACCCGTGTTCCTCTCTTTCCTCTCCCTATAATTTCATTACTTTATTTAATTCTATTTTTGACAAGTTATAAGTCTTTAAAATTGTAACCTTATAGATAACTAGGTTGATCTAGTCAACTTAGTTCTATAATATATCTTTTGTCTGAGAGACATAGTCGACTTATTTGAATCTATTCTTAAAGACCTTACTTTTACATAATACCAAAAATCCAATCAACTCTATTTTATACTATTTTCATACAATGTCAGCTAAATTAAATTTTTACTATTCTCAATCAAGGAATTAACAACTATTTAATAGTAATTAATTCACATTTTCTTTTTAGTTGTTTGCATGCTTAGAGTAACTCACGTAGTCTAAACAGGTGGTTTTTCAAATGATCATTTTATTCAAATTATTTTACTCTTTTGTACACACTACCAAACCACTTAAAATTTAAAATGCATTTAAACACTTATCTTCCCAAGGCTTACCTACTTAGATTTCATCACCAAGGGGGAAGCCAACTTAGTTTTTATGGCCAAGTATAAATACATGGTTAATGGTATATATTGGAAAAGTGCCTAACACATTTATCACTATAGGATTGTGAAGTGAATGGGTAGGCCCCAATACCAAGTTAGTACCATTACCAACATAGATCCCTTCCAGCCCAAACATCCTGAAACCATCCATAGATTTTTTAGTTCCGTATTTCATCCAACTTTCCTATCACATTTAAATCAAAACTTTATAATAATCAAATAACACTTAGGATGACCACTTAGTTAACATTTAATTTTTAGTTTATTGTTTACTCTATGATAATTATGTGTTGTATTTTAAAAACTTTCATTGGTTAGCACTGGTGCAAGGTTGCATGCTATGTGCCCCAATTGGATCACTCACATTGATACAATTTTTTATGTTTTTACTTTCACCCTTACTTCACTTGAAAAAATTTTGACCTATTTTAGAACACTATCATTTTGATCAATATAGTCTCTTACAAACTATATCCTTCTTCTTACCTACAATACATAGTTAACCTTGATGACTGTGTATTTTATCTTTATGTTCTACCCTCTATCTAATAGTACATAGTTAACCTATATGACTCATTAATCTTCTTATCTTGTATTTTCACAGTACTCTATCGACATATTTGACTCAACCTTTTGGCCCACCTTGTTGGATGACCTTGTTCTTCTCTCTAGATGACTTAGCTCTTTATCCAGCTAACTCTATCCTTGATTTCTCTTTCTTCTTGATTAAATATTGTTCCTTTAATTAAGTATCATGAAATACCCTATCAAAATATTATTTGACAACATGAATCCATTTAGACACTATATGGGGTATTCTATTATGCCTTTCTTTACCTCCCAAGAGAAACCTCATTCTTGGATCACTTCTTCCCCTCCATCTATGGACTATAAAATGAATCAAATCATGCCTCAAGATGAGGTATGTGGATTATATCCTTTTTACACATATCAAGACAATTCCCATCTTCAAGCATCTCAACACAATGTGGGATTGATTGGCACAAGTCTATCTAATAACCCCATTAGTAATCCACATCATAACAACCCTCCCCATAATACCAATTTGTGGAATCCTCCTTTCGTTATTTCCATTGATATTTGTAACATATCTCAAACTATCAAGTATGATGGCACTAAAGACCCTATGTCTTTTCTTAAGGAATTTGGAAATCTTTAAAAAGAATGGATCCAGACTAATAATTTCACCACAACTAAACTTTTGGTTATAAATTTCATTAGTGATGTATTGTAATGGTATAACCAACTTCCCCAACATTTCATATAGAAACTTGAATATTTAGTCAATCCTTTAGTTAAAAAAATTTAACACAGTGACCTTCCCAAAAATTGCCTTATCAATTTCATCAATGTTAAGTAATCTCCCAATGAATAAACTCATGATTTTATTAAAAACAATGGAAATATTTGGCCCATAAGGCTGACCATAACATAAATAATGACAATCTCTTTAAAATATTTATAATTTCTTTAACTACTTCTCTTCAATATAAGGTTTAAACTTTTCCCCCTCAAATTCTTTACAAAGCTCTTGACCAAGCCAAGTGTCAAGACTTCTTAATGAAATAAACTGAACCTAATACCAAATTAATTAAGGTATATTTTCAAAATTATACTAATGCAATATCCATAAATACCCCTCAAACCAAGCACAAATTTTTCAAGACCAATAATTCCCCATCTTCTCACACACCATTAAGTGTGCAATAAATTAAACAATTTTTAACACCCTTTATTTACTTATCCCAATAATCATCCTAAATGGTATGACCCTAGTCAAATTTTTTAGTTCCATGCCAACATTAGTCATTCCCATGAAACCTATAGAGGGCTTACCAAATTTTATATCTCCTACATGCTTGGTGATTCCTTCAATCATGAAGCTATGATCCAACTCCATCATCAATAAATTAACACTACTTCTCAAAAATGACAAGATCCCAAAGATTCTTCTACTAATAACCAATTTTTTTCCACATCTAACATTGAAAAAACTACCAAGGATTTTTGTGCCATTAATGTTGACTATGACCAATATTATGATAATTCTCAATATGTTAATGCAGCCCTTTTTAGTTATCACCAAAAACCAACTCACAAAGATCCTATCACTAAACTTAGAAAACCATCTTTGGAGGAGAAAATCCTAAAATACATTACTACCACTCATATATCTTTGGAAGATAACAAGGAACCATTTCCTTCTTCTGAACTACCAACCACTTCCATTCCTTCAAAATCTACCTTACCTTCTAAACATTGCACTAGTTTTTCTTCTAAATCCCATTAGAACTTCTTAGAAGAGCTCAAATCCATGCCTTTAAAGATTTATCTTATGAAGTTAGTTTTCACATCCCCTTATCATCATAATTTCCTCATGAAACAATTTCAATAAATTGAAGACCCATCTTCTGTAGCAAAAAAAACATCCTTTCTTGAGCCTCAACCTACCAATGTGCATACCATTGAATCCATTTATCCTTCTTCCAAACCTTCTATTGAACTATTTAAAGAAGACATGATTAATGATGAGATCCTATTTCATGAGATCCTCTTTGGTGCCAATGATCACACCTATTCATTAAAATATCCATTAATACCGCCCTCATTCATAATTTTTTAGTAAATGAAGGGTCTAATATTAATGTGACATATTTATGACATATAAAAAACTTGGATATAATAGATATCATCTCAAGAAAACCTAGATAACATGTTATGAATTTGATCAAACTAATCAAAATCCACTTGATTGTATTTGGATCCCTCTCACAATTAGACCTAAGAGTATTAAAACTAAGTTTATGGTCCTCGATTTACCCCTATCTTACAACATATTCCTAGGATGACCATGGACCCATAGAATGAGGGCTATTGCCTCTTCTAGTGGCCAATGTATCAAGTTCTCACATAACCAAAAAATATATAAATATGAGGCCAATCCCAACCCTTGGAGTATTCAACTTCTCAATCCTAAATCTTATTATCACATTCCTACCATTCTAATAATAAAAAAAATTCCCTTTCCTGAATTTATCAACATCAATCCATATTTACATGTCACTCTTGTTGATTCAAATCATGATAAACCTAATGAATCAAAACATACTTTTAATACTACTAATATACCTCCGTACATATCAAAGTGGATTCCACTTTCTTTATTACCTCTTGATCATATCATCCCTCTCGTTGATGAGATCATTGATTTCCTTATTCTATACAATGTTTAGGAAGCCTATTACCTAGAATATGCCTTCACATACAACTATTATGGAATAGCCAAATTATTCCAAGATACTTTGATCATGTCTCCATGTCAATTTAGTGATCTAGGTATTTACACTTCTAAAACACCTCCTAAATCACAAGCATGTACAACATCTCCAACCTATGATGATAACTACATCATGGCCCAAGCTCAATCATGAGACTTGGATGTTCAACATTATCATAAAACTTTATCCCAAATATATGCTTTCAATTATGATGTTTATACCATTTATGATACCTTTAAGTTAACTCCTAAAGGTCACGTACCTCCTGTTAATCCTCCACTTATTGATATTCCTTGGGTTGTAGAACAAATCCTACCTTTTGAACCTCTCAAAATTATTGAATCTTATATGCTACCTATAAATTCAATCCATGCATCCAATACTTTCCCCATAAATGACATCAATGATAAATAATTTAAATCTGATTAACCTTCTTCCCCTAATCTACATACTTTTGATATTACATTAGATGCTAAGGCCAAAGATGTATGTTAGATACATTATGAATATGACCACCATGGTAATAAAATTCATGATCTCAAAGTAGATGTCAATTATTATGGTCCTCTTCATATTTTTCATAGTGATGAAACCATTCTTGAACTACATCATGCCCAAGAACCTCAATTACCTTGGTAGCATCACAAACTCAAGAATTTCAAAAAGAAAGCCCCTTATTTAAAAAATTTCATTGCTAGCATAGATTCTAAATTCAATCCCATTCAATCTTTACCTAATGTTTTTAGAGGTACAATCACTAAGAGGAGGGGGGGGGGAGGGGGGGGGGGGGGGGGGGGGGGGTGGGTTAATCAATATATTTCAAAACTTAAATCTAAATCCTTTAAACCCTTAGTCATACACCATAATCAATTAAGAAACAAATAACCCACTCATAATAATGAACATGAAAGATAAGCAAGATAATACAAGATCTATATGGGAAACCATTTTGGGAGATAGAATTCACTCTCAAGTTATAAAATACATCTAATAATTATCCTATAATATTATTACTAACATGAGATTTTAGTTAAGCACCCATTTCACAAGGAGCACCAACCTTGTAAGGATGACAAGCACCAACTTGCCTAAGATGTTGAGAACCAACACAACCTATATAAAATGAACAACTCAAAAACTCTAATTTATTCTCAATATTATGGATAAAATATTCAAAACAACCTTCTTAAATTATCTTCACTCATTCAAACCTTGACACATAAGCAAGGTATCCAAAACTACCTTTTAGATCAATCTACACACCTTCCCCTTTTTTCATGCATCAAACCTATAAATTCAACATTATAATTATGACCAAAAGATCATATATTCAATATATACTCTGATATAACTCTCAAAACATCCACATATCTCTCATATACTTCAAAAATATTTTTCTCATGTATTCACATGCTCTTTCAGCTCCCCTCTAAATAGGTCAATTATGCCTAGTATTTATGCCATACACTCATCTAAGCCATCTTGGTTGGACAATATTTTTAAAATATTTATTATAAATTTTATATAGGTATTGATATATTTTACATATAATAACCCCACACTCCTTAGGTTTTCCATTACCTTACTAACCCCAAATCACCATTAGGTCTTGGTGAGACCTAAAACAATTAGGCCTTCACATCCACACATTACTATTGTAACCTCTTGGACTAACTTAAACTTCTGAAAATGATTAAAAAATATCAAACATATCTCCAATATACCATTTTTCACTATCTCATGGGTCCATGCCACCTATAACACCAACTCAATAATAAAAACTTATCAATTAAGTCTCCTCGCTCTTTAGGTCTTCATACACAGAAAACATAGTTTCAAACTTCTAAAGCAAAAACTCAAGTATTTCACATATCTATATGATCATATCATATGGATGAATCCCTTAAGACCTCATCTATACCTCCATGTTCTTTATACACTTTAACATGGGATCTAGTCACTTAAATCAACTTTCTCAAAGTGACACTTAGACTAGTCACACACAGTCAAAAATACAATCATACTACTTTGACTCTCCATATTTGATCAAGGCAATATCATGTCATCCAATAACTTATAATAAGCCTTAGATACTTATATAACATCTCCATACTTATTTTCTTCTTCAATTTTTCTTAGAACACCTTTAACTAACTCTTGCAACATGGTCACTCAATCTGCTAGCGTATTCAATAAACATTCAACTTCTAAGTAATTATTCACATTGAAGATGGATTGGTCAAACCTCCAAAATACACATAAATTATATCCATGGAGTATATAAAACTCTATAATAGATATTTAATCTTGAAACATAAAAAACTAACAATAATAACTCAAATATACTTCTTAAGTCACTTGTAGAACATAGTTAAACACACAGTCAACTTTGAAGCTCAATATCTTTGACTGTAAAAATATTCCAATCTTGTAATCAACTTATATTTATGTGCCTTGAAGCCTTATTCAACTTTAAATTTTACAACATTATTAATTTACTCCATATGATCAAGATATAAATAAAAAACCCATCACTTATTTTCTTTCACAAATTTGAATATTTAAATTCCAATGGTCACTGTGTAAATGCTAAACATCATACACTTTATCATCATATTGTGCTCCCTAAAGAATTTGAACAAATAAACTCCATGATCTCCTTATAATTATCATAGTCTTTGCCTTTCATTTCTCACCATTGATCTTAGATTTGTTATTTCATGATTAAGATACTTGGCACCCTCACGTGCCTTCTAAGAAAATTGTTGTTAGCCACTAATGAAATTCTACCACTTAGTAGGCCCACATGTCTTGTGAGAAACCTTTGATATATTGAAAAAATACACACCATTAGATCACTACTAATAATATCACTTGCTCTATTAGATCTTTATTTTTTTAGATTAAATGCTCATCTTTGGATCTATGTTATGATTAAATGCTCACCATAGATATTTGATAATGAAAATTTGGCTAAGTATGGGAACTTAGTGAACTGTACCTGAGAATCCAAATTTGCACCTTAATAAAATTTTCTACTCTCAACTTCATGACCTAAAATTTGAACCATAAGATCATATTTCATAGGTAAATCCATCCATGTATTGAATTACTCCTAAAACTTTCACATGTGTGAAATATGATGTCATCAAACTGCTTACTCATCCTTGTCTATCAAGATGACTACTTGAACCAAAATACTCATATGATTGCTCTGATGAATTTTGTTCACTTTCATAAGCACTCCAAGTACTCATAACACCCCATAGGGTATCTATATCATGTCCATACCATCAATATCATCCATCAATTACCTCATTAAGTCAAACACTGAAGTTCATTGAAGTACACTTTGTCATTGTCATTCTATCACACATGACACCTCATCAACATCCTTGGTCACATTGGAGACATTATTGATAAACCAAAAAAACTATTCCCCTTTGTCATTGATGTTAAACACCAATATAAAGCTTATGTTGATAATTTATTTGAAAATCATCTTCAACAAGACTTCTCAATGAACTAAGTCTACCAACAACTCTTCAACACTTTCCACACTTAGTCAATATTATTATGAAACCACCAATAGATCTCATATCTTCATTAGATAAACTTAAGAAACTAAAGTAGACATGAATAACTCTCATATGGATTTAAAACCAAATACCATTAATCCTATACAATCCATCATGGTTTATAACCTTTTTTAAATCACTCTCATGGAACTATATTATCTTCAGATCACTAAGAACTCTATAATAGACACAAGCTTTCTATGCAATAGGAGATTTTGAAAACTCACCATCCTTGATTAAATACCTGGAGGGATTCATTTCCTACCTAGAAATATTGCACAAATAGCTTCATTTATCACCACTTTGACTAACTAGACCATCCTTCAAAGAATTAATGAAAACTTTGACTTTAGGGTCATTGTCCTTGAACATATCTTCTGAATCATTCTATCACAACACTTTGGATCATATTCATAAAACTCATTGATCCCCCTTAGCCAAACACATTTTCAAAATATCTTTCTTGTCCTAAAAAATCAACCAAAGCTTAAATAACATCCACCATGCTTCTTCTTATTGTCAAGTGTCTCTTTGAATCCTAGGTAGAGACACCCTAACCCATAATGTTCTAGAACAATGTGAACCTAAAAGTTTCCCCTAACTCCTCATATTCCTTCTCATCCTTGGTCATTTGATACTAATAGTTCTTTTTCTTCTTATTAGGTTTAAGATAAGCAACATGCTCATCCACTACAATATTATCCTTTTCTTCTAAGATTGGATTGACAACATATGGAGACAACAAAGATTCTTGGCATACCTTTTCACTTGAAGTATCAATCTCACATTTTAAATCAACAACACTTGAAATTTTCAATTGATATTATTTGTATGAAACGTTCTCAACAACAACAAAATGTTTTTTTGGATCCATACATACCTCAAAACTATCCTCAATTAGTATTTTAGTTTTTTGTTTGAGCTTAATCGCTTTATTCTTAACATGAGTAGATAATGAGCTTGGAATTCTTCACCCTATGTAGCATCTTCTACCATGGAAAATAGTCCACTTGAACCTACATACTACTCATGGCACATACTTTCCACTTTTGGTTTCCATATTTTATCTTGCCTTCTACCTTACACTCTAGGAGCCTAAAATGAATTATTTTAACTTGATGTCCTTTGTTTGCATAACTTGGAAATGTGATCAATTCCTGGACAATTATATCAAACCACTATTCTTGATATAAAATCAACTTGTCTTACCTTGTTAGGATAAAATCTCGTAATGTGTCCTATGTCATGATAACTATAATACTCACTTTGACTCACAACACTTGGTTTATGATTTCATTCATGGTTCAAAGAAAGTTCATTATTGGAATATCTTCTACACTCTTTATCCTTATGATTGAATTGATTACAAGTGTAACAGTAACCATTAAAGTTGGCATAACTCATTATGTTTGGTTGTCTAATTTTATTTGTCTTTCTTCTATTATCAACTTCATTTCTTTATTGATTGTTGATATTCAAAGTCTGATTTTTCTTGTTCTCAAAAGTCTTCAATTCATCATGAGTAGTATTCTTTTGTTCTTATAAGTATCCAAGACTAGTTCTATCACTTGGATATTTTTGAATACTCATAATGTTATCTAGATCAATTGATCCATTTTCAAAATTAAAAAATTATTTAACTTGACTTTAAGTTTTTTTCAACTCATGTCTTAAGGAACCAATCTCAATTACAAGCCTTGAACATTCAACTTCTTTGGCCTTCAAGTTTGCATTCACAATCTCTAATTGATCATTAAGAATCTTGACTAAATTTTTATACTTTTTGAAGTCTTCATCTACTCTTTCCTCAAACAAACTGAATTGCACTTCATATTCCTTTAGTTGAGAATTCAACTTCTTGGTTTTCTTTTTCTTAATGTTCAGATATTCAAGGGTATTTATCAACATAGTATCAAATTTTAACTTGTATTCTTCATCATATGTATCACCTAAACCACCTCCAAACCATGAAGAGTCTTCTTGATATGAGTAGTTACCTTCTTTAGTCATGAAGAGAGCTTCATATTCAATAGGACCATCATCTTCATGATCATTCTTAGAATCAATTTCATCATTATCATTAGATGAGATGCAATATCCCTTGGTTTAGAGACTTTTCTTGTCCTTGTAAAACTTATTTTGGCCATTATAACTTTTGATATTATTCTTGCTCTTATCAGACCTAATTTTCCTCTTATCATTATCATGATCTTATTCATGTTTTTCATTATCATTTCCCTTATGCTTATGAGGAAACCTATTGGCAAAGTGGCCTATCTTTCCATAATTGAAACATTTGAAGGGAATTTTACCCTTATACTTGCCTAAACTTGTTTTCAATTTTCTTGTTAATAAAGCTATTAGTTAATCATCATCAATATCAAAAATCTCATCATCCTTGACCTTATTACCTTGGAACTTCTTATTTATCTTATTTTTTTCATTTAAGTCTAATTTTTTATTTAGTGTTTTGTCCTCATTAACTCTCATCTCATAGGCAAAAAGAATTTGATGCAATTCATCCATCTTCATTTTGGTAATATCATGACTTTCTTCTATAGCAAAAACTTTTAAATCAAATTTGAAAGTGAGAAACCCTAATACCTTTTGCACTATAGTTCCTTATTCAATACCCTCTCCCATGCCTTTGATCATGTTCACTACCTCATCAAATCTTAGAAGATAGGAATCCAAAGTATCCCCTTCCTTTTCTTTGAGACTTTTAAATTACCTTCGGTAGGTTTTTAGTTTGGCCAACTTAACTTTTGAATATCCTTCATAGATAAGTTGATATTTGCCCCAAATCTCCTTGAATATTTTCAATGGATTACCTTGGTGAACTCAACCTCTAAAATTAAAAAAATGATAATAGTCAATGCTTTGGAATTGTTCTCACTCAACTTCTTATTTGCAACACTAGTTAGAGGAGTAGGTGGCATGGAATAACCATCCAAAATATATTTCCAAGTGTCAAACCCCAAGGGCATGATATAGGTATTCATTATTAAACTCCAAAAATCATAATTGGATCTATTGAACAATAGATATTGATTAATAAAAAACCTTGAGAACTTATCATTGTACCTAAGATTACCTTCAAGTGGCTAAACTTGTATAGAAGATCATGATCTAATACCAATTATTAGATGTATAGTAATTGGGGGGTGAATAATTGAATCAAGATATTTTAAAACTTCAATATAAATTTTCAAACCCTTAGTCATACACCATAATCAATCAATAAGAAAATAACCCACTCATAATAATGAATGTGATCGATAAGAAAGATAACACAAGATCTATGTGGGAAACCCTCTTGGGGTATAAAAACCAATCTCAAGAAAAAAAATGCATGGAATAAGTTTCTTATAATATGATTAATAACATGATATTATAGTGAATCACCCACTTCACAAGGAACACCAACCTCTTAAGGATGACAAGCACCAACTTGCCTAAGATGTTGAGTACCAACACAATATATATGAAATGAACAACTCCAAAACACTGATTATTTCTCAATATGATGGAAAAAACTAAAAAAAAATCTCCTTCAATTATCTTCACTCATTCAAATCTTCATGCACAAGCAAGGCATCTAAAACTTCCTTTTCGATCAATCTACACACCTTCGCTTCTCATGAATCAAACCTATAATTTCAACATTAGAATTATGAATACAAGATCATAAATTCAATCCACACTCTGATATACCTCTCAAAAAAACCACATATCTCTCATATCCTTCAAAAATATTTTTCTCATGTATTTACACACTTTCTCAACTCCCCTCCAAATAGGTCAATTATGCCTAGTATTTATACCATACACTCATCTAACCCATCTTGGTTAGATAAGATGCTTACCATGTTTATCCTACCTTTGAAATATGTATTTATACATGTTACCTATAAGAAAATGATCAGAAATTAGGTTCTAAAAAAGGTTTCAAGTCAGAGTTTCAGTGGTGGCACACTATAAAGCTCTTCTAGAGATTTATAACACTTTTCACGATTCATAAAATAGAGTTCAGATTCTCAAGATATGGTCATTTGAAGATTTGTCAAAAAAAAATAACTTGTGACATTTGGCACATGTTTTGAGAATGTACCAACATTTGGACCTATCAGAGGTCGACACGTGACACTATTGAAAATCCAAGTGGGCCAATAGACATTTGACACATGGCAAATAATGAGGGGGCAACAAAATTTTGGTTAAATATTTTTTTATACACATGATATTTGACATTTTCAATGTATATAGACCAAAACCTCCAGGAAACAAACACTCCACCAAAGCATTCCTCATTCCTAGGTGTTTGACTAAGCATGGGTGGTGTCCAAAGTTGGTGCCCAAGCCCTTGCCATTTAAAAATGTCAACAAATTTGCTATTTTAAGCCTAGAATCATTCAAAAATCCATGCATGTGGGACAAAACTTAACTCTAATTGCCTAAAATGGAGGGAAGAAAATTCAAATGCATGCCTAGGCGCCTAGAAAAGAGGATTAGCCAGTTTTGAACCCCTCACCTTGTGTAAAAAAGGTAGGAGGCTTAGCCACTACACCACAGGATCGAAAATGAGTATAAGGGCATGAAATTGCATTTGTTTTAATTAGGTTCTAGACTATGTATTTGTATTTTAAGAGGCTGAGAGCTAGATAAGAGCTTGGAGATAGCAACCAAATGGGATTTTCTCCAATATCCGACCTTACACATAGAGGGTAAGCCTTTTTAATTATGTTTTGTAATTAAAAAGATAAGTATTTTATTATTATTTGGATATACCAATGGATTAAGTGAAGGGACCAAAGCACATTCGGAAGGGGTTGAAGACTGAGGAAGGATTTCGTGTGACTGAGCTTGAGTATATCAGCAAGGTGGAGTTATTCGACATAGATCAAGCCTGAGGGAAGTTGTGTAGCATTTCAAGAATTTGTAAGCCATTTGTTGTGCAAATTTAATAGAAATGTTCCTCACTATTGGGCAGACCCAGAGATGTAGGCAAAATATGTCAAACTCTGTTATCAATGTCGGATGGTAATTTGTCATTTGCTTACATGTTTTAATTCAGTTTTCTAAATTTTTAATTATGAAATCATGCAAAGATTAAATTTCAAAAATTTACGACATTTGATGTAAAAAACAAAAATTGGTTTAATTGGTAAATGGAAGTAACAAGTCTTTTGATCATTCCAATCCAACCAAACAACTGAGGACATTTTTGCCAAAACATTTTTCAAGTTCTTTTGAGTTTTTTCAAGAATTTGATAAGTTTTGAGAAATTTAGTATTCATATTTTGAACTTCACTTTGAGTTTATTAGTGGATTTTATGGATCAAGTTGGTATCATAGCAGTTAGAAAGTTGGGATAGCTTCTGATTAAGTTTTGACAGTTGCTTTCAGTTTATTGGTTATCCATATCACTTGATTATATTGCAGTGTGTAGTTGTGGAATCAGTGTGTTTGTAGGAAACCATGGGCAAGTTGTCACATAAAGCCAAGATGGAAGAGCTTGAAAGCATCAATATCTGGATTTAGAATGAGAATGCATTCCTGAGATGCAAGCTCTATTTGCTTGAAGAGCAAATTACAAGTTTAAAATTGGAGCTTGAATCGAAGGATGAGCTCTTGATTAGATTGCAATGTGGTGAGTGTGAAAAGGTAAAGCCTTCAACTTTAGATGTAAAGACTATGACTGAGTGCCGTGTAAGTTTTTCACTGCTAGAATCTTCATCTTCTTCTACCATTTTAGATTCTAGTAATATTGTTTTTGGTGATTTTGAAAGATACACTAAGGGCATAAGATCTAAATTGTTGTTTAAAATGGGTTATAATGGAGGAGGACTTGGTAGAGATAGCCAAGGTATATCTAACCCAATTCAAGTTGAGCATAGACCTCTTCATGTAGGTTTGGGTTATACTAGTGTGCAGGTGGATGATGGAGAAGTTTCTTCCATGACTAAAGGAAGATGAGCTTCCAGTAGCAAAGGTTCTAGGCCACTAGTTCAAAGGTGTAAAGGTAAAAGAAGTATTGAGATTCCACCTCATGATTCTTACACTAAATCTTTTGATTCAATTGATACTTTTAAGAAGTTTGGATATAATGGACAAAAGATAATGCAATCATTTCCATGCACTTTTTGTGGGATGAATAACCATAGTGCTAAGACTTGTTGGAAACGAAATGCTTTATTGAAGCAGATTGAATGTTTGAAAGACCATTTTCATGTTAAATTGGGAATTGGCAAAAGGGGACTCTCACCTAAGAAGGATGTTTGTACTCATTGTAAAGTGAGTGGACATAGGATTGATATATGTTTTAAGCTTCATGCATCTTCACATTCAAGTAAGTTAGAACTAAGATGATTTACAAACCTCTCACTAAGGTTAATGAAGCTAATTCAATCCATAATGTAGTTGACAATACAACCTAGGATAAGGTAAAAACTACAAGTGAAAATCCATTTAAGAGGTTAAGTCAACAATATGCAATTGATAAGGAATCCACTAAGACAATCAATTTCACTAGGAAGAAAGAAATGGTTAAGTGGATTATCACTACATTATTTTTGCAAATCATGGTTAAGAATTCACCTAAGGGAATGAACAAGCTTTGATAGATGTAGATTAGAGTTGGTGGGAACACTTCAAGATAGGTTTACCATATGAAGTTTTTCAATTCTCACTTTTTGATAACTCTAAGTTTTTGAATCTCCTATTTATGCTGTGTGAGTTGTTTAGAGGACTTGAACTCATTTGATCAGTTGGAGATAATAGCAGAATGAATGTTGTAGGTTGAGTTGATTCCTTACAACACTTATTTGACTACTATTTTGAATGTATCTTTGGCACATGGATGTATAGATGCATGTTTAAGACCCTTTGGGAATTTTAAATGTTATGCAACATACACTTTAGGTTGTTTGCATTTGATTAGCATATAAGTCCCATACTAGGGCATTGTATTGCAACATGTCCACAACATTTATTTTATGTTTCTGGCATTATAAACTTGTCGTGTAGTTACATTGGGAGTTGTTTCAATTTTTGATAATTCACCGCTTTACAAGATGTGACAATTGGGCAGATAATTTTGGTATGTTGTAATCACTTTGGCAGTTGTAGATTCACTCACTCATGCCTTTGGATTAGGCATTTTTGTAGTTTGATTGTGAATCATTTTAATGTTATTTTTTATACCTCTTACTATGATTGGGTTCTATTATCATGGATGCAGTAGACCAGTTATAAGATTACAAGGGATATTGGAATTTTGGAGACTAAAAGCCTTCCATTAGGGAGGTGTGATCAAAAACTGGGTTCTAAAAAAGGTTTCAAGTTAGAGTTTTAGTGGTGGCACACTATAGATCTCATCTAGAGATTTTTGACGCTTTTGCAGTTTGTAAAACGGAGTTCAGATGCTCAAGATATGGTCATTTAAAGATTTGTGGAAAAAAAATAACTTGCAACATTTGGCACATGTTTCAAGAACGTACCAACATTTGGACCTATCAGAGGTTGACACATGGCACTATTGAAAATTTAAGTGGGCCAATAGACATTTGACACATGGCAAATAATGAGGGGGTAAAAAAATTTGGTTAAGTCTTTTTTTATACACATGATATTTGACATTTTCAATGTATATAGGCCAAAACCTCCATGCCACAAACACTCCACCAAAGCATCCCTCATTCCTAGGCATTTGACTAAGCATGGGTGGTGGCCAAAGTTGGTGCCCAAGCCCTTGACATTTGAAAATGTCAACAACTTTGCTATTTTAAGCCTAGACTCATTCAAAAATCCATGCATGTGGGACAAAACTTAAGTCCAAGTGCCTAAAATGGAGGGAAGAAAATTCAAATGCATGCCTAGGCGCTTAGAAAAGAGGACCAGCCAGTTTTAAACCCCTCACCTTGTACCAAAAATTTAGGAGGCTTAGCCACTATGCCACAGGCTTGAAATTGAGTATAAGGGCATGAAATTGCATTTGTTTTAATCAGGTTCTGGACTGTGTATTTGTATTTTAAGAGGCCGAGAGCTAGATAAGAGCTTGGAGATAGATACCAAATGGGATTTTCTCCAATATTTAATTATGTTTTTTAATTAAAAAGAGAAGTATATTATTATTATTTGGATATAAAAATGGATTAAGTGAAGGGACCAAAGCACATTCGGAAGGGGTTGAAGACTGAGGAAGGATTTCGTGTGACCGAGCTTGAGTATATCAGCAAGGTTGAGTTCTTCGACAAAGATCAAGCCTGAGGGAAGTTGTGCAGTGTTTTAATAATTTGTAAGCCATTTGTTTCACAAATTTAATAGACACGGTCCTCACTATTGGGTGGACTCGGAGATGTAGGCAAAATATGCCGAACTCCGTTATCAATGTTGGATGGTAATTTGTCATTTGCTTGCATGTTTTAATTCAGTTTTCTAATTTTTTAATTATGAAATCATGCAAAGATTAAATTTCAACAATTTATGACATTTGATGTAAAAAACAAAAACTGGTTTAATTGGTAAATGGAAGTAACAAGTCTTTTGATCATTCCAATCCAACCAAACAACCGAGAACATTTTTGCCAAAACATTTTTCAAGTTCTTTTGAGTTTTTTCGAGAATTTGATAAGTTTTGAGAAATTTAGTATTCATATTTTGAACTTCACTTTGAGTTTATCAATGGATTTTATGGATCAGAAACCCACACTAATTAGATCGTCCATTACCTTATTGATCCCGAACCACCATTAGGTCTTGGTGAGACCTAAAATAATTAGGCCTTCACATCCACATGTTACTCTTGTAACCTCTTAGACTACCTTTAGCTTTTACCAATGATTATAACATATCAAACATATCTCCAATAGACCCTTTATCACTCCATCATGGGTCCATGCCACATATAACACCAAATCAACAATTGAAATTATCAATTAGGTCTCCTTGCTCTTTAGATCTTCATACATAAAAAATATAGTCTCAAACTTATAAAGTAAAAACTTAAGTATTTCCCATAGACAAATGATTATTTAATATGGCTAAACCCTTTAGGACCTCGGATACACATCCATGTGCTTTAAACACTTAAAAATAGGCTCTAATAACTCAAATCAACTCTCTCAAAGTGACCACTTAGATTGGTCACACATAGTCAAAAGTATAGTCATACTATTTTGACTCTCCATATCTAATCAAGGGCATATAATGACATCAAATATTTTATAATAATACTTAAAAACTTATAGAACATCTCCATACTTATTTTCTTCTTCAATATTCTCAAAACACCTTCAAATGACTCCTACAACATGGTCACTCAATATGCCAATGTATTCAATAAATAGTCAACTTTTAATCAATTGTTCACAATGAAGATGGATTGATCAAACCTCAAAAAATCCACAAAGATTGTCTTCATGGAGTATATAACACTCTCCAATATATATTTCATCTTAACACATGAAAATACTATCAATATCAACTCAAATATCCCTCTCAAGTCACTTGTATAACATGGTCAAACACACAGTCAACTTCAAAGCTCATTATCTTTGACTATATGAACATTCCAATATTATAATCAACTTTTGTGGATGTGCCTTAAATTCCTCTTAAAATTTTAATTTTACACCATCAAAAAATTCTAACATATGCTTAAGATATATATTAGAAACCCATCACTAGTTTTCTTTCACAAATTTGAATATTTAAATTCCAACGGTCAATGTGTAAATGCTAAGCATCAAACACTTTGTCATCATCTCATGCTAATTGGAAAAATTAAACAAATTCTATCCATAGATATCCTTATAAGTATCTTGGTATTTACCTTACATCACTCACCATTGATATTAAATCTATGCTTCTATGATTAAGACACATGACACCCTCACATGCCTTCTATGCATATTGTTGTGAGTCACTAATGAAATTCTATCACTTGGCAGCCTCACATGTCTTCTGGGTAACCTTTGACATATTGACTAAATATACACCATTGTATAACTAATAAAAATATCACATTATCTTTTATATCTTTATCTTGTCATATTAAATGATTATCATTATATCTGTGATCTGATTAAATGCTCACCATAGATCTTTGATAACGCAAATTTGGCTACGTATGGGAACTTAGTGAACTCTACCTAAGAAGCCAACTTTGTTACTTAATAAATTTTTATACGCTCAACCTCATGACTTGAAATTTAAACCATAAAATCTCCTTTCATATTGGAATCCATCCATGTATCAAACTAATCCTAAAAATTTCACATGTGTGAAATATGATGTCATCAAACTACTTATTTAACCTTGTCTGTCAAGATGACTACTTGAACCTAGACACTCATATGACTACTCCAATGAATTCCATTCACTTATATAAGCACTCCAAGAACTCATAACACCCCATAGGGTCTTTGAAACATTTCCATACCATTAATATCATCCATCAATTACCTCACTAAGTCAAACATCGAAGAACCATGTAGAAACACTAAAGCTCATTAAAGCACACTTTGTCATTGTAATTCTAGCACACATGACACCTCATCAACATCCTTGGTCACTTTGGAGACATTATTGAGAAACCTAAAACAAATGCACCATATTATTTCCAATATGAAAATGTTATACTTATCGAAGAAACTAATCAAATCAAATATGGTACCCCATCATGCCCTTAACCAATTACAGTCTCTTGTGAACTCACACCAACTAAACATGATAATTTTGGCTTATTATTCAATATATATTATGATATTTTTACGTAGTACTATGAGGAAATTCATATTATTGACCCTATCTTTGTGGTTCACAACATCATCACATACCCTAATGCCAAACCCATGCACTAAAAGCAATGGAAATTTCCACCAGAAGTTTCAACTTTATGCCATAAGGAAATTATAAATCTTCTCAATGCTAATTTTATAAAGCTCATGTACTATTCATAATGGGTCTCTAAAATTGTCCCTATTTATAAGAAATTCACCATGGTCATTTGCATTTGTATTTATTTCTATAATCTTCATCTTGCTTATTCCAAGGATTAATTTTGTCTACCTTCTATAGATGCCATCATCAATTCCACCACTAGTTATGAAATGTTGTCCCTTGTGAATGATTTCTCAGGTTCTAACCAAATTCACATTACCCCCAAAGACCAACATAAGACAACTTTCACCATGGAAAGGGGCACTTATTTTTATGTAAAAAATTCCATTGGCCTAAAAAATGCTAGAGCTACTTATCAATGGGCAATGAACCACATCTTTCATGATCTTATGAAAAATATTTTAAAAACCTATGTGGATCACCTCATTGACAAATCCAAAAGTTTCAATACTCATCCATCTGATCTTACAATCATCTTTTATCACCTCATTAAATATAAAGTTATACTAAATCCCTACAAGTATGTTTTTGGTGTCACATTTGGTAAACTATTAGGATTATTAGTCTCTCTATAGTATTGACATCGATCTTACCAAGTTTAATTCTATTGTCAACATGTCCATCCTTCATTTTATTATAGATATTTTCACTTACCTTGATAAACTTAGGTAAATTATATAGTTTGTGCCTAAAATGGCTTACTATATCTATTTTGTAAATTCTCTTCTCAATAAAGGTAATTACCTATAATGGACATATCCTTGTAAAAAACCATTTTGAAATATGAAATAATCCTTCCTTTACCCACCTAAGCTTCCTCCACATTCAAACAATCTTCCATTAATATTATATACCTCTTCCATACCCATATCATTTTGGGAAATGCTTTTCCAATAAGATGATACTATGAGGTAATATGCCATCTATTATATCAATAAGGGCCTCATTGACTATGATAAATGGTATACAAAAATAGAATGTGATTACCTTGCCATATATTTTTCTATTGAAAAGCTATGACATTACATGTTTATATCAAACCACTTACATTATTGTTCAATCTAATCCACTTCATCACTTCTTCTCCAAATCCTTCCTTCCTAGTGAATGAATTGGAAATTGGATGGTCCTTCTCAGGGAATTTTATCTCTAAATCATTACACAAAAATTTATCAAAAGACAAATCATTGCTAATCAGTGTGTCACAAATCTAATCCTATCTACCAACCACCTTCAAGATAGTATTCCCAATGATAATATTCTCTATATTTAAGGTCTCAATCAAACCGTATCTATTAAATATTATTGACATAATTTCTCTACTAATATTGAATCAAGTAATATTGAAGATTCCCCTATCTTTCTTGACACTACTAAACCAAAAGTGGTTATCGAATAACTTTCTACAATTATTATTGATTTACACACTGATAATTGGGCCCTTCATTTCAACAGTGTTAAATGTCTTAAAGGAGATAGGGTAGGTTGTATACTTACTATTTTTCTTATTAAAATTATCCTTTTGGCATTTTCCTTACATTTGATGTCACTAACAACATGATGGAGTACAAAACTTTAATCTTAGGCACAAGAGTAGCCCTTGATCTAGATATCTCATACTTGCATGCTCTAGGTGACTCCCAACTCATTTTTTGCCAAGTCAATGGTGATTATCAATGCAAAATTGAAAATATCATTTATTATAATCAAATTACAACTATCATTTCCAAATAATTTGATTCTTTTACCATCGAGCCTATCCCTCAAGATCAAAATTATATTGCCAATTCACTTGCTTCTTTTACATCTCTTTTTCATCCACACCAAATTCTTACCGATACTAATTTTCTTATCTAAATAAGAAAATTTACATCTTCTCTTCAGCCACACGATTCACTCATATGTCACATTGAGGCCATCACCATTTGATAAATCCCATGGTACAAATACATTATTCAATTTATTGAACACCAAACCTATCCTCAAAATATTGATTCCCATGAAAAACTCATATTTGTATGTAAGTTTTAAAGTATGTCTTTCGATACAACATCATTTATTATCACAATGCTAAATATACCTTGTTATACTTTGTTATGAAATAAGAAGTTCCTCCTCTTATTGAACAATCACATGGGGGCATTTGTTGTGGCCACTCTAGTGGACATGTTATATCCTATAAATGCTTACATATGGGATAATTTTGTCCCACTCTTGAAAAGGATGCCATCGAATTTGATAAAAAGTGTATTACTTGATAACTTAATGATGATCTAATTCATGCACCTTCAAATGAGCTTCAAATCATGGAGTCTCCCTAGCCATTTTACGTGTGGGGATTATATCTCATAGGTAAATTACCTTGATCTGAAAATGGGCATGTCTTTATAATCATATCCACAAAATATTTTATCAAGTGGGTCAAGGCTATGCCCCTAGTTAATGTCACCAGTATCCCCATCTCCAAATTCGTCCTTAATAAAATCATTTACCACTTTTGTGTCCTTAATACTATCATTTTAGATAATGGTGGTAACTTCAAAAATAAAGATGTCAAATAGATCTATGTTAAGTTTAAAATTAATCACAAATTTTCCACACCCTACCATCCCCAATGAAATTGCCAAGTTGAGGCCACCAATAAAATTATTAATAAAATTCTCTAAAATATAATTCTTGAAAACCACATGGATTGGCATCTTCATTTGAATCTTACTATTTGGGCCTATCACATTAGCATACACACTACCACTAAGGCCATGCTATTTTTTCTAGTCTATGGTTCTGAATCAGTCCTCCCATTAGAATTTTAGATTTCCAATCTTCTTATATCTCTTCATGATATCATAACTTATGAATAAATCCATGAATTTTTCCTTCATTCCCTTGATCTCCTTGATGAAAATCATCTTTTTGCTTTACAACATAATTGCCAATATAAAGCCTGCATTCCCAAACAACATAACAAAAGAGTTAAATTTCACAATTTTAATGTTGGTTATCTTTTCCTTAAACTAGACTACACTCATGAAAAATAAGGTAAATATTCCTAAAAATGGTGGGGCCCTTATTTATTCAAAGACATCCTTAGTCTAAGCACCTACCACTTTCAAACTAATGATGGCCATATTTTCAAAGAGCACACCAATACATAATTTAAAAAAAAAGTATTTTGCTTAGATATTACAGTCTTATCATGTTTTATATATGTTATCCTTCTAAAAAAAATTATAGGATACATACATGGGTCTCACCCTCTATCATAGTTATCGCTTTTCACAAACCTTAGTCCTTCCTCTTGGTCTTTTGGTTTCCTATTTTATCATGAGTTACATTGTAAAACTATGGATAGGACCCTATCTTACTCATGATTTCCCATTTTATCCTATTTATTTTCTTACTTTATAATACTTTTTTACACCCCTCGAGTTTTTATTTTATGAATTATAATTTAAGACCATGGATAGGACCTAGCCTTCCTCACCAATATATTATTTTTCATTTACTTTTTCAATACTTTGTGTACCCTTATGGGTTTCTCTTTTATGAGTTGAAGTGTAAGACCATGGATAGGACCTAGCCTTCCTCATAAAATCACCATCTTTACTTTAGTATTCCTTGTCTCAAATGTGTTTTGAAATAGTTACAATTTTTTGATCCTTTGTTCTCAACTTTAGTTTTTGCTTCTTTTGTAGATAAAATTTTCACAACAAACTGTGTTAATATATCTTCCTACACTTACCTAATTTTTATGATAAGGAATCATACTTCAATGTCACTATATCCCTTTTTCACCCTTTGTCACATTTTTTTGATTTGAATTAATTCAAATTGTTTCATGTTTCATTCCTCTTTATTTCTTTTCCCTTCACTCTACATTGGATAAAACAAGGTTGAAGTCAAGATAACACTTTTTATTTTACCTGCATTAATGAGACTCTTACACTCCATGCTCTATAAGTTCTCTCTCTTAGTAACCAAGCCCAAAATATTCAAATGAAATTCAAATTTAGCACCCATGCTTGGTTTTCTAAATTTTCATGGAGGAGGAATAGAAAAATCCATCAAGAAAGTTAAAGCCAAATCATTTAGAATAAAATGAAATGATACACAAAAGGTAACATATAAAATTCAAAAATTAAAATCACACCAAAAGACATGATTACAAACAAAACACATCTCTTATCTCCAATCCAAGATCAAAATCCATAGTTGGCCTCATGATGGATTTGAGGTCCATTATGGTGAAATAGACCAGTAGATTGGAATAGGAGAGTTCAACAAACTCTATGGTGTTATTTACTTTCTCATGCAAGTAAAAAATCTTCATAGTAGACTAATGGCTCTATAAGGGATCCTAAGGAATATGGAACACATTGTGAGAAGGTAGGCCCATTTAAGTTTTCATGAATATAGCCTTAATGGGATGAGCTACATCCTTCATTTATTGGCCTAATGTTTGTGTGGTTAGGATAAGTTATTTAGAGTCCTTATTGTTGAAAGTCCTCCTATTTTAACAAACTTAATTTGAGTGTTTCAACTTTGATAAAGAGTTCCTCTACCTTGGTTTTTGCTTCATTCTCCCCTCCACCCAATTCATTTCCCCTTGACATGACAGTGTGAATCTAATTTTTTTTCCCTTCTTCTTATTCCTTCTTCTTCACATCTTAAAAACATGTTAACACTACTTTGTTTCAATTTTACCTATCTTTAGAACCAAATAATATGTTTGAGTGACTATGGATTACTCCCTTTACACTATTGATTTACATCTCAACATCACTTTCCTTTTTTTTTTACCATTTTCCATTGTTGTAATACTTTTTTTGTAGGCAACTGAGTCCATTTCTACTTTCATGTACTTTTTTCATTGATGATTGATTAATTATTATTACTACTCACTCATCAATGTTGTTTTACCATATTTTCTTTCCCATATTTATTTAAATAAGGATTGTTACTACTTTCACATTGATATTTGATTACCAACATTTTTGACATTCATCCTTGGTTTGACTTGGTGAGTTTGTCATTCTTAGTTAAGGTTTAGTTGTTTGATTTTTTTGGTCTTTGGTATCCTTGGATTTTTGGTTACCCAATTTACTCTAAATTATTTGACCTTGTCATTTGGTCTAACATAACACTAATCACCCCTACTTGCAAAACTTCCAAGCACATCTTATCCACACCACATCAGTTATCCTGGATTTCTTGTGTTTCTTTGTTTTTTATCTTTATTTTTATATCCTTAGGTTTGTCGAAAGCAGTCTCTATGCCCTCCATAATCATAACTCAAAAAATAGTAGATATCCATCTAGGTATAAAGGTAAGTCAAGGTATGCATATTTTACATTTAATTCTTTAGTTATTTCCCTTATAGTCATTTAATTTTAGATATTTTTTATTTAAAAAACTACAACTTATTTTTTGGCCTTAACATTATGTGTTGTTGTGTTATTTCTCGAAGCACCATCCCTTGTTTCACCTAAGTGAAACATGATGATCTTTGAGTGGGGTATATGTATCTATATAATATTTTAAAACTTTATCAATTACTAATGCTTTATATCTTTTAAGAACCCATCAAGTCTCAATCTCTTTGAGTTCATGCCTCAAGGGGTGCACTAGGAAAGGGGTGGACAAACCATTGGTACTTTGCATGATTTTTTCCCTATAATACCATTTCTTATCAATCTAACCATCTCTTAAAAAAATTCCCCTGAGCTTTGCTTCCTATTTTGCACTCTCTTCTAGTTATTTTACACCTTCATTAGCCCATCCCTAGCCTAAAATACCTTTTGATAGTTGACATTACACTGTTGGGCCCATAAAACTTTTAATCTAATTAATAAAACATATTTAGGGTCTAGGTCAGCCCCTGGATGACTTAGACTAAGACCTAATTTATTTTTCTCAATAATTGTATAAAGTCAATTGGGTTGATTTTATTGGCCTAAAATTTTGAAAAGGACTAGGGTTAGATCCACCTATATAAACACATTCATTTCACCATTCTTAGAGAGAGAAAGAGTTAATTATTAATTTATACTTCTTTACAATCTACTCTTTTGTCATTCTACTTGAGGAGTTGTAGCTTAGGTTTTTTACTTAGAGAAGAATCTTGTCTTACAAAAAAGTCTTAGATGCTTTGGCCTTTCTTAATGATCCTTAAAAACCATTAAAAACTCTTTTGAAACACCTTTGGCCAAGGGAGAGATTGAGTCTCGATGGGTTAATATTCAAGGTAAATATTTCTAACTTTTCTCCTCTCTTTAGTAGATAGAAGTAGCATAAGTAATGGCTTTTGAATATATTTCTCTCTCCATGTATTAGGGTTTTATCTATACATGACTTAAATAGGATTCTCTTATGCATTTTTATGTTTATTTTTACTATCCCTATTTCATGTAACAATCTTTAGTGAGCACTCTATTAAATTTTACTTGTTATTAATTTAGTGAATATGAAAACATAGGACCTAGTTAGGGTTATTGCATAGTTTTGCTTGACTGGAGGCTATGGAACCCTCCCTAATGAATTTATTGTGGTAAGAGATCCCTTATCTAGTTCTAGCAAATCCATCTTGGTCATGACTCTAAATATATGTTGTATACACAATCAGAAGTGTAAGTAAGATTTATCTTCTTTGAGCTAGGATTGATTTATATATTTTTACATTTTCTATTGAATATAGGTTGCATCAATACACATGTGTACTCCTAAACATTGATCTCTTTCAATTTTAATTATTTCAATACTTTCAATTTAATATTATATACACTAATTATATACTCTAACATATTCTTAGTTCCAAATCAGTCACCATCAAAGCACTCAAGTTGGACTCAATCAAAGGTAAGGTGTGTTATACACATGTAGGTATGCATTCCTTTCCTTTAAACTAGAAATTTCATTACTAGATTAAGGAGGGGAATGTAGATGATATTTATGAATGATATAACACCTCAGTCTTTTACACTTGGAAAAACTTGGACCTTGGTTGTTCTTCTTAGTTTTAGACATTTTTTGATTCCACAAGTATCACATCTGCTCTCTCTTATGCCCCTTGGCCTATCTCTTAGTCTGACTAGTTTTATGTTGATGACCTAGGCCTTATATCTTGCTTAGAATGCTTAAAACCTACTTATATTATGCCTCTACAAGTTTTGGACTTGTACCTACTTTTATTCTTCTTGAACACTTGTGTCTTAGTGAAACACCTATGTTGACACAAGTGTCCTTACCCAACATAAGTTTCCAGTGCCCTAAATTCATCTAATTTATAAATAAAACATATCTTAATGGTCAGCCTAAGTGATATTATGTAGGATATTATCTAAAGGATTGGTATAAATATAAGATCAACCCTCATTCATTCATATCTAAACACAAACCAAGGTAACTTATCAGAATCATTATAGCATGCATTCAAGCAAGAAAAGTTTTCCTATTTTCTCATATTTACATATAAGTCATAGGGATAACATATTTTCAAGTCTAAAATATTAAATGAGTATCCCATGAACTACAGTTTCCAAGTTACAAGTTAGGTCATTATTGTACATGCTCATCACACATTACATAATTCACACACAAGCCAACATGTAGGGGATAACTACATAATTTTGAGGCCCTATTCAAAGTATTGGTTATGTAAGTAGTGCTCATTGATAGAGGGGTTTTTGGGGAAACTCAACACCATGTGCCCATTAACCCATTTTTCCCATAACTACTATAAAGATGAAGAAATATGGCTTTGATAATTTGACAAGGAGTGACAATCCATGACCTAAATTTAAATTCACTAAAGTGAAGGCAATGACAAACCCATAAGCATCTAGGTTGGCAGGTGGTCATATTTTATTTTATAATTTATTACATAATAGACACCTATGTATATATAGACTCTAGCATTGATGTAAACATCCCACATTTATAGAAGTGTATATGGATATAGAGGCACTTAATCCAAAATTTAATTACTATTCTATAATATTCTTCTAGTCTACTTCTTTTTTGGTCAAGATCTAAACCTTTATTAGCATTACAACCAACTAAGTATCTTGTTTTCATTATCATTGGAACCAGCCAAGTATATTATTTTCATGTTTTAATTATCATTAAAACCAACTAAGTATCTTATTTTCATTATCATTGAAATATATATAACATATCTATACTTTCTATTTTTATCATATCTCAACATAATAAATTTAGTATATGTTCTATCTAAGTTTTTTAATTAATTGGTCTACTATAGATTTGTTTATCACCCTTATGCTTATTTATTTCTATATTATTAACCATATCTACCCATAAAAGTATCCATATACAATTTAGGGTTAAACATAATAGTTTAATATTGAAAATAATTATTTAAAAACTAATTTTTTCCCTCTATAAATATGTATTTATATATATATTTTAAATTAAAAAAATATGCCTGAATATTCAAAATAATGAGGGAAAACCTATTTGTAGTTTTTAACCTATATCTTTTGATCTAAGATGATTGTATTAATAAAGTAAAAATAAAAGTTATAAAGTACTTTAAGGTGAATATAAAGACACTTTTTAAATGGTTTGAATGTTTTTACAAGCAAATTCATTAAGATCTCAAGTTGACTATGTGTTTGACCATGTTCTGCAAGTGACTCGAGAAGGATAATTGAGTTATTCTTGATAGTATTTTGATATTTCAAGATGTAATAACTATTTGAGAGTGTTTTATGATATATAAAGAATATATATGTCAATTTTTTAGGTTTTACCAATCCATATTCAGTGTGAATAAAGGCTTGGAAGTTGATTATGTTTACTAAATTTAGTTTGAGCGACCTTGTTGTAGTGAGTTAAAGGTGTTTTGTATAGAATTTAAGAATAAAATGTGCATGGAGATGTTATATAATTATATAAGGATTATAAAAAATCATTGGTTGTCAAGATACACCCCTAATCAGATATGGATATTTAAAATAGTTTGACTATATATGACCATTCTGAGTGGTCACTTTAAGTGAGTTGATTTGAGTGCCCAGAACCTGTGTTGATGTGTCTAAATCATATGGAGGTGTATCTAAGGTATTTAAGGGTTCAAAAATCTTATATAATCATATGGATATGTAAAATAATTAAGTGTTTTCTTCAAAATTTTGAGATTGTGTTTTCTATATATGAAGACCTAAAGAAGCAAGGAGACCTAATTAGTAGGTTCAAGGGTTGAGTTGGTGTTATAGGAGACATAGAACCATAATGGAATGATAAATGGGATATTTAAGATAGGTTTAATGTGTTTTAATAAATTTTAAATGATTATGGTGTTCTAAGTATTCTCACATATAACATGGGGATGTGAAGGCCTAATTGTTTTAGGTCTCACCAATATCTAATGGTGGTTTAGGGTCAACAAGATAATGTCTGACCTAATTAGTGTGGGGTTATTAAATGTAACATGTATGAAGACCTATTTCAAAGGCATAATAATTATGTTAAGTATCTTGACTAAGCAAGATGGGTTAGATGAGTGTATGGTATAAATACTAGGTATAATTGGCCTATTTTTTATATAATTTTGAGACTTGAGGAAGTAGAGTTGAGAAGTTGTGCAAGCAAGGATCCAAGTGAAAGAGATAACCTTTGAAATATAAGGTATAGGTAATTAATGACCAATAGAGAGTAAATAAGATTAGTCATGCTTATCTAGATCAAGGTGATGAAGGTGGACACATAAGTCATTGGACCTAATATCACTATAAGAGACAAGTTGAGTGAATAAACCCTAAAGACTGATTGAGTGAGAGTGCTTAGTGGATGTATTTTAGAGAAGATAATATTTAGTATTGTGTACATAACCTATATTTCATGTTTATGATGTTGTGATAAAGTTGTTGTAGGTTTTTTGATTGTGTATGTGTTAAGAAGTGAAGAGTGATCCAAAAGGGTGTTTTGGATGCATTACTTATGTGTGCAAGTTTGTGAGAGTGTAAAGAGGAAAGAGAGCAACTAAAATAAGTCAATCATAAAGATTAGAAGAAATAAAATAAGAGGTGGAGATTAGATCAAGATAGTTTGGTTGGTGTTTGGTTTCCTATGAGGTTGGTTCCTCTTTGTGGGATGGGTGTTCTTTGATTAGTTGATGATAGTCTAAATGTTGGATATTTTTTATAAGACTATAGTCCATCTTATAGGTTTCAATGGGATTTATCCATAAGAGGGTTTCCCATATATATGATGTGTTCATGTGATGTACACTCTTATATATGCTTTGGATGTATATTTTTTCATGTTTATGTTGCTTGATCAAGTTGATGTATGTTGAATAGTTAAGAATTGGGAATTGAATTAAATTATCTTACATCACTGATTCACCCCCCTCTCAATGATTATACATCTAAAATGTGTCACTATTATGAGTCTCTTTATCATTTGATAAAGTGGTATTACTCTTGAAATCTATGGGGTTACCCCCAAGTAGCGTGAATCCAAGACCTTAATTTTGTACATGCATTATTGTGGGTACATGTTCAATAATTCATTATGATTTCCACCCAAAAATTTATGATGATAATACTAATTATCCATAATACTATTGGGAATAGGATACTTGGTTTTTTTATGGAAATCAGAAAATACCACCATAACCAATCTCCTTTAAAACTAGTAGCCTAATCCTAATTTGGTGACATGTCCTTTACAAACATGAGTGGATATTATAAATTTAGATCAGACTTATTTTTATCAATAATTTTGGGATTACTAGGGATAGGTTTTATCCTTCCATATGATTTGAGGTATTTGGGAAATTTATCAACATGGAAATCATCTAGAATCTGATATGTGGCTACGTTGACCTCTTCAATGATAAAGTGAGTAGAAATGGATTTAGGAAGTGTATTAGAGAGAGTAGACACAAGGTCACTAGGGTAAATATAATTAGAATGTGTAGATTCATGAACTTTTAATTTATTTTTCTTACCTACATACTTAGTACTATGGCAATTATTATAGTTCTCAAACTCAGCTTTTGGGTTTTTGTAACACAAGTATGTATGTAAATCACCAGGAATAGTAACCTCTAATCTTGAATGAGGGAATTTAAGGAATTGGTGTAAGGTGGAAGTGAATAATAATACTTAATGGATACAAGGATGACCAAGAAATAGATTATATGGTAGATTTATTTCAATGACATGACATAGGGTGTCATGGGTGATAGGCCTAATAATGACTGGCAAATAAATTGTGCTTGAAGATCCTCTCTTAGCATTATCATACGATTTGATTGTAATAGTATCTAGCTACATGTATATTTTTGTGTATGCCAAAGTTAAGATCATATTTAATGAATTAATTTTTAACCCTATACCATTGTCTGTAAGAACCCACTTGACTATGTGGCAAGAAATGATGGCTTCGATCTATAAAGGATTATTCTAGAAGGGACCAAGGGATGACATATCACTTTAGTCAAATGTGAGTTTTTTATCGAGGGCCAAATGTCCCACTAGTGTTTGTAAATGGGTTGGACAAATTTCATTACATACCTTGGACTATTGGATAAAGTTATTTAATATTATATGATTAATTTTTGATGTTCGCAAGAGATCTAGAATAGAAATCTTTGTAGGCATATTGCCTAGTTATTCACCAATATTATGAATTTTCTATAAAAAGGTGAGGTGATTTATATTTTGGAATGGTAGTGTATAATTAGAAATGGTATTGGAATTATAAGGTGGTAAAGAGCCTTAAAGGGCCTTAAAGGGTAACTCTTGGACATCTAGTTATGACTACACAATCTTGATTCAGGAAATAGTTTCCTAAATTATAGGATTTAAGCAGTGGCCTATGAATAATAATTATCAATGGTCTAGGTGAAATTGAATTTATCTAACCTATGTTGGAATTACCTATAATTAATGGAGGTGGTCTTAAGATAAAAAGGCTAACACTCTAGTGAGTGTTAGATAGCTTATGAGGAATGACCTTGATAATAGTAATGTAGTTATTGGTAACACATCCTATAACATCACCATAATTGTATGGTACACTTTGATAGCTAACTTGGTTAGTTTAGATATCATGATCCTGATTATGATTGGTCTAGTTTTGATTTTGGCTTAGCCTTGCTATTGATTATGGCACTATCTTTGGTTCTAAGTGTTTCATTGCTACTAATTGTTGCACTTGGGAAAGAGTTCTTGTATATTCCCATTTCTTGATTAGTGTTGGGTTCTATTTTTTATAACTTAATTTCCCTATTTTCAAGTAATATTCAATTAGATCTCTTAATTTAATGCACCTATAATGGAATGATCGACCACATGATGGTAATAATAGTACTCATTATTATGATACCATGCAGGTTTGGGTTGACCCTCTAGAAAGGGTTTTGGATTAGGATAAATAAACATATTATTTGAGACCAAATTTCTTAATACTAACTCAATGGGCTCCTTGAGGTCACTAAAGGGTTACATATTGATTAAGTAACCCTAAAATAAAATGTGAACCCCAATTTTCTTACACCTCCTAGGTTTCATCTTTTGATGAATCCACTTTATGCATACTCCTATATCTAAAATGATTGACATCTTTTGTAAATATTATTGGGATAAGTAAATGGTTTAGAGGGTGCTAAAAATTGTTTCATTTGCTACACATTTAATGGTGTGTGAAAAATTAAAACTGCTTTATCCCAACTCTAAACTTGTTCTCTTTAATTTCTATAAATTTGAAAAACCCTGGTATGTTTGACTTCATGTAATGTGTTTTCTTGCATACTTTATTTCATTTTATACTACTAAATTTGAAAATAATAATAATAATAATTAGATGAAGTATGCAAATTAACCAAAAAGAAATAAAAATTATTGTAAAATCTTCAAAACCTTTAATTATATCTAAACTAGGCTTGAAAAGTAAAATTAAATCTACAAGTGTGTCTTCTTCCTTATTAGTGAACATGTCTTTACATATTGGCATTCCTCCTTTGAATATGAAGGTCAATAATATGCCTTTCCACAATGATGTGTATGATAGTCATGAAATTTGACCTACATGATACATATGGAAATGCTCGAGCTAATGTTGTTCTTGAAATTAGTCAACCACCTATGACTCAAAATACTTCTATTGAGCCAAATAATCCCATTGATGTCCATTTTAAAAAAATAATCTTGAAATTGGCATAACAAATGGAAAATATACAAAATATTATAAAATATGTTGTATGTGAATTTTGCCTTAAGGTGCAATTACTTTCAAAACATTTCATAGGACTATATTATCCAAAACATTACATACTCCTAAGTATCTTTTCAACCTCGTATAACTTATTCTCATCGTTAAATGTAAGTCTCTATATCTCCCATGTTATTTTAGCTTATGCCACTCGTCCACCTTTAATAATATAATCTTTCCCATTTCCAAATATTCTAATATAATTTTTGCAATTTTTTAATACTAACTCAATTTTTTGTAATATCCTCATTGTGGAAGAGTTATTTGAATTGTGCGTTGAGGGTTAGGTGGAGTGTTCTGGATAGGTGGTGGTTGTACTATATGTACATGTCTCACTTTTTTGAATCCATTGTTGACCATGTTTTAATTTTTAATGAAGGCCTTCAAAATTTTAGATGTGATGGATTGATTTGGTGCTTGATTATAGTTTAAAACTTGGATTTGGTTTGGAACTTGGGAGTGAGAGTAGATATTTACTAGACCATTATCTACTAATGATATTTCAATTTTCACTCTTTTATCAATCATTTATTCAAATGTGTTTTCATAATGAAGCCTCTGATTATGTGCAACCTTATAATTTAGGTTTTATGTGAAAATACCTACTAACTAATTATCTAGAAAATTATGTGAAAAATGTCTATCTAGGGCCTCCACCTGTGTAAATATGTTGAGAATATTTCTCCTCCTCACTACTTGTCATTGCAAAAAAATACTACTATTATTTCATGTTCTATGTTGTAGGAGAAGTGGTTGACAAATTTTTATTATAAATCATCAAAAGTGGTTACCGAATCTTTTGGTAGTTTGAGAATCCACTCAAAATATTGTACACCCAAACTATGTTGAAATAATTGAAGCAAATATATACTATTATAAACTACTTCATGGCATGTGACAAAGAACACATGAAAATGTTCTCTTGGGTCATCTTTCCGTTTATACATTTTCAATTTCTACATTTTAAAATCGGGTTGGAAAGGTACCTCAATAAAAATAAGATCAAGGGGATAAAGGCATATGTCATTAAATTTGTATTTATTATGAACTTGGATACATGCTTGGAATCTTAATATAATTTCCTTCATTTTATTCCACTCTTGGATATTGGGATAATTTTATAATGGAGGAAAAGTACTTTATTATTTTTGGTGGCCTAGGTTAGCAATAACATAAGTAGAAATGGCTCCTCTTTATGTGGTTCTATTATGGATATTTACCATATAGATTGTATTAATATTTTGATGAGGGATTTGTTATTAGTTCAGATTTGGATTATAATAGGTAATGCATTGTTGGTTTAGAGGAAATTTCTATTGAAAATTGTAAGGAATTTTTTATTACTAATTATAAAGAATTTGTTGTTGGTTTTTTATAGCTCAAAATTTCACCCTTGAGAGGGTGATTCAATCCCTAACAATTTTTATGTACAATGGGATTGATCCTAGGTTGTGGGTAACCTTTGGATGGACTAAACCTCTAGGTTATAGGGCTAGCTCCCTTTGATGTATCGGTTAAGTTCACTACTAAAATTGACTTAATTTAAAAAGGAAAAGGGATAGAAAAGAATGAAATAAATATATTTGATGAGGTGATACACCAAAGAAACACCCTCCACTTAACTATCATGTATTTAAGAATAAAGATTAGGCCTAAATCTGATTACACTTAAAATAAGAGCCTTCAATCATGAATGCTTCAACGTAGAGGTATTTGAGAATGCATCAAACAAGAGGATTAGTTAAGAGATCTAGAAAGGAACTAATGACTTAAAATACACTTTAAATCTAATAAAAACTACATAAAACTCACCATGTGACTTGAAATAATACAATCCATTTGCAATGGCTACTACCAACATTCATCAACCATCACACTGATACACTAGTTTCAATAATGTGAGGAGGTAAAAGTAATATTAAATCATTAATTCAAGGCATATTAAAAGTGTTAATTTGAGTATGTAATCTCCATACTCAACAAAAGGATCCATACAAAGCTTATCTAGGCTCAATTTATAGAGAAAATGAGACTAGAAGAGAGAGGCGGGCATAAAAGTGAGACATACAAAGTGTGAATAAGAGTTAAAATTAAGAAGGGAGTTGTAAATATTTAAATAAAGTCTTAAAATATAAATTTTTCTCTCTTTAAAATGCATATTCTTCCAAGTGGCGTAGGAGTTTCATCTAGTTGCATGACACCTTGGCTTCCTCTTCAAAATTGCCCTTATCTTATCTTGGAAATAGACAAATGGCACAATTTATCATCAAGAAATCTTTATTTCTTTCTTAATCTTATATTTGACAATTTTAACTCATGATTTATCGAAACTGACATTTCAATGATGATTACACCTCTCACGTATCTGGAAGCCCAATTTGTCTTACTATGCCTTTCTTGCCCAAATAGATCAGATCTTGGTTCATGATTATGAGTGAAAAATATCTTCATGGATGAAATATAAATACCTCATCATACCTAAATAAAATCCTTTGGATGCATTAAACACTCACTAAGATCTCATTTTGTACCTAAATATCCCATTTCACCTCAATTCCTTATAGCCCTAAAAACACACAAAGCTCCTTGTGTAGGATAGTGTATAGATGATATTGGAAAAATAATCATGGATTTGAGTACCTAGTATGTAATTTCATCTCCAAGAAAAAAATTTTGACCTAGATTTGAGTGGAAGTGCACTTATTCATATTATCTCTCTCTCCAATTAGGCTTTAATTAGGCCTCTAGGTCTAGAAATTTAGTTTTGGCTCAAATGACCTTCCACACATGTGAAACCACAAATAAGTGTTATATTAAATTATAGGAACATATTAAAATGATTCATGCCAAATTTTTGGCTTCTTAAACCTTGTGTAGGTAGGCAAACCAAGAAATGGCCAAAAAACTAGCCCTTCACAAGCCCTTTTTACAAGGCCTTCAACAATCATACCTATAAGATCAATTTTAAGGTTATATATATGTAATTTTATACCATAATATGTATAATACACCTCAATCCATTCTCCCCAATGGTTTTCATTTTCCCATGAGGTCAACAACCCTATTTTGAGCTTAAAAAATCATAAAAACCCAACATTTAATGAGTATATATAGGTACACGTATAGTCAAGTATCATGGTGAGGGTACTCTTGGAGTGAATAATTATGTAAAATTTGTTTAAATATAAATACAACTCATTTTAATCTCTTGGGAAGAAAATTCTCTCCATTGGGTCATTTTTAGTCCTCTAGGCAGTCGAAAACATGTTTATCATCTTAACGATGATTCATAAAGCTTAGGCCATTAATAAATGAATTAATTACATAAATTAAAATTATAAAAGATATAATATCTTCCCCAATGAGATTAGGTTACCATGAAAATCTTTTTTACTATTTTAATCTTGATAAAGTGCCTCTTAGGCCAGTAGGTCTTTATTTGGTGAGCTTGAGAGAGAAAGTGAGTTGGAAATGGCATTTTGGATATTGAATTTGATTATAAACACTTTAAGTAGTTATATGACGTTAATATTGACTTTTTATAATGATATTAATACCATTTTTATTCATTAAACCTCATTTAATGTCCATTATCTCATGCTTACATTTTATTATCATATCGATACAATTTACCCTAGCAACCTATGTGATCATTTATCCTTCTTGCCCAATGAGTTCAATGCTCATGATATCACTATAAAACTTATATATCATCATATTTAATATTTTTACCCTCAAATATCTTTCAAATGATGCAATATTTTGTCATATTATACACATGTATGTATTTAGAATGGACTATATTTGAATGAAAGAGGACATTTGTGGGTGCTTAGTAGACAAAGTGACCACTTTTACACTATTTGAGGGATTTTAAAACATCATATTATGTTTCATTTAATTAATCATAATATTTATTTGATATATTTAGTTTTTCATTTCACCCCAAATCAATCAACTCTTCACTACTCTACATACATGCCCGTGTGTGTATGTTTAGTCTTAACAGGCCTAAAAAGACTTATCAAAGCTTGAAATTGTATTTTTGGCCATGAATATCATATATAGGGTCATTATAACACTTAAGAGTAATTTTAATATAAATTTATACTTCTAAAAAACCTTTGTCCTTCAGTCACCAATAGACCTTTCTCTTATGAAAAGACAAACATGTAAAAGCTAGTTGACTATGTGACTATTGGATCTAAAGTAGATTGGTCTTGGTCACCCTCTCTTATCTTATTTAGGTATTGTTTTTATATTTATTTCCTCCACACACTTATCTATTAAACTCAAAATTGGATTATCTCCTTGATAAGATACACACAGTCCTGTGTATGGCCCTTTTAGGCTTATTTGGTCAAATTAGACTTCTTGTCTTCTACCCTGCCATCAGTCATTTCATGAGCTCCTTTTTCACACTAGATGAGTTTTTAAATTATATATTATGTATCTCATTCCTTCTATGACTTATCTCTCATAATCTTAACTTTATTTGCACACATTGTATCCTCTCTTAAGCTTAAAATATAACTTGTAACTCAAGCAGGCATGTCTTTTACCATTTAGTTCTCTTGGGCTTAAACAGTATTAGATCTAAAGAATAAAGTTTTCAATGACATATTTTAATTTTTAATGAACTATACCATCTCCATGGTGTGTGCACATGGTTCCCACTATCACATCCTAATTTCTCTCTAAGCTAAAAAACCTATTTGATCCATGGATTATCATGGTTAATAGTTGATTTACTAATGTTTTATTAAGATTTATGCCATATGTTGGTTATGGGATAGTTATAAGTTTCTTAATTTACATGATTTTATTTCTATGAGATAGGTGTACTTTTTATTATGTACATTATGATCATGTTTGTTAATTATACAACATTATTTTATGGATATATCTATGTTTCTAGCTAATTACCTTCATTGTTGTGAGGTTGATGCAGGATAGATCCATCCCTCAAAGTGTGATGGAGGGAGATAATCATCATAAAGGGTGGTTTAGATGGAGACATTGGGGGATGATAGAGAGTAAAAACACAAACCCATGCACACGCCACATAGTATATAATGTTTCATGATTAATTTTTTGATTAGAAAGTTGTGGTATGATTTATTTTTATGTTTGAATGTTTGTTGTGATCTTTTGTGTTCTTGGATCATTTTATGTGATTACATGATTTCACTAATAAATTTAATACTGATGTTATTAGTTAAACTTTTTTCTACATTTATTCCTAACTAGTTTAATGTAATTCACTATGGTGTTGTATATAGTTAAATATTCATTTATCAATGCTTATTTGAATTATTTGTTAGAAATAATTGATGTAAGTTGTTACATAATTAAGTTAGTTTGTTGTGACTATTTATGTTTAAAAGATTACTATTATCTATTTTAATAGTAATATAAACTCATAAATTACTTAATGAATTATAATCTCTTTATTAATTATTAATTTAATTCAAGGTGCTACAAAATATTATCATTGTGAAACTATAAATGTCATTATGTTATCAAATTATTTGCTAAAGCATATGGATTATTGTTTAAACTTAGAGGGTTGATTAATATTTTAAAGTTGAATGTAAAGTGTTTAAGTTTTATGATTTGGTAAAAATTATCAATAGTCTTTGGTATTCATATATGTTCTAACCATGCTATATAGTCATTATGTTAATTAGTCAATAGTCAGCATTACATGGAAAGATAGTGATGGTCAAAATTGCATGGAATAATATTGGGGATTATGAATTTTCATTTATTTGGTTTGGATAGTCTAAGTAAGGTCGATGTTTAAGTCAAAAGGGCATGCCTATTTTATAGAGGATATATAATGGTTATTTTATTGAATCATTGGAAGTTTTGATATGATTGGGGTTTCTAATCACTCATTGAATTTGGGTTAACCATCATTATTACAAAAATCATGACATAAGTTTGGCTATTGGATACATGAGAAATGGTGGCATATTGTAGCTAATTGGGGATTATGTTGAGATATTTTCACATGCATATTTTTAGTCGATTTTGTTTTCCTTTAATGGAGGATAAAGTGGAAGAGAGTAAGGTGATGGAATGAAATAAAATAAAGGAGGAGGATTGGAGGAAACACATGCAAGGAGTATCATATAGAAAGAGAATAAGGAGAGTTTAAGTTAAGGATAAAAAGTATATACGGCTTCCTTGCTATAATTATAATCATAGGTCAGTTTTATACTTAAAATTCTTGTGTGTAATGATTGATGGATTTTGAATTGAAATGGTTACTAGGTATTCATTTATTTGAAATGTTATGGAAAATTATAAAGGGTTGTATATAGGGCCATATGGAAGGCTCGACCTCCATAGAACCCTACATCCAACCCAGGGTAAACCTAAGGGAATTGGGTAGAGATGTAGGGATTGCCATGGTTATTATGGATATAAATAATCTATCTTAAATCCCATTTCAATTATAAAACTTTTGTTTAATCATGGAATGACTATTTTTTGAAGGGTATATTTGATTTTGCTCGACATAGTTTTGATGTTGAAATAGTTATGATATATATTCATCAAGGTAGTT
This sequence comes from Torreya grandis, assembly GCA_037957365.1. NCBI lineage: Eukaryota > Viridiplantae > Streptophyta > Pinopsida > Cupressales > Taxaceae > Torreya > Torreya grandis. The sequence continues at coordinate 4,124,186 of JARHVA010000570.1, read as the reverse complement.
TTAAAAAAAATATAGATTAAAATTTTGGGTTGTATGAGGGATCGACTGTGTGTAACCCTAATTTGATTTTGGGTATAGAAGTATGGGTTATTATACAAAAATAGACTATGATAAATATATACACCAATATATATATATATATATATATGTATATATGTATATATATATATATATAATATGTATATATATACATATATATATACATACATATATATATATATATGCGTATGTATATATATATGTATGTATATATATATATATATATGTAAATATATATGTATATATATCTATATATATATATATGTATATATATATATATGTATGTATATATATATATATATGTATATATATATATATTTGTATATATATATGTATATATATATACATATATATATATACATATATATATATATATATGTATATGTATATGTATATGTATATATATATATATATATATATATATATGTATGTATATATATATGTATATGTATATGTATATATATATATATATATATATATATATATATATATATATATTAGGGTAAATTTTAGGAGTGAATATTCATTAATTCATGAATATTTCAATTTTTTTATTTTGGTTTTGGCAATTTTTTAGGGTCGGTAGATTGGACCTGATCACTAAAATTTTAAGGATATAAATTATTTTTGGGGTTAGCCCACCAACCCTTTACAATATTATCTTCAAAAATAGTTTAATTTTCAATATATATAACATAACCTTCGATCCCAATATCAAACAAGATAACAACTCTAAATCCTGACATAGTTGAATGGAAGTGTCAGATGGTAGTGCTAAATAACACTACCAAATGATAGTGTTGAATGGTAGACTGGATGATAGTGATAAATAAAACTGTAAAAACCTTCACTAGGGTTATATCTTAAGGGCATGCAAAGAAGAAAGGAAAATAAAAAAATCAAGGATTGTATTCCCAATTCCTACCAAGACCAAGTGGAAAAGAATAAGGAAACCAAAATTTAAAATCTTGAAAGATAGAACCATTAAATGTACCTCAACTTTTGAAGGATACCGAAGTGACTTTCAATGGAATGTACAAACAAAAAACTACATTTGCACCTTTATATTTTCCTTACTATCATATATAAATAGGAAGTTCACATTTTATTAAAGGAGAGATTTCTAAATATGAAGATAAATAAAATTTACAAGGGGTTTATAAGGGGAATTCATATTTCATGTGTTAGTAGTAAGCAAAAAATGATGATGCATCTTCTATAAGTATTTCCTTTATTTTAAAAACTAGTTGGTACAAAAAATATTACATCAGGGAGTGGTGAAGCTACCTCTAGTAACCATGTCATGGATCCATTAGATAGATTCAAAATGCCTCTAGAATCATATGAACTAGATAAAAAAAGGTTGAAAATGTCTATTATGAAAATGTGAGGAGTGATTTAGATGACAGGGATAACAAACTACAAGATATGGAAGTTCAACAACAATCAGATAATAAAAAAGATGAAACCCTTGGTGACATAAATATTTCACTATTGCATGGAATTTAGGATTAAGATCAGTCTATATGGTGGTTGCAATCTTTAATTTCATGCAATAGTTTGATCTTTATGTCATCAAGAGTTTCATATTTTTTTAATGATTGATCATTGTTCAACTGTCATCTCTTGTTGTTTGCTATCCTTATC